>LQNS02276622.1:1681547-1711677 GCA_001587735.2 Parhyale hawaiensis
TTGTTTTTATTCTAGCATAAAAATTGAGGCAGTTCTATTCTTTTAAAATATATATACATATATTATATATATACATATATATAAAAAACTAAGGCCTAAATGGAAAAAGTTACATAAATAAGAAGTGTTTTATTTTTGATTTTACATATCATGTGAAAATTTCAGTAAGATCAGACCACTAATAAAGAAAATTCCAAAATTTGTAAACGACCCCCCTAATGTTAAATCTGACACTTTTTCACGATTATACTGCACTGCAGCAGAGTTAAAGCACAAGAGTAATCGAGTATTGCAGCAATGTATATGAAATACGCCGTAAACAAGAACACGACACTATAATGTGGGAAACACGGACTCTAAGTTGTATACGCAGGCATGGAACTGCGGCAGGGTCAGGTGTGGGTGGCGGCAGTGGCGAGAAACAGGCGATACTCGAAGCTCCGAGTCAGTCGCACTCGGTTCGGGTTGGCCCACACGACCCGAACCATAAAGATTTTCTCTGAAGAGAATCAGTGGTCAAAGTTTTACATTCGCATACCAGAGGATATTCCGACCGCGCTTACAACGAGAATTATGCTTACAGTACTTACTAATTTATTTGCAATGTCTCCAAAAATGAATCGCTTTCGAGTAACGAGTTTCCTCTCAATATTGGATCTGTTATTGCCATAAGCTTCCGCTGGACATTAATTGCTTTATTTTGGCTCATTTGCCCCGCAGTTTGATTGAACGGTTCAATTAGGTTATGACCATCGATGTGAGTCATATTGGAAACTCGGTTGCAGTTAATTCATGCGTTAGTGATGGGCTCAAGAGATAATTGCACCTGACAGGTCCTGTAATCGATGGCAGTCGTGATGTCTGTTCGCTTTTGCACCTTTTTACGATACTTTACTGCACCGACCATTAGTCACTATTCTACTGGTCGAGAAAATGCCTATAAGAGAGTCGGTTAGCCATTACTTTTGTTTCTGTGATACACTGCTACGGAGACGATGATTTAATCTAGCCATGCATTAGTGAATAGCTCTGCTGATACGACGCCATTGGAATTACGAAGGGAGGCAATGCTCTGTATATGTGACTTGATGTGTCCTGCAAATGGTACGTACAGTTCGTAAATAAATTTATATGGAACGAGGCACGAATAATTAGCAGAGGCAATGCAAATGTTGTTGCAATCCACTACAACCCAAATTAAGAATTTGTATAGAAGATAACTTTATCATGATGTGCGCAGTAAATGTTAAGTTTTGTATATCTCACTGCATCAAACCTTTACATCATATGGGCCGTAAACGTGTGCATCACTTAATTATCTTAGTAATATTTGTTTTATTTGCACATTACTTCCGCCAAGCAGGTTATGTTTTCGTCGGCTTTGTCTGTCTGTCTGTTATTCTGTCTGTCTGTCTGTCATCAAGATAACTCAAAAAGTTATGGACCAATTTTGACGAAATTTGCAGAAATTGTTAGGTATGTTAGGAAGAACAGATGATTACCTATTGGTGAAGATCTGTCCATCCGTTTGTTTGTCTGTCTATTTTTCTGTTATTGTCCTAACTTAAAAAGTAATGGCCAGATTGTTGTGAAATTCACATGAGTTGTTGGGTTTACAACAGAGAGTAAACAATCAAATTTTTGTGATGATCTGTTGGTTCGTTCGCTTGTCGCTGTGTTTGATTTTATGTTTGTTAGCGCAATAACTCAAAAAATCATTGATAGATATTTATGAAACTTCAGAAATTGTTAATAATGTTGAATGACATAATTGACTAATTTTTTTGTGATGATCAGTAGGACCATTTGTGTGTTTGACTAATGTTTGTAAAAATGTTTGTTAGCGCAGTACTGAAAAAATATGGATGGATCTTTACGTATTATTTTAGGAATTGTTAGTCATGTTGAAAGACATAATTGATTAAATTTTGGTGATGATCGGTTTGTCCGTTTGTGTGTTTGACCTATGTTGGTTAAAATGTTTGTTAGCAGCATAACTCAAAAAGTTATGAACGGATCTCCAAGAAAATTACGGACACAGTTAACATTATCAAACGGCACAAGTGATCGTATTTTGGATACAAAGAAAATAGTGGTTTCAGAGCTGCTTTAAATTTTTCGTTACCGTTGCCTTGCTTGACGGAGGTATGCACTCTGAGTGCTCTAGTTACCATGTAAAATAGTACTCCCTCTATTCTGAAATATTTGTTCCACCGCTGCATATATCAATTGGCTCATCTTGGCACGCCCTCTGTTCTGACATAGTTGTTCCACAGCAATAAACTATTTCATTTGTTTCATCCTGGTTCTCATAAATGAGGCAATTGAAATTTGTGGCTGTGGAACAACTATTCTAGAACAGAGGGAGTAAAACTTAACCTTGTAAGGACCAAAAAGCTTGTTTTGCCCGAATGGCGTTGTTTGAAACATCGCTGATGAAGCGTGCTGTTCTGTTGTAGGCTTAATGTAATGTAATCTTGTTCCAGCTTCATCTCAAAAGATTAAATGCTGCCTTACCCTGGCGTACGCCAGCAGTTAGCGTTGCCACGACTTTTTACTTCCATAAATTAATTAAAAGCTTATCGAGCAGCGCTTGCCTTCTTGAATATTCCATATCTATGTTAATATCTATCATTACTTCAGGAGCTACATTCAGGACCGACGTTACTACTCATTTTTCCATACATATGACAGTCCCTTCTTCACTTTCTCATAGTTTCCATGTACGATGATCATTCGCTCAACTAACTCCCTTTTTCCTTTACATGTTTGCTGTAAGTCTCTTCATTCATTACTCAATGGTAACAAGAAATGTCCGGAGAGGCTCAAATTTTAGTACACATAGAAAAATAAAGCCCATGTTTTACGTCTAGAAAGAATTTCGATCAGTAGTTTCACTTCTGTGTATTTTGCCAAACACGCCTCTAATAATCTGGCTAGCTACATCTAGCACAGGTTGTATAGGCGTAACTCTACATGTAAAGTCCGGATATGGTACTTTCCTAAAGGGAAATTTTCACCTTTTCGAATTCCTGTATACTAAAATCAATAAATTGATATTAACGCCTTCAATTAACACATTTACTGACAAAAATTCGACTGAGAGAGAAATTATTGCTGTCTGTATCACGAATTAGACACTCGGAGAAATAATAGATTAATATTTTCATTCTATTCTTTCCTGAGAGTTCGACCTCTTATGACTCTCCAACAGGCGATGAGCCTCCTCCTTCCACTGCCTGTCGTATTAAAGAAACATGGACCGGTGCCGTGTCATCCGTCTCTGTTCCTCTTTGTATTAAAGCATGTTTTTCCCGGCTTCGCTGCTGTCTTGGTTCTTACATGTGATAGCTGCTTATGTTCTTGATTCTCTGAGCCGATTGTAAAGTTATTATCTCACCAACTGGAGATTACCGTCGGCGAGCCATTGAATGTTTTAATTTTCTGTAGGAAACTTGCTTAGAGAATGGACTGCTGGTATAAACTAAGCACAAATTAATTGTAAAGATATGAAAACCTGACTGACTCTATACGAAGCTCAAACTGTGACAGCGTTAGGAATAGATTAATCAACTATCGATTAAGCCCAATTTATGAAAGCGGTAAAACCGGACTAATTACCTAGGCTAAGGAGGTTACGTTTTTGTCGAGAATGTTTGTTTGTCCATTTGTATGTCACTAAGATGACTCAAAAAAATGTAGACGGATCTTCAAGAAATTTGCAAAGATTATTCGGTATGTTATGAGCAACAGTTGATTAATTTTTTATGAAGAACCGTTCAACCGGTTGTTTGTTTTTCTTTACGCGTATTTTTCGGCAGCATTACAGAAAGTTATAAATGGATCTTCATGAAATTTGCAGGTGTTGTAAAGCCGAGTTCACATGTCTTTCATGTCAATGCGTTCACTCATTCACTCGTCCGAATGCTTCGTAATGTCGTTGTTGGCACAACTTTATGTATGATACACAAAAATTATTAAAGTTTTGGCCGACAAATTAGTTTCCCCTGCAAGTGTCACTAGATAGGTTACGGATATCTCATCAAGTTTGGAGTCATATAAAACTCATCAGACAGTGCACTTCTAAAGTATTTTTACGGCACATTTACAAATTTGGACAAGTGGAAGAGCTAACGGATTTATCATTTGCGTGTTTATGTTTGTTTTTTTTTTTTTTTTTTTGTCATAACATAATTCAAAATATTATGAACGGATCTTTGAGAAATTTACAAGGAGTGATAGAAATGTTACGAAGAACAAATGACCCCATTTTGGTGAAGATAAAAAGAGAAATCCAGGATTCAGGACTTTTATGAATATTTTTCATTAACATTGCATTGGTAGGCGGAGGTATGCGCTCTCAGAGTGCTTCTAAAGTTTTAATCCAGTGTCGCCAACGTAATTGGAATGCTTGGTTGATAAGACCGGTGATCCCGTAAATTTTACCGAACACATCGAAGTGATTCCGTTATCAAGTACCAGAACGAATTAACCTTCCTCGTAACAGGTTTACCTCAGTCCCCTACCAAGCAGCGCTGCGAACAGACCGGCCATTCATACTCTCTTACACATTTTGAAATAGTATCTTCAGCTAATACTTCAGGTATCAGAATTTTAGAATCCTTGCCCAGCCTAATATTTTGATACTAGCTAGCAATATACATACATACATACATGCCTGTAGCCTTATTTCACCGGGCCAGTTTAACCTGTTTTATTAGAAGCCTTCTATGTGCCGTGTCGGGTGAATAAGCTTTACCTACATAGAAGCTGAAAATGGTTTGTAATCATGAACGCTCGGCCTAAGCATTTTCGAAAACTAGCCAATGACGAGCCAATAAAACACGCTTAATATCCAGGACTTAGAACCTCCTACACGAGTTGTTCGTGCGCAAGCCTTTTCAAAAACCTGAAAAGTGAACAACTAAAAAACAATAATAATAATAATAAGTTAGGATGACAGTGCACTAGCAACTCGTGACTTAATTGTACGTAACAACTGGTCAAAATAATCAACTGGTAACCTTGGTGAGTGTGGTGTGGTTTACGAGTTTAAATGTAACACCGGAGAATGTATGTTTCTGGACAACTGCTACATCGGGCTTACCAGGATGACGCTGCAAAATAGGTTGTATCATCATAAATATCAAGGTGCAATATTTAATCACTATCACCCTATGCACAACTGTAAACCCAGTAAAGAAGACCTCCATAGTAATACCAAAGTCTTGTAGAGCGCTGCAAATAGAGAACGTCTGAATATTGTAGAAGCCCTCCTCATCTAATGACATAAACCAAATCTCAACGAAAATACCTTAGATTTTGAATCTCTTAAGCTGTTTCGTAGAAGTGGAAGTACCAACGTTGTAGGAACATAGGCCTATGCGCTGGCCGTGTCCCGCCTGCTGCCGCCATGTGCTGTTGGACGGGCGTGCGGGTAGCACCTAGCTACTAATTGGTGCAGTACGTTTGTGACGATAAGGTGCTCCATTACAGTTTTTAGTCATATTTATTCATAGATTTGTATATACTTTGGCTTACTGATAGTCTTTGTTTATTTATGTGCTTTAATTTCGCCCTGTACATTGCAGATGATACATACTAGCCTGATGATGATATCTGTGATATCGAAACGTTGCTGTGATAATATACATGTAGTTCTTTAATGCTTGACGTCCAAAGTACAAGTATTTTAACATCGAAATGAATATTGATCACGCAATGAACTTGAACAATATAGAGTTCATGGCTGAGAAGAGTCAGAAAAAAATATGGCAATACATTGCGTCACAGCTACACAGGAAGTGATGGAACGCTATAGCTGGTCTAACTTAAGGCGGCAAGGCTTCCTAGGGCCAGCCTATTAAAGCTCCTTGGGTGTTGCTCTATTTTATAAGTCAGTAGTACACCGGTAGTCAAATAGAATGGCAAATAATTTGCGATGATACTTTTTCATTGAACACAATATTATTTATCCGCTAAATTTGCTTGTGAAAACTACACTGCAGCTATCAACTTTACAAACCTAAAAGATAAGATCAATGTCAGCGTAAAATCTGCTAAGCAGCGCAATACTTCTTTATGACAAGCAAAAAATTTTGACTCACTTTAAGCAAGAAGTCAAATATCATTCATAATATGTTGTAAATTTCGGGTCCGGACCTTCTGTACGTCATGATATCAAATTTGCTGAATTTTTTTGCTCAGTCGAAATACTACTTCTTCTTCAAAGGAAGACAAATTGGAAATATAAATGCAGTAGCGAAGTCCTTGTATTCTTTCCATGTCATCGTAATGCTGCTATACTGTAAAAAATATCTCAGTTATTGCTCTTGGTTATCTACTCAATTTGCGTGCAAACTCAAAGCAGCAGAAATTTGAATGTGGGAAGAAAGGAAAAAGGGTGCTAAGGAAAGCGGTAGATATTTTCATTGCTTGGATTTCATCGTTGGCAAAGAAAAAACTACATTCACGTAACAGACTATAACGAATTTTTGCCACTATTTTCAACCTGTATTGTTATCGCCTATCGGCTTTGAACAGTGCGTGACAGATTCGCCATACTTTCCAATAAAGCCTAATTTTCACCTGTTTTCTTCAAGCGTTCCCAAAAGTGGATCAAGAGATAAATAGATATATGTACAGATAAAACATACAATGACCTTTATTGTATTATGTGTTTGCGTGTGATTTCATGTTTAACAGTCATAACATTCTCTCATCCCTACAATTTTTGCGCAAACAGCGCAGTCCTGCGGCGGCAACTGCTCCCGTGCGACCATTTACCAGACGGCGCGGTCACCTGCTGCGAGCGCCTCGTTCAGGTGCCGTAAAACATCGCTTCTGCAAGATTTATGAGCTTGCCTAATATAGTGAATAGCTCCGTAGCCGAATGCCACCCTCGAAGACCCCTGGCAATTACTGTCCTTGCCCAAACTGCTTGCTGATCGCACTTGGGCTGTGCGGTGCCTTATCAGAGATTATGCTACTGCAGTTTACTTGCGCACTGAAACGTTACTGAAATCTTTTCCGAATGGTGGGAGAATTTGATCACAAACTAATATCGCTTTAGAGAAATTACAAGCTGGATTAAAAACTTTCCTGGATAACTTTTTTCCGACTCATTATATATTTTTAATTCAAGCGAAAAAATATCGAAGGAAAAGACACCTAACCTAATTTCACTCAACTTAATCTCACATAGCCGTGGAAATAAGCCTTAAGTGGAAGCAAGCAACAAATATACGAGTGGTATTTTACTGGCTTGCCCGCCTTTGTGTAATGCTGGCTCAGCACCCATATGTCACGCTGTCGCCTTGTGAACACAACGGTCTACTAAGGGCATCTTCGACTGGGTGCAGAAATTGAGCCTTCGAGGCTTGACTTGTCCGGAACTGCAGACAAAAGCTTCGTCTTTACCACACTGAATCGTATTGCGAGTGTCACTATTACGTTGAACCGCCCGGAAACTTTATTTTACGGACAAGATTGAGTCCCTGAAAATGTCAGGGTTAACAGATTTAGGGTAAATGCCTGAAACACCATTCAACGCGACGAAGCCAAAGCACTTGTCTGCAGCTTCAGATAAGTCAAGGTTCGAAAGGTTCTTTGCCCACCCGAAAGTGCCCTAATACATTTAGTACAACTGCATAGCAGTCGCATCAAAAAGAAAAGCAAGCACCGTTTGCCATTGTGTAACTGCATTCGAGTCCAACCCTTTTTAGGGGGCATAGGATGTAGGTCATAGCCATGGCTGAACTACGTAGCAGGTTAATTCACGCGTAGGTACCGTATTAAGCCCCGCCCATTCCCTTCCAGCTGTGACATCAGGTGAAGCGATAGATTGAAAAAATATGTTAATTGGTTCATGCCTGCTATTTTCTTTATAAATACGGTGAGCGTAGACTTTCACGAAGAAGAAAGAAGGGTAATCATTTTGCAGGATCACAGCTGTTCACTGTGAGATGCATAAATCCGTATACTGAAAGTAAAGCAATAAAATGTCACACAAATAGGCTGAAAGATGCGGAAATCAATTACAACTATAGCTACGGCTGTTTTCAACTATTGATGTGACTTTTTTCGTTATCATCACTGTATCATTTTGCATACTTGTGCACTTCGCCGTCAAAATTTACCGCGGAAGATCATAGATTAGAGAAAAAATACGGCTGCATTTGTCTCTCACTAATTAAACAGTTTTCCCTCCGGTTATACCATTTTCTTTCAAGTGTTTGCAGAGAAACGTAATTTTGGAGCCAACTTTGCTAAGCTTTCACAACCTAACAAGAAAGATTTCATTTCCATTTTCATAACTTGTTTAACAGAAATTAATGTTGCCTGTGATTACTTGGGAAAATTTAGAAGGAAAATTGAATTACTCAAAATTTCTACGTAGTATTTTCTTATTTTGCTGGGGAAAAAATGCCTAAAATACAGTGGATGGTACCGGTGACAGCGAAAGCTAAATATGTCTTTTGCCGCCTAAACCCACTTTTTTCGACACTCCAGATCTATAGGAAAACGAAGAAACTTCAACAAGTTTTTTTTTTTTGGGGGGTTCAAAACAAGCAACCATCAAACACCAGCCCATTGCAGCGGAAACTAGAGCACTCTGAGAGCGCATACATCCGCCAAGCAAAGCAACGGTAGCAACAAATTCCAACTGATTCTGAAACCATAATTTTCTTTGAATAAACTTCAAATTCAATCATTGGTGTTTTTTTATAGTTATAACAGCTTGTGCAATTTTCTTGAAGATCCGTTCATAACTTTTTGAGTTATACTGCTAACAAACGTTATAACAAACATGAGTCAAACATACAAACGAACTAACCGATATGCATTAAAATTTAATCATGTCTTTCAACATTACTCACAACTCCTATAAATTTCATGGAGATCCATTCATTATTTTTTCAGTTATTGTGCTAACAAGCATGAAATTAAAAACAGGGACAAACGAACGTTGCGGAGGTAATTACGCGATTTATTCACATATAGTCATTGCAAATCATAGAATACTAGCTATGGGTGCTTCAACAATTTAAGAAAGTTGAACAAGTAGACAGGTACCTCATGTTGCGCCCACGTTATATAGCTGAATAATACTGTGCAGTTGCTAAGACATGAAGATATTAGTGTGATTATAGCTGGATATAATTATTATGTAGTTATAGTAGATAAAATTTTAATATTTTGCTGCCATTTATCTAAGCAGTCAACGACGAAGCCAATCTTCACCAGTATTACACGACAAAAATTGTAAAAACAGCTGAAGCCAATTTACCACGAAATTCTATCGATTGATCATCTATGCGTGTAGACATCTATCATCAAGATATCTCAAGATGTCCATTGTCTATTTTTCATTTTCTTTTCCGAAACAGCAAAGAACCAATCAATAATTAAAATTAGCTTTTTCGCTGACATTACTTCCATAAACTCACACACAAGAACAACACCAGTAGATTTTCATGTCTCCATGCGACGTTTTAGAGCGAGATACACAGAACAGTCACAAACTGGTCAAGCGATGGGGCTACCCTTACGCAGTCATACCATGGGCCAGAGGGCTAGGTAAATTAGATTAGGCCGATTTTCACGTCATTCATCTCGACGCGTTCACTCATTCACTCGTCCGAATGTTCTGTAGGGTAACTGTCAGCACAACGTTTTGTACGCAGCAAAAAGTTATTAAGTATTAACCGTCAAATCAGTTTCCTGTTCGAGTGTCGCTGAGCAGGTTACAAAAATCTCTTCAAACTTCCAGTGACATAAAATTTAAAAACAGTGAACTTTTCTACTGTTTCTAGGTTACGGTATCACAGTCGGACTCGTGGATGAGCGAACGCGTTGATACGAGTGACGTGTGAACATGGTTTCACCCTAAGCTAAGCCTTCGAGACGTTTGTCTTTCATGCCCACATTGCTGTCTTCCGTTTTCATTCTCTAACTGATGATTTTTAGTTCTACGGTATTTTTCCTCTTCTTTCCCAACTTGTTGTTTCCATGCTCCTTGATCCTGTGTTTGGAAATGCCCTCGTGTGTGGTATTTACGTTTCTAACGACATATTATATCCGTTTTTCCCTCTTCTTAGAGATCGCCTTTGTTGTGGAAACGAAGACTTGGGCTATCCAATGTTATGCGAACTTACGATGCGCTAACTTCAGGCATTGTTTGTAAGTGTGGTCCCGATGATCTGAGACCAGGCATAATTTCCTTTTGATATATAGTTTGTTATAATTATACTCAGAAGTTTAAGTCTCTGTTTTCACAGGGAAGGCGATATCACAGAGAAAGAAAGAAGGGGCATAAAGCATGATGATAGAGATGTGGAACCCATGAACGAGGGTGTTTCCTCACCGGATCAACGCGCATGGGAACAGCAAGTCAGGAAAGAAGAGTAAGAACAGGTGAAAATAAGATCAGCATCAAAGATCAAATCTGAAGGCACGAAAGACAAACGTCCCGAAGGCTTAGCTAATGGCTAAGGTAATCTACAGGATCCGTCTGGGGTCGTTGCTCCCCATTACATGGGATGGGTGAACGTAAACTAACCTAACCCTATGGCCTATGGCCAATCGTGGGCCCCCAGAGGGGACATACTATTTACTGTTCACAGACAGAAGTGGAATATTTACCTCCGCCAAGGAGGTTACGTTTTCGTCGGGTTTGTCTATTTGTTAGTCTGCCTGTATCTTTGTCTGTGAGTCTGGCTGTTTTCCTATCTTTCTGTCACCCAGATAACTCAAAACATTATGGTAGAATTTTAACCAAATTTTCAGGCATTGTTTGGTATGTTAGGAGGAACAGATGAGTAACTATTGGTGAAGATCCTTTCATCCGTTTGTTTGTTTTTTGTTTGCCTCATTTTTCTTAATGTCATAACTCAAAAATTTATGGACGGATTTTTATGAAATATTACACGAGTTGTTAGGTATATTACGAAGAGTATATGACCAAATGTTTGTGAGGATTTGTCGGTTCGTTCGTCTGTTTGTCCCTGTTTTAATTTTATGCCTGTCAGCAGAATACCTTAAAAAGTTATGAATGGATCTAAATGAAATTCACAGGAGTAGTTAGTAATGTCAAAAGACATAAATGATTAAATTTTGGTGATGATCGGCTGTTCTGTTGGTGAGTTTGATTAATGTTTGTCACAATGTTTGCTAGCAGCATAACTGGTCCAACGCAGCACAGTTCTACAACGTTACTTGATGAATGAATCGGTTTTACGTCACGATCTCGCGCATCTCCTAATAGAAATTACGGGCTTGGACGATGCCCAGCTAATGCCAGGATTTTGGACTAGGCTCAGGCCTTTTGCTCACCGGATGCCCTACCTCCCGTCAACCAATGACGTTTGCTGTGCTCGAACGTTCAACCTGCTGATGCAGCTGCGAGCGATCTAACCATTAAGCCCCGGCGGGCCACGTTACTTTGTGAATATCATTCGTTTATGGTGGCAGTTCAACTTATGAAATTTCGAGTATACGTGTTCTGTTGTTCCACTTTGATTTACTGAATCACCATGCACGTTGATCTAGTTTAATAACACCCTCGTGTATAGGTTTCACGTTTCTATCGATATATTACGTGCCCCTTCCTATCGTGTAACTCATTTACAGTGGCTAGGAAGTCTAAAAATTTCTACGTAATAATAACTGGAGTCCTTGTGGAAACTCACTACTCGCAGTATAGCATAGCCTCACTCGCCAACAGGATGACGGTTACCGTGCTTTCCAAAAAGATATTGCCCGTGGTGCACGGACGCACAAGTAGAGTTCTACACTATTGCCTATACAACCTCGCTTTCGCTTCGTTACAGCAGGCTGTAATTCATAATAACAGCAAAAGGCGTGGAAAATTGCGTGAACTGAGACCCACTCTCCTAAGATCTTGAGAACATTATACCGCGCCCTCTGCAGACTCGGTCGAATAGCTGATTTCCCAACGTTCATCTCACACACTGTCACAATTACAAAGTGAATTCGGTATCCAACATACTCCTGGAAAGTAAGCTGAACATACTGCGACTTGAACGTCGGCTCATCAATCACACGTGAGATTTTATTCTGTGCTCCATGCAAAAGTTACTTACGCTCCTCCATCCTATGTTATGGGGAACAGAACATCCACAGGCTACCTAAGATTTTCCAGACGTCTCAAGGTATCTCCCTCTTTGTTAGCTCTCCTGGTTCTCTCTGTTGTCTTTTCCCCGCTTTTCCCTATAAGGGGAGGGTACCCCTCAAAAACTTTTTTTATTCACCAAACAATTGGGCTGAAACTTGGCCCATGTGTGTAAAATTGAAAGAGAGAATGTTTTATTCGTACACTTTTTTTTATTTTTTTTTGCATAGAAAATGAGTTAGTAAAAAAAAATATACAAAAAGTAGGGTAATGGGAAAATGCTACCTACCCCTCTTATGGTTTTTGAGCTAGGGAGCTGGTTGATAGTCCAAAAGTAGGGAAATTAATTGCCCTATAAAGTAATCTATTGGAGGTTTTGATAATCAAAATTGTTTTTGAAATTTAAAAGATGTGATGTTTTTCAGAAGTTATTTTGACAAAGTGCGTTCCAAAAAATTTACTATTTCGAAAATCGAAACCACCAATCGATTTCTTGATGTAGGGCTAAAAGACGCTTCTTTTGATACTAAAGTCATCTGCAGCTCAAAAACTGTAGGAGAAGAAGTATTTTGAAGTCGAAAAAAATGAACTTTTCAGGGGAGGGGAGGTCCAACTTCTCGTTCTTTTGAATAACTCATTTTCTATGGCAAAAAAGAGAAAAAGTATAGGAGTCTAACCCACATTCTTTTCTGATTTAATTTACATCTGTGTACGAAGTGTCATTCAAATCGAAGCAAAAATAATTACCCGTTTCTTCTAGAGTGGTTTTCTCGAATTTCACCATGAAAATTCCCGCCAACAGGTTCAAATTTTGTTTCTTAATTCAAGCGCCGATTTGGATGAAACTTGGTACATGTACGTAAAATAAAAAAAGAATGAGGCTTAGACTCATGTACTTTTCCCCATTTTCGCCATAGAAAACGAGTTTTCGAAGAAAACGGTTTTGGGTGGGAAAACAGCTTTCTTTGAATAACTCGTTTTCTATTTTGAAAATTGAAAAAAGTACGATTAAAACCCCCGTTTATTTTCAATTTTAAATTTTTCCACAAAGTTTCATGAAGATCAGGCGAATAATAATAAAGTTTCCCAAGTAAAAATTGAGTGCTACACAAAAGACACACACGCCTCCCCACCTCAAGCCCCCTATTTCATCCACTGAAATTTACCCTGGCGGCCTAAAATTTCGCCTTCTTGTGCGTCTGATGTATAGCTACTGTCTAGTGAAAAAAGCGGATTTTGAAAATTTGAAGTTTTCTGGGGGTACCTTCCCCTCAAGTTTAGAACTGTGTTTCCTATGTATGTTATGGGGTTTTATGCTCTTGATATGTGGGCGTTACCGTATTTGTCTTAGCACAGTAGAGTTCCCATCTTTTTATCCTCCTGAAATACCGAGTACTTTTCAATGTCTCCGACTATCCCAATTTGGCCATAAATAATTAATAGAAGCCCTCTTAATTTAGCCACCGTAACAATGTAAATTTTGTACGCCATGTCTGCAATTGCAATCAAAACAGATCTTAGTAAAGTAAATCTAAGAGTCTTTTTTTTTTTTTGATCCAGGAAAAACAGAAGTGTAGTAACCACAGAAAGTCTTGTGAACTGCTTTGCAAGGCTCGGCAGAGAAGTCATCGCAAACTTCTTCAGCAATTCCAGACAATGTGCGATGAGCTAGCAAAATTTGACAGTAAGGGTCATAACAGCGAGTTATCTCGATCCCTTGATTCGAACGAACTGGGCTACTCTAAGGTTATAAAACAATCCACTCAATGCCACAATAACAGTTAAAAGAAGTGCGCTTGGCGTGACAGCCGTAAAAGCAAAGAGACCATGACGACATCGTCCCTATCATAGATGCACTCCGTTGCTCTCAATGGACACGCTGGTAAAATTTGAGAGTTCTTTACTTTCTTGGAAAAATGTCAAGCCTGAGGAGAAAGTGATTTTTAACTTTTTGCATTGGCGCGCAGAATTTGGCTCTTGCAAGATTTTCGATTGGGAAATGTTATTCACTAGTAAGCATGATTAGATTGGGTAGCAGGCAGAAGACGGACCAACAGGCTCATTCGCAGAGAGCAGCTGGGACTTGCACCCCGGCCTTCTATGAACTATTGCCATTAGTTCAGAATCATGGAGATATCTGTGGAGGAAAATACGAAGATGAAGATTATGAACTCAACCAAGGAAATATGTAATCGCGCAAGTACAATTAATTGATGCTTCTTCGCGGAGCTCGGAGATGTTAAGTTGGTATGAGCATAAAAGATAATTACGGTGAATTAGAGTCTTTGGCTGTTACGAGTTTGTGACTCCTGGAGGACGAGGAGTAGGAGTCCGTCACTGTTGAGGATGTTGTTCCCAATGTTTGTCAAGACGATATTTATACGCATTGACTGACTCTGCACAGACAACTTCGGAGAGAAGTCTGCAGTATTTCATATGTTTACCTTGAATAAAAGGAAGAGCTGCCAGCTGAGAGTAGTTCGATCTTTATGCTTGAGTTTCTGGCTGTTGTTTCACAGGCGATCATTCCGGTTTCTGTTGAAGGGTCGCGTCGTAAGCACGTCGTTGAAGCCATTTACGTACTTGAATATTTATGTTAGTTGCCTCCTGAGTCGTCTCTGTTCGAGAGACACGAGTCCCTCTTTCTGTAGGCGCCGTTCCTATGGCTTCTTTTTTTGCAGTTGAGGCATAAATTCATGTGGAACAGAAGTCAATATTTTCTGCATAACTTGGAAGGATTAAAATTCGGTTATAGGGTCCGAATCAGCACTAACTTTTAGCAACGAAGGCCCTATGCTAAAACAAGGACAAAAGTTTGTCAAATACTTTTAAACCACTTCTACGGGGTGTTAATAGATTCCAACTGTAATTACTGTATATTTCTTAATAATGGAGAACGCTATAAAATACATATTCTACTCTAACACATCGAGATTTATGCATATTTCTCTTTTGTTACGTAATATCCGTAAGGCAATCTCTTTGTCTGTCCACCAAAAAGAGGCAGAAGAAGCTGAGCCATCATCAAAGTTTTCTTTTTTTTTTTTTCATGCAGTCAGGTGGGTTGACTTAAATGTAAAAAATGCCAGAAATCTAGAGTTAGCTGGCCTTCAAAAATGGCGGCATTGTATTTGAAACTCCTCCTCCCCCTCCCTTGCCGCGGGCGATGGTATTAAACCACGGGGGTTCTATTGTTCATTATCGAGACGGCAGAAGTTCGAGCCCAAACCAGAAAGCTCCTGAAGCTCGGGAACGCATAGCATCAGCAATTCTTTCACTCGTAAGCTTTGATGGGGGGGGGGGGGCGTTGGCATTGGGGTCTGGGAGGATGGGGTTGGCACGGTTGTCTACTGGGCATTCCATCAGTTCGACACCAGAGCCTGGATAATGTTTGGTCGACTGCAGCCGTGCACTCCTCTTAGCCCAAGTGGTCATTTACCTAAACCACGAACCACTGCGTGCATGTGGGATTCCTAGTTGGGGCGGGCAACTTTTGGCTTCAGATTTTTGTGCCGATAGAAGAGAAACTCGCATCTTAAGTTCATGTTTCTACTCCCGGCCGGCATGCTGTTGTGGTGTACGTTGCGCTGAAGAACTTTGTATCTTCTAGCAAAGATTTTCATAGCGGTCAACTAGAAGAAACACCTTCCATCGTTCTCTACTCTTCCACTGTAGTCTACAGACGGTAAGTTGTGTAGGAGCTTTATTGAAGTCACAATTATCATCAGACTATGTATTCTGGGTCTTGGCTTTCAAGCCTGTGGTATCCATGTGAGTCTGAATACAGGTAGCTACTGTATCTATACAGTTAATTAACCTTATCCTTCAAACTTGCTTTTAATAGTTATTTGTCCAACAGGGTAGTTGCGTATTTTGTTGCTTGGGTGAATGGCTTTGTGCTATGATATTTTGTATCCAGGTTTTTTCGACTCCCATATCATTTTTCTACGCTCCTTCAATGCAGTTTTTGTTTAATTACGGTAATAGCTTGTAGAGGAATGGGAGGTGATTCCAGGGGGTCTGAAAATAGGCCCGTTTGTGGGTCTCCTGCCAGCTATAAAATCTCTATATAATTATAACATCGCTTCAACTCTTTGGTTGCCAGCAACCATTTTGGAAACTTCTTTTCAAAAAAGAAGCATCTCAACTGCTGCTCCAATAACAATCTCGAGGAAGCGTTCGACCAGCAACCCGCTCCTTGTTGTGTACTGTCTGAAACTCATCACTATGCTCGCTGTTACCATTTCCGCAAGCCGTCTATAACGAGATGCCCTAAAACTAGCGCTAGGTGTTGTGGTGTTACAAAGCGTCATTGGCCTGCTCATGCTTCTCTTTATAGCGACGGTAAACAGTTGCCGAAAGNCTCATCACTATGCTCGCTGTTACCATTTCCGCAAGCCGTCTATAACGAGATGCCCTAAAACTAGCGCTAGGTGTTGTGGTGTTACAAAGCGTCATTGGCCTGCTCATGCTTCTCTTTATAGCGACGGTAAACAGTTGCCGAAAGCTCTTGGAGCTCCTCTCAAATCGTCATCAGAAGCACCAGGAGCTCTGTTAACAGTTAGCTTGTTAAGGTTAGAGCGAGCGTTTCCTACGCTTTACAACCTCTTTGAGCCTCATGGTGTGATCTCTAAAGTTTTCGAGACATCTTCCGAGATTGCTGCTGAATCATAATATGGTCTCCTCACGTGCTTGTGGTGGTACGCATGTGAGGTTATTTCCAGTGAGTTGGGTAGTACAAGTTCCGTAGATCGCTGATGATATTTGTTATGCAATTTTACTATTTCTTATAGTACATTCCGTTAATTGTATTAAAAGTTACGGTTTCCAGCGCAAGCTCAGCGTACAAAAATCGCTTGTTTAGCACAAATTCCCGAAGTTTTTCTCAATAATCTCATAATATTGACTTATTTCACTTACATCCGAGCCAAAAAAAAGAAAAAATAACGCCTCTCATCATGGGCTCAAACCCAGGAAAATTGGTCATCTGATGTGGTAACAACGGACAAAAATACTTATGGAAGTGTTATTGTTATCGTGCAAGAACATTTATGTCCTCGTATTATCCTTCTTGTCTTTACTATATTTATTCTAGCTTTGAGGTAACGATCAGAAGAACAGAATGCTGTTGTTTTGCGAGTCTTAATCCGCAACCTGTTCACAAAATAGCATGAGAATCAGTCTCCATGCTGTCCCTCCCGTGTAGGGAATCGTTCACAAAAATAAATTAATTATTAATTAGTAACGCCAGCTCTAATAATAGTTAGTACAATCCTCCTGAAATTCTAACACTTGAAGGTGCACTCCAAGTTAGAAAAAGTAACTGGTAACTGCATTGACTGCTGGGAGCTTTCGAAGACTCCAGAAGCTCACCAATGCAGAGACTCAGGCGAGTGCATGAGGTCGTCTTGTGACTCAATCGGGGTTTCTTACACCAAACTTTTCAAAACTTATTGTTTCCAGAAATAGAAATCTGTTGGGATGTTACGTCAGGAGACTTTGGTGGCCAGGTGTAGATCACCAAGAGCAATCCCCCCCCCCCCAAAAAAAATGCCTGGCTAGAGCCGTGATGTGTGCAGGAGCACATCCGATGGTGCTGATACTTTTCCATCTGTACGCGACGCTGCTTCATAAAATAAAAAAAAAGTTTGTGAAATATAGTAAAATTCCGGCATTTGGACTAGTACACTCTAGGTTTAAAAAATTCCAAATTGTTTTAGTTCGTTACCTAAATATTTTACCAAAATCGTGATGGAAAATGCGTTAATGGATGCGGTGGTTAAACAGGGAGTTAATAGGGTAATGTCTCAATTACCGAATGCCCATCTATTACCGAATATAGGTAGGAATCTTATTGCGTTTGGTAAAAGAAAGGCATTCGGTAATTGAGACAATACCCTAATAATGATAAATTAAAGTGTTCATTAACTTTCTTAACTTTACGATCGAGTTCGTTGATCGATTTTTTGGACACCCTGCAGAATATACGAAAATCATGACAAGGTGTTGGTAATTTCTTGAAAAAAAGTTATTGTGTTTTTATAACGATATTTCAAGCGCAAAATGGATCAAAGATCGGAACTTTTTTGAGAGGGGAAGTAGAGTAGTTAAAATAGAACATTTTGTTTGTCGGAACAACAGTACATAATTAATGTAATCTGCACTTTCGTTCACCCTGGTACCAGGTTTTATTACCTCCGCCAAGGAGGTTATGTTTTCGTCGTGTTTGTCTGTCTATCTGCCTGTCACCAATGTAACTCAAAAAGTTATGAACCGATTTAGACGAAATTTACAGAGATTGTTAGGTATGTTAGAAGGAACAGATGATCAACTTTTGGTGAAGATATGTCCATCCTTATGTTCGTTTGTCTGCTTCATTTTTCTCAATGCCATAACTCAAAAAGTTATGGATGGATTTTTATGAAATTAAGATGAGTTGTTAGGTATATAATAATGAGTAAATGATCAAATTTTCGTAATAATCCGTTCGTTCGTTCGTTTGTCACTGCTTTTAATTTTATGATTTTTAGCACAATGACTCAAAAAATATTGAATGGATTTTTATGAAATTTATAGCGGTTGTTAGTAATGTTAAAAGACATAATGATTAAATGTTGGTGCAGATAGGTTTTTTTCGTTTGTATGTTTGACTCATGTTTGTCATAACATTTGTTACCAATATAACTCAGAAAGTTATAAACGGATCTTCAAGAAAATTACACGAGCTGTTATTCCTATCAAAAGGCACAAATGTTTAAATTTTGGAGTTTATGCCAAGAAAATTATGATTTCAAAGCCAATTTGAATTTTTTGCTACCGTTGCCTCGCTTGACGGAGGTATGAGCTCTCAGAGTGCTCTAGTTCCATCTTTATTGCTTCTGTACCAGCTTGTTCCTCAAAAAAAAAAAAAACTGGCTGTCTATAATAATTATGTGGTTATGCATGTTAGGTTTGCATAACACGTAAAATCGTTAACCGCTGCTCTATTTTACCCTTAGTAGCATTTTGCTCTGCTGCTCACTGGAACAAGTTGCAAGCGATGCTACTTCCACGAGAAGCGAAAATTTCATTCGGGCATTCTAGGGTTAACAGACACTGCAATATACCTATGGTACATATGCCGACCAAGTGTCTAAGATAATCCCATCCCCATCGGGGAGAACTCCATAGAGTACAGGAGCCTTAATGATACCTTGGGGTATCTTTCGTATCGTCTCCACTTTACTTCTTCCTGTGTTTGTAAGCCTTATGTTGATCACTCAAGAGGCACAGGGTACGTCAGAGACCGTACCGTTGGTTTGTTAGTTACATTCGATCATCTTATGTCATTGGGAGCACCGCCCACAAAGGACTCTGTCGGCTTTCTTAGCCTTAGGCTAAGGTAGCTTTTAAAGCAGTGTGTAATGTTAATGTGAACATTTTCCCAAGCATCTGTCATTATATTTAATTTTACACTTGAGAAAATTGCTATAGAGGGTGTCCTACACTTTTGGGAACAAACTTTAACTTTAGGTTAGGACCATTAAAATAAACATTTTGTTTACTAAATAAAGATGTGGAATAAAGTGTTTCGTTTAAAAGTTACAAGGACTTAAAAGCTTTATTCTCTGTTCTGAATTTTACAAGGCAGCAAAGCGTAAAATGGGTTTGTTCACAATCTTAATTGAGCAGTTCAGCGCAAGCAAAGGTGTCAACGACACTGGAGCTAGTGTCATAATTATGCGGAATTTACAGATATTCCCCTAGCTGATGGTGCAGTGAATGGTATCCTAGAGAGGCTGTTCGAATTTATGCAGCAAGATATCCCAACGGACATTCTTGGACGCATAACATTCATTGCATTACACCGAAGATTTGGCGAAGACGGCGCGTTCCGCAAACCACGACTGTCAGTCCTGCTTCTCGTGGTAATCATAAAATTGCTTGCATAAAGTACACGTTTCAACTCCTTGCTACTTCTAGCCAAGGAATGCCGGTTCAATATTTCTCAAACTTAAAGTCTTAGTAACTTTTTAACGAAGCATTTTAGACTATATCTTTATATATTTTAAAATGTTTATTTTAACAGTCCTAACCTTATGTTAAAGTTTGTTATGAAAAATGCCGGACACCTTGTATGTATATGTATAAGTTGAAATAACCGAAAAGAGGTACATCCTTTTGTTTACATAGAATTAAACTTGCTATAAACGCTATGTTGACGACGCTAAGTAAAGCCAATCGAAGATTAACGGTAAGTATGGCCAATCAAAGATTGACGCAAAGTAACGAATAACTAACCAACGATGAGCTCTCGAGGTTAGGCCGATCGAGAGCCTTGTAGGTTTGGAAGGGAAGGTCTGGTTTTGCTAATATTCTAAGTAATATACGGCATGAGTATGTAATAAACGTCACTGGAACACTAGACAAACCAGACCTACGCTTCTTAACCTCGAGAGCTTATTGCTGGCAAGTTTCCTCTTATACATAGCGTGGTGGTTGAGGGTGGTGGGTGGCAGCTTCAAACAATTTTGGACGTATATCTCTCGAGAAGTGGGCGTGCGTTCAAATTCAGATTTATGTTCCTTCAAATAAGACCAAAGATGAAAAAATCTACTGTGTTTTAAATAATTTGTAGGCTATTTGTAAGGCTCTTTCAACTGCCCAGGACGATAGGCGTACCAGATTCGTGGCACCTATCAGGAGAAGCTGGCCATGTTATAGTCCGTATACATTGAAAAATTGTTAGCTATCTAATTAGTCCGTATCAAAATGTATATATCCACATAAACGTTACCCAAAGTATACTCCATATAATCATATTCTAATTTACTTTTCATAACCATAAGCAACGTTAGATCAAAACATACATCATCGGTTTTGTAATCAACTCTTTCTAATAACGCAGAACGTTCACCCTAAACATGCACCACTGAATTTGTAATCTGTCCTTTATAACAATGTATGTCCTTCACCCAAAACAAGCATCATGATTCACTAACCTGCTCTATATGACGGTGCCGAACGTTCACGCAGAGCATACAATAGAGAATTTTAATTCGTTTTTCATTACAATGCACAGCATCCACCCAAACCATGCATCATGATCTATTTTACTCTTCATGAAAAATATATCATTTTCTAATTTACTCATCATAACAGTGCGCATCGTCTACTCAGGACAAACATAATCCTATTCTAATTTACTCCTCATAACAATGTGCGACGTTCATCCAAAGCATAAATCATCACATTCTAATTTACTCCACAAAACAATGCTTAATGCTCAAATTAAAGTGCACCGCGCATTTTGGCAAGCGTAGTTAAATTCCTTTATTTCCCGAGGGCTTAAAGGGAGGTGGCGCGGCACCNGACGTTCATCCAAAGCATAAATCATCACATTCTAATTTACTCCACAAAACAATGCTTAATGCTCAAATTAAAGTGCACCGCGCATTTTGGCAAGCGTAGTTAAATTCCTTTATTTCCCGAGGGCTTAAAGGGAGGTGGCGCGGCACCCGCTTTAACTGTCTCATCTGCCACCATAGAGGCCTTCTTTACGACCAGTTCACTGGATGCCAGCATTTATTCCCGTTGCATACTAAAACTCGCCCAAATTGCTCTATATGCTTCCTTTGCCATGACGCTTTGCGTTTTGGTCTTGAAAAGCGGTGGCGTCTTGGGCACAGGGCTTTCGAATTGCAATTTCTCATTTTTCTACGCAATATTATTCATAACTTCGCCAACATGCAATTAGATTAGATGGGGGCCAGTGCGCGAACCTACAGGCCCATTCCCAGAGAGCAGCCGAGACTGACGCTTCGGTCCTCTATGAGCTAGTACCGTTATATCGAATCAGTTATCACTTGCATATCTGAAGCAGAAAAGAACGAGAAGCCAAAATTCAGCTACTAACTAGCTTTGCCTTACGAACAGACGGGCATTATATAACATGATTACTTCATTGGCAGGCGACCCATGAAATTGCCTTAGCTCTGGTTTCTGGACTATTTTTTTTTTTTCGTGGTAATAATTCCATCACGGAAAATATTTCGCACCTGCGGCTGTTTTTTCGTCCATTTGATAACCTTAGGATTGTAGGGGTGGGGCATACGGTTAGGACAGTTGGTTCGCTAATCCAGCTTTATGAGGAGTAACGCCCCCATGGGTGCACAAAGGTTGCCATCACTAGGCCATCTTCACCATCGTTCCAGATATTCTATTCCCATGCATGCACGTTGATCCTCAGCATAGACACTCTCTTGCGTGCGTTTCACGTTTCTGTCAGCAAACTCCATGTCCTTGCATTTTCCTCTCTTAAAGACCGTATACTGTATCTAGGGAAACCTAAGCAACGTATTTACCCACTCACTCTCACCTGTCGATTTCATTCGCTGAAAGAAGTGGAGGCGATCAAATCCGCTTCGACGAGCCATCGCTTCTTTCCTTCCTTTCCGAACTCGAAAATTACGACAGAGAAATAGCATAAATATTCCGAGTGGGCAGGAGCGCTCATTTCACTTTGTACTGATGCACAGTTTACTTTTAGTTTTCTAGCTTGGATGGCTGGTCACTCCGCCCCTCCTTTCAGTATTAGATAAATGATAAGCGTGAGATCGAAAGTCTTTGTTTGCTCCATGGCACCGTTGGTTTATCAAATCTGAAATGAAAGCATTGAAGAATTCTACGTGCATCTGAGCGGAAGCGTAGCTATTCTATTCCACTTCCTTCTCGCAGCAGAGAAACATTAAATTATTTTAATCTAAGCTCAAATGATGCACAAATTGGGTTGATCAGGACAGAAACGGAAACTTATCCATCAAAACAGAACCACGAAGATTGAAAAACAAGGAAACCTAGAGTGGGAAGAGATGAAGAATGAAACTCAGCTTCTAAAATGCATGAAAGTTAATAATGTCAAAGTTTAGTCATCAATAGAGTCATCGATAATCTAGTTGCTACTGAGATGACCTTAATAATGTTTATCCGCCCCAGTTTCTGGAAGGAACCCGATTTCTGTTAGGGTAGATGCTTAGAAGTAGTCAAGTAAGATAATAAAGAATTATAAGTAGGCTTGTGACAATTTACACTGTATAATATGCAACGTATGCACATAAAACTTAATTGTAAATACAACTGAAATATGTATTTAACTAGTGGCCCGTGCCGTCATTATAAATGACGGCAAAAAATTAACACTTCTCCAAAACACCCGCCGTCTCCTGTGCTTGTTACTCTTTAAAAGGCTTCTTAAATGTACATTCAACATTCTGTCTAAACGATCTATACTGTAATAAGAGAGCTGTCTGTCCGTCACTCCGTCGGTCCGAAGCCTCATTTTTCATATATCTAATACTGAAGAAAAATATTCCAAGGTACCCAACTTTTCTTTTCGACGTTTGAAATCTGAATTTTCTGCTATCTTATTGCCATAGAGCGTGACAGGAAAGATATAAATATAGTTATAAATAAAAAAAAAACGCCACGTGAATTATTATATAGTACTGATTCAAATGCATATTCATTTAAGAAAAATGCATATGCATTTAAGAAAAATGCATATGCATTTAAGAAATTGCATATGCATTTAACAAAAATACATATGCAGTTTATGAAATGTATATGCATAGACCGCAGCAGTACTTGACTCTTAGGTCTGACGCTGGCGGCCAAAAGTCGGCAACGGAAATATGGGATTTTCTCAAGATTTTTCCCTCCTATCTAATACCGAAGAAAAATTTTTTTTTGTTTTTGGGTACCCAACATTTTTCTTGCGGAGAAGGTATCTTGGATACGGCGGGGACGCTCTTGGGCGCTTGCCTGCATGACCGTGTCTGGACATGTTCATAATAGCTATTGAGAAAATCACATTTTTCCCATTTTGGCCGCCAGCTTCAGAGGCCACTTTGACCTAAGAGTCAAGTACTGTTGCTGTCTATGTTATGTTCATTTTAATATGTATATGCATTTCAGGTAATCCATAAAATTCGTGTAATTTCAATTCAAAACATTAAATGTATTGAAGTTGTTTTCTTTAGCTGCTCTTAGTTTGCATAAATATAGGTAAGAATAATCATTGACTTTTATGGTTTTCTTAATGTGGGCTGAAATGGATAAACTTTATTGAATTTGAAACCCTGATTCACTGATGATTAATTATTAACTCGTAAATTACACTTTTAACGCTATTAATAATTTTTAATATATAGCAAGTCTTAAATTTGAAAAATGTTATAAATTTTCAACTATCAATAAATATCACCTAGTTTAGAATAACAAATCAAATAAGACGTGGATTACTTTTGATAATAGTATATATTAAGTTTTCGAAGTTAAATTTCCTCTCATTACTTGCTAAAATATTCTTTTACAGAGAAAACATTTTCTCCACATCACACGACGCTAAAGGTACGTACAGACGACTCGCTATATCTGAAGGACTAAGGGCGTCTACCGACTGCTAGCGAACTAGCGAGCGAAACGAGTGTTGGAATTAATAGATGCCTATAGGCGTATGCCGAGTGCAAGCGAGCGAACGAACACATTCGCGCCGGCTGCCCGAGCGATCATCGCTCGCAGACACGGCACTCGCAAGCTTGGTTGTCAGACGCTGTAGCGGGGAGGCAGCGCTAATATTATCAAAGACTAGATTTTGGTAAAATAGTAACGAATAAGAACATTTATACGTATATTATGACACTATTGAACAGATTTGATGAAACTGAAAGAATGGGCCGCTAAAATACTTTATTTCCTATAATAAACAATGAAATTGGACTACGCGGGGACGATAAAACCATATAATTTATTTATTAAACCCTAGGAAAGGGAAAAAACGGAACGGCAAGTGAAACAGAACACAGAGAACAAATTAAACGCATAAAATCGATTGCAGTGTAAATGACTAGAGGCTTTATCATCAGTGACTAGGTAAAGGGAACGGCTATCACAGCTACAAAGGCACCCTTCTACCAGACCCAGTCAAGATCAGCTTCAGAAAACTTTACATTCGCTTTAGTCACCCATCTCCACAGCAGTAGGTTGAGACACTGAAATGTGATTTATCTTTGTACCGGAGCAATATCTAGAGTTTCTAAAGCATTTTCCAAACCCAGCAAACTTCATCGATCTCTCGTCTAAGTGATTCACAGATTCTTTCAGTAATTTAGTCCAATATCCAGGTAGGCTAGTCAACTTCTGGTATAGCAATGGCCAGGCTCGCTGCACGACGTGCGCGTAAAGTTCAAGAAGCTTAGCGTAATTTGGTTCGGTTTAGCACGTATTGCCAGCACACTTCAAGTTCAGGTCACTAGTTCATACTTAGTTTCATCATCAAAGATTATATAATCGAATATCCACAGCCTCCTCCAGATTTCAAGGCTGTCAGACTGCAATAGCGTCTAAATCTGCCGTAGCTGCATTTAAATTTCTCTAACTTTAATAGTCTGTTCTTTATCTATCAAATTTCGGAGCTTTATCATCTGAAATAAATAAATGAAAAGCCTTAGAAATCAACTAACTGTAACACACGTAAAATAAATATTATAAGCACTTTGAATAAATAAAGCTAGCACACGTATATGGCTGCAGCAACTTCCGAGCTCTACCGGCTGACGTGGCAGAGAGAGATTGAACGGTGCGTTACGCTGATTTACGGAAATTGAATAAAAATTACCGTAAAAATGAAAAAAAATGATATCACTGACACAGAAGAAGTTAATAGGGCTCAATAAGGAAATGAAGCGGGTTTTATGCTGAACGTTAAGTAAGAACCAACACGAGAAAATGGAAATGTTACAAATGACCCTCTGAAACTAGGAAGATATACGCTTTTATGTAGGGTCCAGGTGTTGCTCCAGCACTAAAGAATGACTGACAGACACAGGTGCTTTAAAGAAGGGAGGAGGTTTGCTCTAAAAACCAGTCTTACAATTTACTACAACGCACGACGTTCCGCGGCCCCACTTCGTTCAAAGTTCGTTGTCCAGTGAGTGTCCAGAGATTGTTGACTAGTAATTCTCTCGCCTGCAGTCGGTATAGCCCAAAAATCGCTCGCTAGTTCGCTGGTAGTCGGTAGGCGCCCTAAGTAGTGTGATGATTTCATTTCCGGGCGCACACTAACGCAAAAGCTGCCCTGTCGCTCAGCTGTTTACTCTGACGGTCACGTTCCCGTATCTGCAACTTGCAGCGTTTGAATGTCACGTTAGAAATATACGTTAATTCAATTAAAAACTAACTCAAAATACAATACATTCAGAGATTGACCCTTGCTGCATGCCACAAACTTTTTGTACTCATCTTAGTGGTAGAGCCCCGTGCAAGCCGAAGCCTTGTTCGCGGCCTCGTAATTGGTTCTGGGATTGTGTAGAAAGGCAACTTTCGCCTTAGTGAGCACCCTCCGTATGTATTGACTTTATGTCTTTGATAATATTTTATCCTTCATTTTTGGATAATAGTGAGATGACCTGGATATAAAACGTTCTAATTTATGATTTTTACATAACGTTACATAGAATTTTATCATTTTAAATGTAAAAAGAATATAATGTTCTTTATATGTAAAGAAGAACACGTTTATTAAAGAGCTCTTTTCTAGTGTCATATTAATTTATGCACATGCATTTTTTAAGCGCATATGCGTTTTTAACATGCATTTGTATTTTGTTAAATGCATATCCATTTTTTGAACGCATATTTGTTTTCAATATGCATATG
Source organism: Parhyale hawaiensis (assembly GCA_001587735.2). Lineage (NCBI taxonomy): Eukaryota > Metazoa > Arthropoda > Malacostraca > Amphipoda > Hyalidae > Parhyale > Parhyale hawaiensis. The sequence continues at coordinate 1,708,375 of LQNS02276622.1, forward strand.
CATTTATTGAATGCATATGCAGGATATGCAAAGTCACTACCCTAATTATAAGTAACTCATTAAAAATTTCGGCCCTTTAGTTCTTCGGAGTAGTACTAGCGAAAAAAGAAATTCTGTAAAATAATAAATATCTGGAAATAGCTCATGAAAGCTTTCTTTCCTTCAGTTTTGTCGACCTATGAATTTTTCAGCTGCCGGTCAATGCTGTAGGCGCTGTCCAATATCATTTTACGCGACGCCTTAGTTGGCAGAACTGAAATTCTTTTGGGTAAAAACGCTCAGATTCAGAAAACTGTGGGCTAATTCTTTGTCGTAAATAAAGTACGAGGACGAATTTCTTTTTTCCACAGCGGCGTCGCTGGTGCTGATCAAAGTGCTGCTGAAAAGATACTTTTTAGATAGGGTAAAAAAAAAATCTTTCTTCCAAAAGGAATCCTTTATAAATATGCATGAGTCTGACTAATGCAATCTTCATGACATTTCATCTTTTTTTCAAATTACAGCCCTGCAGCAAGTGAGCCAAGTTGACGCAAATATTACTGCCGTTAGATTGTTACTAATAAAATTTCCATAATGCTAATGCTCTGCTTGTTTGTTTACTTTTTTTTTGCATCCGCTACAATGGCCCTTCTGTACCCTTTCTGTTTTAGAAAGGGTACGGAGGAAGCCCCATTGCATCACTACGCCATCGCGTCATATGTATCGAGCGTACAAAATGTATCAAATCATCTAAATATACTGGAAAATATGCTATTTACACCAAATGTACCAACTTATTGCGTATCTAGGAGTCTTCTGCAACAGCTTCCTCACCTAAATACCAAACCTTCTCTTCAAACAAACTTCTTCAGCAAGGTTCTTCACAAGCCCCTTCACAAACTGCTTCACCAAGATAAATCACTTTGTTTTTCACATAGATTCTTCACTAGCTTCTTCTCCAATCCTCTTCACTAAGCCTCGTCACCGAACTTATTCACCAACTGTCTTCGCCAAACCTATTTTTCAAGCTTCTTCACCGGGCTTATTCACAAAGCTTATTCACTTTATGAAAGGGATGGGATTGCAGAATACAGTGTAGTCACATTTTTTAGACTAAGTAATCCAAATGATCATGCGTCGTCTATAGCAACTGTTAACTTTTGAGATCAGTTAACCCTTTAAGTGTTTCGTGCCTGGATATTATACTTTGCTTTTCATAAGAATTGCACTAACAGTATCGCTCTCAAATGTGTACATCATTTTATATATATATATAATTCTGCGTGATGCTCCTTCCATACCACCATTCCTATTCTGTACGTGACGCTTTTCACTATTAGCTAAAGGAAAATTTAACTTGTAAGAAGCACTGATTTCAACCATAGTAGTTTTCTTTAGCGCTTCTTGGCTTTGTTTATCGACGGCAGAGGTGTACAACTTTAGCCTGGCCACCAACAGTGATGAGCGCTTCATATTTTCGCGCGTCGTAATTTTTGTGCTTCGTATGTACTCGGTCGTCGAAAACGGAGCTTAGCTATCTGGAATATCCGCTATATCTTGCGTTTAGTAGCTCTTCTCATTCCAGCTTCACAGTTGATGCACGAGTTCCTTTAGATTTCACTGGGCTGCAGGTATATTTTGAACGCAGGTTTCCAGTCTACGAACTTCTTAATGTGGAAGATAGTTCTGAAAGTCTTCTGGGTTATTTATTTACATTTAACCCGAAACTCTCGGACCATTAAACGTTGCCCGTCTTCAGGGGAACAAAATTTTAAAAATCAGCATCAAAGCTCATAAGTGCTCAAGAGTCCTAGCGTGGCTACCGACTAGAAAAAAAAACTTTGAATATTCATTCGATTTTCCTCGCTCAATGTACTTCATTCTTCATCAGCTGCTTAATATATCTGATGTGGAGAATGCATCAGAACTCCTGCTATTTGCTGTTTGATGGTAAGCTCATCTTCCATTGTTCAGCCTTGAAGTGTCGGTAGTTAAAGGTTGATTGTTCTTTCCTTGTATCAAAAACCTAGAAGTTTTTCAAAAATCGTTCAATATGAATATGACTGGATGTCATCATATGTTCTAAGATATACGTGAACTTGATATAAGTAAGGAACCGTGCAGATATAGCTGCAAATTCCACTGCAAAAATTTTCATGAATTCTGCTCATTTTCATTCGTTTATGAGTAGAACCACTTGAAAAGAATTCGGCAAATGAGACAGCTCTGTCAAAGATAGGTAAACGGAAAAGAGATATCAATCATAAATCTGCAATGTTTTACCTTAGCCGTTAGCAAGGCCTTCGGGACTTCTATGTACTGCGTCCACTTTGCTTCCTTCCGATTTCATATTCCTTCTGATATTACTTTCGTCTGCTTTCCCTCTTCTTTCCCAACTTACTGTTCCCATGCGCGTTGATCCTCTGTGGGAACACCTTCGGGCATGGGTTCCCCGTAACTATTGACAGACTATATGTTCCATCCTTTTTCTTTCTTAGAGAAGCTTAGTGCTGATTTAGGGAGGCTCTTCAATCTGAACATTATGTTCGCATTTCGTATTCATGCTACAGGTCAGTTACATTGAAAACCAATGTTTTTGTATTGATGAATTTCCGCAGGTTCCACATATTTTTAGCTCTTCTCTGGCTATTCAAACTGTAACTTCTGAGATCATTTGGAATTTCGCTTAGCCGGAACTGTCCTGAAGCCGCCTTAATTGGTATACTATCTACGAATTCAGTAATTTTTATAGATTATAATAGACTTCTCCCGACATATTTTTAGTAGGCCAAGCTTTTGGCGCCGGTAAAGTTAGCGCCTTCCTCAGGGCCAGAATCTACGAACCGGGAATATTCCGGGACTATCATACTGCAACCTGTTTAGATGTTACATATATCAAATCTTATTTGTATAGTAAATATACATAAACTCTGACTATTAAGAGACAATGGGCAGACGTCTGATATAATAAGTTCTTAATTCATAGGAAATTAACTTAACGCTAATTTACAATCCATTTAAACTATGTTTTACAACCTACGTAGGGAGACTCACACGCAGGTCGAAATGTGATTGCTCTGTAACATTAAATTGTGTAGATTTTGGCCCTGACAAAAGCTCTAACTTGACCAGTGTCGAAAGATTGGCCAAATGAAAATAAGTTTTGAGAAGTCCATTAATATCTATCAAAATGAGGTTCTTCAAGAACTAACTCACCTAAATGTGTACAAATCCACTGGCCCTGACAATTTTACTCCCCGTGTACTAAGAGAAATGGCTCCAGTCATCGTGAAGCCGCTGCTCGAAATATTTAATCGGTCTCTA
>LQNS02276622.1:1712599-1729787 GCA_001587735.2 Parhyale hawaiensis
GAAGAACAACCTTAAGTCAGCAGTTCTTTCCCTATTTCATAGTCAGCATTTGGAATAGACTCCGTTCCGACGTTGTTGGTGCGGAGTCGGTCAACTCCTTTAAAAATCGTCTTGACATACATTGGGAGAGACATCCTCCATCTAAGAACTCCTTCTCCACGAGTCGCAAGCACTTGAAGGTTAAAGCTTCCCAGGCCATTTTAAGCTGACTTCTTCTCACTTCCGCTCCATCTATATATTTAAGCTCCGCATATCAGCGGCCATCGATCATGCTTGCGGGCATTAATGACCATTGCTTTGGCGTAGACTCTTCTCCTCTTTTTTTTCTCCTTTCTTTTTTCTCTTTCGTCTTTCATTTTTTTCTGTTCTCGTTTCTCCATTCCTCTACATCCTACTAACATAATGGCAATAGCTCATAGAGGACCGGGGTGTAAGTCCCGGTGTCTTTTTGGGAATGGGCCTTTAGGTTCGTCTACTACCACCGCCTATCTAATCTAATCTAAATGTCACGCAACGTTCTCAGAACTTGAAGAAAATGTTGGTACACGAAACAGTGCCGAAGTTGTGGCACATTTTCTTGCAAAAATACTGAAGAAATGCCTGTCCATTTTCATTCGCTTATGAGCTGGTATACTTAAAAATAATGGGAAAGCGACAACAAAGTCAGACGAAGATAAACGAAAAAAATGATAACAATAATAATGACAAACGAAAAACAAGAATGTTTATTGATGAATCGATCAGGCGTGCATCAGTTACTACTGTACATTTAACTCCTACAGAATAAATGTAGAAAATAGTAAGTGAATACCCGGAAAATTCAATGAATCCCGCAGGTGAAAGTGTGATAAAAAGAGAGAAAATTCATGAGACCCTGAAAGCAACGTAATTCTGAGAAATACAATCATGAACTAAAACCCTATTAAGAAATGAAATTCTCAATCCGCGTCGTCACTTGAGATGGATTTATCATGTTAAATTGTTTATTATGAACTGTCCACTTACAAAAAAAAGGTGAGACAGTTATATCAATGAAAGCTGAACAGTAGTAGGAAAATGGCAAGTATAAGAGAGAACCCGTAAAGTTTAACAAAGGCCATATACTGATAAATTGGTCTGGTGTGTACGTAAACATTTACTGCCTATTTAACGCATATATCAGCAATAAAAAATTACCAGATTCTGAGCTGCAATATCATCACCAATCATTGTAATGGTATTGGTCCTGAAACCATTATTCCTTTTTGATCATTACCAAAAATTTGGTCATTTATGTCTCTTAACGTTAATGACAGTCCCTGAAAATGTTCTTGAAAATCCGCTTTGACATTTTTATTAACTCCTGTTAATTTAATGAAGATCCGTACATCATTTTCAAGTTATATTCTGATAGACATAGAAACAAACATCGAGACAAACAGAATAGACTGGCCAGTTCAGCCAAAAAGTACTGCAAGGTTCAGAAAGATTTGTTCATAAGTATTAGAGTGATGTTAACAAGAAAAAATACAGGCATACGGACGGATCTTCGCCAAAAGTTAATCATCGGTTTCTCTTGACATGCCAAAAAGCCCTATAAATTTCATAAGGATTGCCCAAATATTTTTTAGTTATCTTGATAACAGATAGAACAAAACGTAACCTGCTTGGCGAAGGTAATTAGTGACCACCGAAGAATTTCAATGGCTCTCGCAACCGAATTAGTGAAGAAAGTTATGAAGAGAGAAGAGAAAATTCAAGAGGCATTGAAAGTAAGCGCAGATTTGAGGAACACAGTCATGAAGAGTGAGCTACTACGATTGAAAAGAATGAGAATAGAAAGTACGCACGCTAAGTGCGTTAGGTTAGTTGACAAGTGTTGGGTTAAATGAAGAACATAACGTGAGCTGAGGAGCGTTGAGTTAGACCAAGTTGCGTTAGATTGGAGTGTGAGCTGTGAGTGTTAGATTCGATGAGGACGTTAGTTCGGTGAAAAGAGTGAGGCTGGAGGAAGAAAGTTAGGTTAGGTGACGAACGTTAGGTCAGATAAGAAGCGTTATGATCGATGATAAGCGGTAGATTAGAAGAAGTGTGTTAGGTTACATGAGGAGTGTTATGTTAGATGAGAAGCGTTTGGCTGGGTGAAAAGCGTTAGTTTCAACGAGGAGCTTGGTACTAAATAGAGCAGCGTTAGACAACAAGTGATTTGTTGTAGGAGGTGCGTTGGGTAGGATAAAGAGCTTTAGGTCGAATGAAGAGCGTTATGTTGAATGATGAGGGTTAGTTTGGATGGGATGCTTTGGGCCAGGGCAGGAGCGTTTGGTTGGGTGATTAGCCTTAACTTTAATAGCTTAAATAGAGAGCGACTTAATGGGCGAAGAGCGTTGAGCTGGCTGAGTAGCGATAGGTCAAGTGAGAAACGTTAAGTTCGATAAGGAGCGTTAGGTTAAAGATGAGCGTTGGGTTTCATAAAAAGCGTTGAGTTAGATGAGGTGCGTGAAGTTAGATAGAGCCGCGTTAGATGGCGAGTGCTGAGATTGATTGGTTGTATTGGGTTAGGTAAGGTGCGTTGAGTTTGCTGCAAAGAGCTAGCTTAGATGAGGAATGTTATGTTGGATGAGGAGTATTATGTTGCACGAGGAACTTTAGTTTAGATGATTAGCGGTAGATTATGTAAGGAGCGTCAGGTTGGATGAGGATTGTTGGGGTAGAGCAGTGTTAGATGACGAATGTTAAGTTAGATGAGGTGAGTTGGATTAGATGAGTAGCGTTATATTAGATGAGGTGAGTTACGTTAGATATGGTGATACCATACCTTTGGTACCTCTGATGATACTCCTTACGAGGTCCAGGTGGCGTTATGCACGTCACCCATCTTGTGCAGAGGTGATGCTGCAGTCCGTGACCAGCGGGGTGGCTATCCCCGCAGTTCACGTAGACGCTTACAGCAGGTTTATCTGGCACTTTCAGTAAGCATGCGTCCAGTAAGTTTTTAAATTTCAAAGTCTCTGTACCGGTGTCATTTCGATTTGTGACGTGTCATTTTGTTGAACAATCTCTCCCCTCGGACCACGAAACTGCTAGAATACTTTGTGGCTATCGCATCACCAGCAGATTTGATCGGAATTCGCCCTTCACAAGTGCGACCAATACGGTTTGAGTGTCTGGCCTGGATTCACCCATTGACGTTGATAGTAATTCCTGTTAGAATTTTCCAGATATATATGATCGTAAAGCGCTCTAATCTCCTTTGAATTGAGCACATTTGAAGCTGAGCAAGTCTTTCGTGATAGTTTATAACTTTCATGCTCCTGATTTTGGCAGTGAATGATCTCTGGATAGCCTCGAGGCGCTTTTAAGTCTTTCCGTTTGCTTGGTATCGAAAGAGGTAAACAGTATTCAATCCTCGGCAGTATCAGTTCATTTCATAAGGTGTCCATTGTGTCTGCCTCTCGTGAAGAGAAAGTTCGAAGCACCCATCTGCTCCACTTCTTGCCTATGGTAACAACTCGAGCCACGTGATCTTCAAAAGTGGCATTATCTTGTATTCTCACCCGAAGATCCCTTAAAATTTGCTTTCTCTTGAATTCGCTCCCATCTCTCGTCGTATAGGACATTGATTCAGTAAGGGAGAAGTTTTTTTCCGTATCGTAAAAGTTAAAATTTTGATTCGTTGAAGGTCATGTTGTTAACCGAGGTGCAGCGAAAGATTTTGTTAGATCTAGTTGCACATGCCGTATGCCTGCCATTGATTGTACCGCTGCTGATATCCGTGTGCCATCATTCATCAGCGAACGGGGCATATCATTTATCATAATGAGGAAGAGTATAGGACCAAGTACGGTGCTTTGTGGGACTCCACTGGGTACTGACTGTTGTTTGGACACTTTATTATTCATAATTACGCTTTGAGTTCGGTTTGCTAGGAAAGCTTCGATCCATTCAAGACATTTTCCACGGATGCCCATGTTGAAAAATTCGAGTAGTAATGTGCCATTGTCTACTCTATCGAATGCTTTGACAAAATCTAAATACATTACGTCCACACTTTTGTCTTGGCATAGTAGGTCGAGATATCTCAGTATTACGAGTTCGTCGACGCTTCACTAACTTACAAATACCGCTTTGGATACAACTAAACTACATTCGTCCAATAACGAAAGGTTTACTATATGATCCACAAAGGACTTGTGGGAAGGTTGCGTCTTCACTACGTGGCTGGTCAGGGATACAGGTCTGTAGTTGGCTGAATCCATGCTATTTCCAGCTTTAGGAATAGGTGAAATAATCGCGTGCTTGTAAGTGAGTGGTATTACTCCATCATCCATTGATTTTCGCCACATGAGGTAAGGGATGCTTAGCTTGCACATCTTAAGGATTTATGCAGGCACATCAACAGGTCCCGCTGCACTATTGCCGCTAAGTTCATCAATGGCTAGTTCAATGCTTATCTTTGTGAACTCGAAATCCGTTGGTAGTTTGTAGTAAATCAACTCTTGGGATTTTAGGATTTTTGAATTTTGTTACTAAAGACTTTTGATTTTGACGGCTTAGTATTTCACTCATTTCCAAGTCATCCTCAACAATAGATCCTGTACCATTCACTAGCCGCCCGATTTTCGATTTTATCGAGGACTGATGCATAGCAACAAAATATTCGTTATTACTTTTTATTTTTTTTTTTCGATGGCTTTCTTGTCTTTTTCTTGTGATTTCTTCATCGTGTTATCTTGCAAGCTGACGTTCTATCTCATCTAACTTCCTTTTGCACTCGGATTTGCGTTGTAGTAACTTCGTTGATTGCTGGCATTTGATAAGTTTTGCTCGTTTCTCAAGTAGTCCTCTGCGAAATTTGTGGTGTCGATTTTTATTAACTTGACTTTTTGCCGGGCTACGGTACTCCACGCACTTTTTCTATAAAATGTTTTCGAATGTCTCATTGATGCTTTAATTTTTTATTGAGGTATTTAGAAGTACGTCCCAGTTTACTGATAGCAGTTCTGCATTCAAGCCGTTTCAATATATATCTCTTAATCGTGAATGTTCGAGTCCCGTAGACTGGGGATGGAGTTTAGTGGCGAATTTTTCTACGGTCTATGAGAATCGCGTTCGTCAAGCTGAGTCGTTATATGTACAAGCCTGTGATCAGATAATGTTGTATGCTGGATTTCAATATTCTTAATCAATTGTGCGTTATGTACGAAAAAAGGTCTACGATATTTTCATTTCCCGTAGGTGAAGAGACCATTTGGGTCTGTGAAAATTCTTCCATTACGTGCACTAGAGAGAGAGAGCCTGATCTTTTTCATCTCTAGTGGCCGATGATGTTTTGGATAGTAAGAAGCTTCCAGTTTCATCTGGCAAGTCTGTCGTTGAAATCAGTAGTTACATACAATAATATTATTATTAACGGTCCCGTATGGCTCTCGCGGGCTGTCCGGCTTGCGTGGATCGGCCTCCTTTTTCGGGCCGGGGCAATATGATGCCACTGCGGGCGGTCACGGTAATACGCACGGGCCGTCCGGCTTGCTAAGCGGCCTGAAGCTGTCGGCCGTAGCGGCTAGCGATTTTGACTAGCTTGGGGATCTCTCCTTGGGCGCCAGACTTCGGTAGACTCTGGAAAGACCGAGGGAGCAGTTGTCGCCGTGTGGTTCTGCTAAGGCTTTAGAGGAGGGAACCTGTGGGTGGCCTAGGAATGTTCTCTACGCCGTTTTCAGTCCGATAAGGCTAACCAGTATGTGTTCCTGGTCGTGTGCCAGACTGCGAGAGCGGTCTTTGAGACAGGTTACCTACTCAGGCGTAACCTGTCCTTCAAGAAAAAAAAAAAAAGTAGCTCGAAGGTTAAGCAATGCCAAACTATCTCTTTAGCTGGTTTTATCTCGGACCATCATGCGAAAAAAAGGTCTCATACCGTGTCTCGCATCGAATAACAGATGATCAACTACAAGATATTACTTGATTTTAGAAACAGAAGCCTGTTCGCACAATACAAATTTAAACTTTAGGGAATACTAGTTAAAGTTACACAGACCAACAGCTTTCTCTATCGTATACAGTTGACAACACTAGAAAACAAACATGAGCGTTAAATATGCAAATCAGCGGTGACTTAACCAAGTTACAGTCGGGAGCCGCAGCACGTTTGACAGGCAGTAGTACACTCAGCGGCGTAAGCCTACGCGCTGGAGGGAAGACTGCTACGCAACTGACCTCGTAGTCCTCGGCCTACTGACTGTCGTTAAGGGTGACTATGCTGTTTTCCGAGCGGCGTGAAGAGCGATTGATGTCGGATAATGAGTGGGCACCTGGCAAGGCGTGACATTGATACTTACTCTGAACTTCTTTGCAATGGGTGTTGATTACTTGCAACATTTCGTCAAATTTTTCGGTGAAATATTTTTTCGGTCGATAGCACACCACGCATATCGATCTCAGATTTTCAATATTACCAATAATACAATCACACATTTCATTGGAGAATTTCCGCTTTGTATATGAATCAAGGGGATCTCTCATTGTATAATGCAACACTACCACACTTCCTATCTTTGCGGTCACTTCTATGCATCGTTGACTGCATTATCTACAGTAGATGGGTCTCAGTAACGGCAAGGAATTTAGAACCTGCATAATTTATTATATCCTGCAGTACCATCTGTTTTCTGCAATTTTTCGTTAACAGGCCTCGTATGTTTATTACGTGGATTTTGTTAAGTATTTAATCTTTATGTGATTTCAGTTCTTGGTGTTCTTTCTGTTTAGCTGTGATAGTATGGCTGTTTGCGTTGTCAGTTGATGAGTTGTTCCAGGATCCTACCTCCACAGTTGTGTAGGGTTTTCTACCCTTGGCGGATTTCAAGGTGCTCTTGGCCCTCCATGCTTCACTTTTACCATAGAAGTGTTTATGGACGAGATCTTTTCGTACAGTGTCTGAAAAAAAAATTGTACATTTTGTAAATCTCTCCTCAGATCTTGATTGTACACACTCATATAACGGTCATTCGTGGAAATAGCTCATTCTACATTGTGCTGGTGGTTATTTTCTCCGTAATTGTTAGTTTGTATGCGATTTGAGTTTTGCCGTGGTCTCCCCGAATTTTTCCCTCGTTCAACGTGGGTGTGCTAATGGTGGTCATTGGGAACCCCTCGACTGGTTCCTTTCAGATGTATTTTTGGACATGTGGTATCAAAATACGTGCCATTTCTGAATGATTCTTGGCACAATCAGTGATAAAAGAAAAAGCATTCTCGCATTGAGCTACAACCTTGTGTGCCGTATTTCATGAACCTAGGGCACCTCTTTGGATGAAAAAAAAATTGCACCCTTTGCCTGAAATTCTATATATACACTGATTTTTGGCATAGTACTTCAAGATTCTTGGTTTCTTTTTCGTTTTTGGATATCCAATCCCCTCCAGAGCTACTTCTTGTCTTCATAGTGTTTTGCGCTTTTTCATAACTGCTTTCTTTGCATTTTGATCGCCGGTTTCCGTATATTCCTGTAGTGGTTCTTCTCCTGCCATTTTTGGGTTTTCACCCACTGGATTCTTTGTATCAGATGCTACGTATTTTGGCTTTGCGTTGGAACTTGTTAGCATACTTGAGAATTCGACATGAAGCTTTTGGGAAATCTGTAAAACATGTCTATCATGCCCGGACGTAACTTTGCACAAGGAGCACAGAAAAGAAATTCACATTTTGTGCGAGCAACTTTCGGTGTAGTATTTGTAGTAGGTTCTCTACACCAGGTACAAACCCAATGTTGCTTCTCAGTGGATCTTTTATTAACTGAGAACCCCATGCNGTAACTTTGCACAAGGAGCACAGAAAAGAAATTCACATTTTGTGCGAGCAACTTTCGGTGTAGTATTTGTAGTAGGTTCTCTACACCAGGTACAAACCCAATGTTGCTTCTCAGTGGATCTTTTATTAACTGAGAACCCCATGCCCAGCCGGGCACACTGGCGAGTGGTACTTTCAGCTCTGGTTTATAGCAAGACACGACGCATGAAAGTTATTTTCTTACACAACACACACTGAATAACTTTACTTCGCTTTGGTATCAGACACAAGGTGCACTCACTTAAACCACGAGTTTCATTTGGCTCACAAACTTTATCCAAATCATCAGTTGAGTTTAGAATCACTGGTTTGAACTTTGTTTTATTGCGACCCTTGTTTATCGCCTGTCATGGCTGAAATCTATGCATCCCCTATTAAGCGAGCTACGCTGTGGTCATTGGTCCCGCTAGTCACACGGTCGAGTGTATAGCCAGGCAGGCACACTGCACAACACCTAATGAGTTTATTGCTTTCGAGAAAAATCGATAGCCTTTTGATTTTATGATCTGTAGCGGAGCACGGGACACACACAACCGAATACCACGGCGTGTAACTGGTAGCTGGTGAGGGTGAGTTACTTTGGCTGTGGTGCGTTATGTTAGGTGAAGCGCTGTACAAGTTCACTAGATTAGAGGGGATACTTAGGTAAGAGAATGTGCAGTGGGGTAGATGACGACCATTACGCTAGATGAAGTTCGTTAGGTTGATGTGAGGATAGGTTGTACGATCTGTTCTAAGACTCAAATAAAGCATTGGATGCATGAGAAGCGTCAACTTAGATGATATATGTTAAGGTAGTCGGACTTTGCTGAGTTAGACAGTTCGTCATGGTAAAGTAACTCGCGTTAAGTGAGATGGTGTGGGTTAAGGTGGATGAGCTGCATTACGTTAAAACTAATTGAAGTTGTAAGAGCGTAACGTAGGTCAGGTGCATTTTTAAAAGTAAAGGCATTCATCAACTGTGGAATTTCCGCGGATCCCACCAGTTGATTAATTATCAAAGCGTTAACCGGGGATGGCGAGGCACAGCTCGGCAGATAATATTTTACCAGGCAAGTATCCTTGTGACCTCCTGTATAATGCTATTCGTTCCAAAGTGGTTTTCCATCTGCCCGATTATTAAGCGTACTAGTGGACCCGTGCGTGAAAAATTCACGCAATAACCTATACGATTGCTTAATGCCTCTAGGCCGGTGCTGAATCTCATCTTCTCTTATTTGCTTCTTAATTTTCTTCTTTTCTTCATTGATTTTTTGTCGTGCTGTCATCCTTAGGTCTTCTATATAGACAGGCAAAAGAAACATCTTGCGTAAAACAATCCAACAAACCTAAACAAAATNAAAACATGTCTATCATGCACGGACGTAACTTTGCACAAGGAGCACAGAAAAGAAATTCACATTTTGTGCGAGCAACTTTCGGTGTAGTATTTGTAGTAGGTTCTCTACACCAGGTACAAACCCAATGTTGCTTCTCAGTGGATCTTTCATTAGCTGAGAACCCGATGCCCAGACGGACACACTGGTGAGCGGTACTTTCCGCTCTGGTTTAGAGCAAGGTACGACGCATGAAAGTTATTTTCTTCACACAGCACACTGAATAACTTTACTTTGCTTTGGTATCAGACACAAGGTGCACTCACTTAAACCACGAGTTTCATTTGGATCACAAACTTTATCCAAATCAACAGTTGAGCTTAGAATCACCGGTTTGAACTTTGTTTTATTATGACCCCTTTTATCGCCTGCCATGGCTGAAGTCTGTGCTTCCCCTAGTAAGCGAGCTACGCTGTGGTCATTGGTCCCGCTAGTCACACGGTCGAGTTTATAGCCAGACAGGCACACTGCACAACACCTAATGAGTTTATTGCTTTCGACAAAAATCGATAGCTTTCTGATTTTATGATCTGTAGCGGAGCACGGGACACACACAACCGAATGCCACGGCGAGTAACTGGTAGCTGGTGAGGGTGAGTTACTTTGGCTGTGGTGCGTTATGTTAGGTGAAGCGCTGCACAAGTTCACAAGATTAGAGGGGATACTTAGGTTAGAGAATGTGCGGTGGGGTAGATGACGACCATTACGCTAGATGAAGTTCTTTAGGTAGATGTGAGGATAGGTTGTACGATCTGTTCTAAGACTCATATAGAGCATTGGATGCATGACAAGCGTTAGCTTAGATGACATATGTTAAGGTAGTCGGACTTTGTTGGGTTAGACATTTTTACGTTTTTTAAATGTAAAGGCATTAATCAACCGTGGAATTTCCACGGATCCAACTAGTTAATTAATTATCAAAGCGTTAACCGGGGATGGTGAGGCACAGCTAGGCAGATAGTTTTTTACCAGGCAAGTATCCTTATATGACCTCCTGTATAATGCTCTGCTACCAAAGTGGTTTTCCATCTGCCCGATTATTAAGCGTATGGTAATTTTAACTTTATTATGTTGTGAGTAATTTTGCAACCCTCGCATAAACGCCCATTGTGACAGCTTGATAGTGTTTCAAATAGCTCAAAGTACTATTCTAAAACTTGGGCTTTGATTCTGCTCTGGGAATGGGCATCCCAGATATTCTGTTGATGAATATTTAATCCATATAATCTTGTCATTCCTAAGTTATTTTTTAATTAGAACATTAACCCTTTAATTGAAACAATAACTTGTCAGGAACTACCAGGAGTATATCCGTCCCGTAGGTGTCCCATGTTTGAAGATTATTTCTACCAAATTGAAATAATTTTGAAGATAGGTATTTCATTTCTGTGTTAAAGAGTTTACAAGAATCGCTGCTTCCCTTCGCTACGTTTAGCTGGTTCCACACTATAGTCTTTTATTTCCGTGTGCACTACAAAACAGCCGAATGCTTTGTTACCAAGATGTGAACAACACAAAAGTCCACGCGCTATCAATTCTGATTCACTCGATATTAAAAGATGTATGTAAAATTTCACGAGTGTTGATAGACGCCAGCTAGTATAACGGTTATCCCTATATCAAACGATTGATGTCCGTTTGTGTTTGCTAGACCGCAACAAATGTCCGAACAATTTGCATTAAGCAAAGGAACCACAAGACTGTAGCATGAACCAGCCTTTAAGCAACGCAGTACACGACCTACTTGTCCCGCAAACGTAGTTAAATTTACTCATAATTCATCTCTTTTGTTCCTGCTGACGGCCGGTGTATTTCAATATTCCACGCCGTAAAAGAAACGTATTGCCAGGGCCCAACAGGAAGTCGCTGACGTTGCCATGTCCTCGCATTCAAAAATCTGAGGGGAAATAGCTCACTAATGCCTTCATTTCCTTATGCCGAATTCATTAGCAATGGCATTCGCTCCCGAAGCCTGAAAAGAAAACGTCCACTTTTTTCGTTGTTTAATCGCTTTGGCCATTTGCTCGGCTACCGTCAAGCCACCAGGGCTTCGTGGCTTTACTTTAGGAGCTCGCACTTAAAATGCCCAACGCGACTTGGGGTTTCTAATTATTTGTTAGATTGGATGCCGCGGCGGCTCGGGGAAAACTGCTTTGTGCAAGTTTCGTTTGGAGAGTGTGGGATTTTGGGAAAGTGGCTGCACCAAGTAAGTCAAAGTTGTGGGCCCTTTCAATAGTATCGGGCTAAACAAGATTCTCTTTACGTTTGATATTGGAAATTGGTTTTCCAGGGTAACTTGGTTGTTTTGACAAAATCCTCTAACGCGCAAAGAAGAAATGTGATTTCATCTCAGACTTTTAAACTTTCATCTTATATTAGATCATGGATTCAAAACTTGAATTTTTTATAAACTATTGCTGTGCAATAATGTAGATAGAGGAACGTGAGACTAGCTAGTTTAACGCTGCAACCGGGAATTTTGCTCTTATTAGGAATCTTTTGTTAGCTGGGAAAATACTTATTGATCAAAATAGTTGGTGTTTCAAATCAGCACATCTTTTGACGAAAGACGTTTTTTTTTTTCTCCAAGGTTTTAAATAAACACTTCTCGTCTCCAGTGATTTGACTGAGGATTAGTTATGAGTAAACCCGGAAACAAGTTCAATGAAATACGTTTCGTCACTTAATAGAGGACATCTTCAGGCAAAGTCAAAGCTAACATCTGTAAGAAGTAAAATACAGTTACATGTAATGTAAAGAATTCTTATAACCACATGCACAGAACAACCACGCGGCATATGGTCTGGGCAGAGCTGGAACCGAAATGAAATACTGCCCGGCAAAGACGGTAGGTTCTTGACTTTGGTGCGACGTTACTGATCTAGAAGGGAGTTACTTTTTCAGTTGAACAAACTGAACAAGGTTGAGAATTCTTACATTTTACGTCAATGGCTTGTCCATCGCCTTAAACGGTCATGGCTTCGGCTGTTTTCGAAGAAGTGACATCGAGATATTGATAGGGGCAGTATATGCGGTAAAAAATATTGCTTTAGAAGCGGTTCAGCTCCTTGATGGTGCTTTAATCTACTGCTTGATGAGTAATGGTGCCGCCTGTACCACCTCTCCAGCGTACAGGAGGTGTGCCTTACGAATACTCCTTACTAAAATCAGTGGAAACAAGAATATATGTTTACTCGAACTTTTAGAGAAAAAAATAAAACGTATGGTCAAAATAATTACATTATATTTACACGATAAAACGAGTGAAAGCTGTGCAGTATGGGCGACAGAATGGACCTCTACTAGTGCGTTCGCTTCTCACCCACACCGTGACTGTTCGAGGTCCTGTCCATAGGTCGTAGTCGCGGAGGTATAGTATTATACTGTTGGCTGGGTATTTCCGTACGGACTCTAGTTTTAATGAAATAAGCGACCAAACGTTGGCCTTACGTCGTAGCTGATTATGAAAGTGTAGTGATATCAATATTTTCGAAAACGAAGAAAAACTACACTGTTGGTGTTCAGCATCACCACTAATGGATGTAGTATACATGAGCGCTGAACACAATTTTTCTGTTGGTATACTCCACTTTATTCAGCGTTTACTATTTAAGACGTTAGGCATATCGACTGGATTTATCCCCTCAGAATAGGAAAGGTCACAAAGTTAAGTAAGTTATCTTCAACCATCTTATTTGATGGAGAGTAGAGCCCAGGAGGAACCCTTAGGCTACTCCAGCCAGAGGCCTTTTTGACATCTCTTACTCACTCTGCCTCCTTCCAAGTTCATACTCGAGATGATGATGATGCTTTCCTGTTCTTCCTCTCCTTTCCCAACTTGCTGTTCCACCGCGTGTTGATCCAGTGTGGGAACATCCGCTTTGCATGGGTTCCACATTTCTCTGGGTATAATACATGTCTTTCTTCCTTTCCGCATCTTAAAACTGCTAATTTGTGCTGGATAGTGGAGGCTTAAGCTGACTTATGCAATAAACGTACGTAACAATATAACCTCTTGAAACATGATCGAGTGATTCTAACGTCACCTAGTTAGAACTAATATAAAAGTAGAATACAGTTCATTAAAGTTACAGTAGTCTGCTAAAACTTATTTATTATGTCTACAATAGTAATTCATTCGGTAACTTTGCTACGTGCATGTTTACATCATTGTCGGTGAGTGTATGTGATGTGCGCGTTTGGTGGATTTGCGTGATCGATTGATCGATCGCGCTGCGCGTTTGGTGGATGTTGTAGTTATCAGGGCGTAATTTCGGGTAATTTGGACTATATTCGGGTTTAATGTCGGGTAGGTTAGGGGAGGCAAGGACTGTTTTTTTTTTCATTTAAAAATTTGAACGATCCACCGAACGCGCAGCGCAATCCTAGCTAGCGCGTTTAGGTGGTTTGCGCGTGTTGTATACGTGGCCTCGCAAGCATACATACACAAGTAAGCTTATACGTATTACGTCATCATGATCTTTAAAATGATAGTAAAGTAACCGTGGGACGGAATATCATGCAGAACTATTCCTGTGTTTAACCACAGGCTCGTGCACCACTAGGACGAGCTTTAAATTATCAACGATTTTTGTTTCTGCCTTTCTGCCAGGAGATCTCAGAGTGGTCAGTGCGCTACTGACAGGAAAAAGGCGCAAGTTGTCCATCTCCAACCCCCGGGCACGGCTGAACGTTTTCGCTCAGCTATACTGCACAGGGGAAGTACACGAAATACCAGAAGGTAGAAGTCTAGCGAGAATAGGTCGGCCACCTCGAGTGGTAGCCCACCTCCCGAAACAGAAGGGGAAGTATTGAGAGCCTACCTAACTCTACATAACTTACCTCGTCAGTAGGAACTGTGCAGAAAAGGCACTCGGGTCCCTTGGGTGTGTTAGGCCCAAATATATTGCGGCAAGGGAAGGGCCCACCAGAATATACCCCCGAGGGTGAATATGTATAATCTTCAAGTTTAGCTTCAAATGTAAATATTATTCAATGCAGAATTGTATTTTACTCATTTATTATATATATACTTAACTTAATACATCCATTTTCTATAGATACCAGTTGGGCAGATTTTTCAATATCGATGCCACTACTCCATTTAGGGGTTAAGGCGCCAATTTGACAAGGAAGTCTACTTCATTTGAACTATGAACTTGATGTATGCTACTTCATTACACGATACTGCCTTATCTTTCGTGCCCAGTTTTTTCTTCTTCTTCTTCTTTTCAGAGTTGAGGTTCCCATATGCATTGGCTCGTACATGGGTTCCACGTTCCCCGTGACATTCCTTATGTCCCTTCCTTCTTCCTTTTTCGATCACAGTGCACTCTGTGGGGAGGGAAGCTTAAACTAGAAGAATACTACTACTCTCTCTTAATAAGGCTTATACCAGCTTGTATAATTTAGTGGCCCATTGTCTCAGCCTAACCATTTAGGAGAATAATACTATTGTTGTACTCTCCATGGAACGTGGCAGATCCACTGCTCTGGTAACGTGAGCCATAAGGCCTATTTCATTTGAGTTCTTGTCCACAAAAAAAAAACCTTTCACCTCTATAGTCTATTGCAATTGGTAAACTATGTGAAGCTGCCGCAAAACGAGCTGAAGCATCAAACTCAAGTTTGTTTCAGAATTATGTAGCTTCTTTTTCATCCAGCTACTCGTATGTCTGAATGATGAATGACAAGGTGCATTTTCCATCGTTGAATCCGACTTCAGGCTAGTTTTCTCAAGTCTTCGTCCATGTCAATTTTAATACTGGTGCAATAGACTATTTTCGCCATTATGTATGCTTTTCTTTACATGTCTATCTCCTTTTTTTTACGATTTGTACACGACCAGACGCTCATTTTCTTATACTATATGCAGCTAACGAGCTCGTCGGGGCACCTTTTCTTTTTCTGTGCTCGATATTTTTGTGGCTCGAGTGGCAGCCGAAGACACATTCAGCGCTCAATGAGGTGATTATATGGCAACGTGGCCACGTTTTTCAGATAAAAAAATCTCTTCTACTCGTGAGCGAACTGCACTGCGTTCTTATGTGGTAAAGTTTGTGTCATCTGGATAGGGAGAAACTACTGTCGAGCGAATGGAGTAGAAAGGAAAATACTCGCCAATTGAAATATATTGTGCAAATGTGTCACTTTGCACGGGTCTTCATTGCATCTAGGCAATGAGAAAATTCGTTATCTTTTTAAAGTATATACGTTAAATTCCTACCAAAAAAAAGATAAATAATATTTCTTGTTCGCACTCTTAAGACCGTTTGGTCGTGTTTTAAATAGTGTAACTCCAACGAAAATTTACAATGTGAAAGAAATGTGCATCTAAAAGGAAACTGAACAAGACACACTGTGTTTTGAAGTGTTTTTTGTTTACTCCATACCTCTATACTCCATAATTAGCTTAGTAATATTACTTAAAGCGGAACATGTCACGCAAAGATTTTGTTCAATATTAGCTGTGGTGTTGAGTTGCGTTATATAAATTTAAAAATTCTAACAAAAATTCGTTACATCACCTTTACAGGAAAAATAAAACTTATCTTCCCTTGTTTTCGAGATAGTTTTCCTTGGGGATTTGTATTTCGTTATATCCTTTGTTGATTCCGATAAAAATTACCCTTATTGAATAACTTGTGGACCCGCGCGTGAAAAATTTCACGCAATAATCGATTTATTTGGTTTATATAGGCCGGTGCAAAATCTTCTCTTCAATGACTTACTTCTTCATCATAAGCAATTTGCGATGCCTGATGCCACTTCTTCATTGATGGTACTTTCACTTCTGAAATACATATAGAGGAAAAATCTCCGACGGCCAACTCAAATTAGTATCGCACGAGATGCGGGCTGTCTTCTGAGCAGTACACTTCAGTTCGTCTCCACCACACTCCTTTTTTCTCTTAGATGACATGCAAAATATTAACTGTATTCGTAAGCGCTGAAACAACACCGAATTTCATTTCCGCTGCGCATCCAAAATACACAGCGAGATAGTTTCTGCAGAACTAAATCTCCGCTCCCGAAAAGTTCGAATAAAGAATGACTACGTCTACTAGCTACACAGGAAAAAATCCCGTTCCTCTACACTTCGCTGATTTGCTACAAAAATGTGTACATCGTTAACAAAGAGAAAATATAACTTCGATGTAGAGAAAACGCGATGAACATCGGACTCCACGGGTGCGGCAGGAGAAGCTGGAAGAGCAAGAAGTGCATTCAGTGTTGATAGCGCGAAAAGTAGCACATTCCAAATTTAGCCTTCTTCTGCATTGTGGTTTATTGCCTACTGAATCCCATCAAAAAGGAATAGGATCGCCAAAATTTCCAACGGGGCAAGAAATGCATCTAATCTAATACTAAGAATGGCTGTCGTGTGTTTATATATTTAAATTTTTAATTATTTATTCATAGGTTTCGTGTCGCGATCTTAACGAAATAGGCAAAAATTAGCTTTGGGCTTCCTGGTTTCAACAGTGTATTCATCTACTTGAAGATTGTGGTCATCCAGCTAAGCTTCATAGAAAGCAGATAGGTAGAAAATATTCCAAGCTGCAGATGATGGCACTCGAACAGTATATCTGAATTCCGGTCTTTCGTTGACTACGTTGAAGTCCACTCACTGTAGCTGCATGCGGCTTCTCTAAATAATCCCTTCCATCGTGGTGAGTTATCTTCTGAGATTTACTTCATCCAAACTTCAGCTCAACTGATATTCTTGAGCGGTCAGCAGGGGCGTAAAGACCACGATGGTTTTCTCGACAGCAAATTATTTTCTCCACATTTTGGGTTCTTCTTTCAACAGAGCAAGTGATCTCTTGACGAAACTCTTTCAGAGTCCGAGTTATATGCCACCCTCTTTAACGAAGTATCGAAAACGTGGCTGGACGTCTGTCGGGGTTCATCATATCAGGTTATTAATGACTGAGTACAGACATCAGATTTTATTGGCCAAGCTTTCGGCACAGGTCAAGTTTGTGCCT
>LQNS02276622.1:1740251-1759312 GCA_001587735.2 Parhyale hawaiensis
TGTTAATGGTTTTTTGCTGGATTTCCTTTAGCAGCGTTTTGGGCTTCCCGGTGTTGCAAATGCTTCATTTGGGTTGTATTACCTATCCGTGGGAGCCCAAGCGTGAAGTTTTAATAATAATAATAATAATTCTTGTTCCAACATTTCGACCAGTTTCTCCAATATATACTTAATCACAATTTTGACACTCTAATTTATATACTACTCCACTCAAATCCGAAGTTTGCTTTTTATCCTTTAGCTTACATAGTTTTTTACGGATGGTATTTTCTTATTTTTTAGCTACTTGGACGTTGTAAGGCTTTAAGACTCTATTTATGCGTTCAAGGTACTACAGCAATGTTAACAAAACCAGCAGAGGCATTTTTTAGAATCAAGCTTTTCGTCATTATATAAAAACTGCTATAATAGGTACTAACATGTCTCCGAAATTTACAGGCCACTTTTAAGTTCATTATTGTGAGGCAAATTTTCGACTAATTGCTCTAATTATTTTGAACGAAATTCAATTGAGTATCTTTGATTCACTTTAGCCGCATGTAAGAATTCCCGGACAAAAGTTTCTTGCCTTGAAAACGACTTTCGCAAAGATTGTCGAAAGTTTGGCTAAAAAAATGATAAAATCCAGAAGATGTCTTACTGAAAAAAAACTAATAAATTATGTAACCTGGATGTCAATTATTTTCATCAATAAGAAACGATGATGCTTGCAGGACGCGCCTCTTTGGCGAAATGAGTTATAGGGACAGACGAGATAGAACGATCTGGAGAAGAAGACGGGCGACCTCTACTAAGATACGGTGATCTGTTTCGAAAATTGTTGAAAGTCGCTCTTGATATGTAAATATCTACTTATAAAACTCTGATAAACTTATTTGCTTTCTTGAGCGTCACCGTGTACAAAAATTCTTAGATAATGAAACGCTTCATGTATTTATTTTTTTATTTCGTGTGCGCTCCTAAGGAAATAGATATGCAAAAAATAGGCCAGGTTGTAGATTTTGTAACTAAGTTACGTTTTTATAGAGATCAATGACTAGGCTGCATAAGATGGCAAAAGTGGGATACCTATTTCTTTATCTGACGACACTTCTTGATTGAAACACTTCTTGAAATCGGAACAATATGTATGGAGCTTTTGGAGTTTAATTTTATAACTTTTTCTCTCATGGCCCCGATGCATAGTTTCGTCAGGCGACCAAAGGAGCACTCACGAATTGATGATTTTTCACCAACAGTGGACAATTACTTCTTCCAATTTACACTCTTCTCTAACGGAGCACATTCCTTCAAAGGCTAAAATTTCAGCACTTCAACGAAGCAGATATCATCAAAGACTGTATCATGGCTACGGGGCACTCATAGTGCATATAGGTTGACTGAAGTTGCATTCAAGTTTATTGCAGTGTTTTACTCAGCATTTTACTTGTGCTTGTCACTATGAAAGACACACGTTTAATTAAAAAGAAGGATAGGGAATGTAAAAGAAAACCGAGACTACTATTGTCTCAATAACGAAGACGTGCTACCAGATGAGATGAAGCAGCTATACGAAATAGTGTCAAGAAAGACTCGAAGCATACAGAAAGGTTAGAGAAGACAATAAGAGCTGCTGATAAGCGTGAGCGGGAAAAATGTGGAAACAGAAAGTCAGAGAAAAGAGAATCTAGGGATGAGAGCCCAACAGAGGATCAACGAAGATACCGAAGAAGCAAGTCAGAGAAAAGAAGATTCCACAACGGCTTATATTAAGCAACAATATTGTAAGGGTTCGCCAGTCCTAATGCAATGAAACGCTTCGTGTATTTATTTCGTGTCCACTTTTAAGGAAATAGAGACGAGAAAAATCGGCGAGGTTGCAGATTTTGCAATTAAGTAACGTTTTCGTAGAGATCGATGACCAGATTGCAGTAGATGGCGAAAGTGGGAACGTTTTCCCTTTATCTGAATGCACTTCTTGCTTGAAGCCCTTTTTGAAATCGGAACAATAGGCCTATGTATGCAACTTCTGGTTTCCTATTCTATAATTCTTTTTCTCAGGTCATGACGTATAAATAAGTTCGGCAGATGACCAACGGAGCACTCACGCCGGCAGTAGACATTTATTTCTTCCAGCTTACTGTCTTTCTCTGGGAGAGCAGATTTCACTTCTGAGGCCAAAATTTCAGCACTTCATTAATTGAAGCAGTTATTTGAGTATGATAGACTGTATCATGGATACGGTGCACTCACATTGCATACAGGTAAGCGGGCTAGATTTGCATTCAAGTTATTTGCAGTGTTTTATTCAATATTTTACTTTAGAAGACATCCGTTTAATTAATAAAGGTGAAAGGGGACGTAAAAGAAGAACTAGACTACTACAATCTCAAGAATGAAGACGTGCTACCAGTGGAGAGCGAGAGAGAGATGAAGTGCCTATGCGACACTGTGACAAATAAGACTTGAAGCAGAAGGATACAGAAGGGAATAAGAGTGCATGAGCGGGAAAATGTGGAAACTGTAAGTCAGAGAAGAGAGCAAACATATAGATTATTGAGTGAATTTGTTCACGCACGGGTCCACTAGTTATGCTATAATTCACTATACTAATACGGTGTTATTAGTTGGTTACTTACCCCAAGCTTGCTTGCTCCTGGCCTGCTTGCTCTTTGGTTGGTCCTTCCGTCACGCTGTTAAGGATTCATATAGGATAAAATTTATCTACTGAAGAATTTGAGATGCCATAAAATTTCAGTCCTTGGAGTTACGATGAGAAATTATACAGCTTCTGAAATACATCAAAAGTGGAAAATACTACATTTTTTTAATCTCGCTTCGCTTTGAAAACCAGCTCAGTACTTTTTGATATGACGATGATGATTCTTCTTCTGGCCACGGTAGATGGAGGGCGGTATGTTGGATAGAGTTTTTGATCCTATCGGGCATATGCTACACAGCATATTATTATGATTTAGCTCAAGTTCTTCGGAGCACTTAGAGAGGTTCGGTCTTCGTTTAAAGTTTGGTTCCTTTCGTGCATAATAAGTTTCGCTTATGCTTTCTTTAGCTGAATCACTTCGTAGCAGTTGCAACTTCACGATGAATAGACTCCTTTTTAACAAAATTTACATTGCAGCCAAATTTCGACCCCTGAAGGCTCAACAAATGACTCCCCTCAGAAGGCATAGGATGGGCCATAGGCCTCAGGGTTAGATTAGTTTAGGGTCGTCCATCCTATGCGATGGGGTCAAGCAACCCCGAGGGGTTACCTCAGCTATTAGCTAGGCCTTCGGGACGTCTCTCTTTCGTACCCACTTTGCTTCCTTCCCGATTTCATACTCCTACTTGCTCACGCTTTATGCTGTTCTTCCTCTTCTTTTCCGACTTGCTGTTCCCATGCACGTTGATTCTGTGTGGGAACACCTTTGTGGATGGGTTCCTCGTTTCTCTTGGCGTACTATATGTCCCTTGCTCTTTCCTCTGTGATATCGTTTTGTTCGGAAACGTAGGTTTAAACTTGCAGCTATACCTAACAATCGACTGGTCTCCAATAAAGCGATCTCGGAGCATTTCGGTGAATCCTGTAGATTGAACTATTTTCTTCGTGTTGCTCAACTTTTGACCAATTTGACCAACTCCAAACAGAAATTCACGTCTTACCTTGCAAAGGGGATATTTTACTCTCGCAAAACTCATGGCTGTACACTTGCGTTTCTTTAATGGAAGGTATGCAGGTATGCAAATGGATGGTATGTATGCAGGTATGCCACCTAATTTTCAGCAAAACTCGTCCTGGTAGCAAGGAACAATAAACCGTTATTACAAAATTTTTGCCCTTCTTTTTTTGACGGCTGAACCATATAGTATGTAGGAATCAAGGAGGTTCTAATAGAGAGGAGCTCACCCTCTCTATTTATCCTACAGGAGCGTTGCCAGTTAACTTTTCCCTTTAAACTGGCTGAGTGGCTTATCCAATCGGAGAGCGGCATTGCCTCACGCAGCCTATATAGGAAGGAGTCACGAGCTCACAATTTTTACAGCCATTAACCAGCGACGAAATTCCGAGCGGATGGAAGTATGTAAAGTAAACTTGTATCCTGTATACTATCTGATGATGAAAGTAACAAGGTGAGCACTTGGATATAAATCTTCAGACATGATTGTCTTTTCAAAAATATTGAAGAACTGCCTGTCTGTATCTTCCTTAATTATATGTGCTGACCACTGCCTCATCAGCCACTTTAAGGACTCTAAACGCCAGCTTCGATCACGTGACAAAGCCATGTGTTTACTCGCCAGAGGGTGCTTGGGCTTGCTCCTCCCATTAGAAGCTCCTTTGTAGGAAAAACTGAGAGGAGTAATGATGCTTCAATTTATTTCATTTTGCAAATAATGTAGCTCTGTGACCACTGTATCCTTGATACGGTTCTGTTGCACTACTATTTCAGAAAATATTTCAAATCATCCAAGTTGACGAATCGATTTGAAAAAAAGTGAAATACTAAAATAAGTTTTTAGTGGCTCAACGACGAGTCTAGTTGATTTTGAAACATAAAATTTACTACGTCATCCCAAAGTTTCTGAAGTTGAATCTCTACCGGCTTTCATGTGCTAATTAAAGTACTACAGAATCAATTAATGCAAAAGCAAACTCGAGATTATCTGACAGGTTACACATTTTCCTGTGAATCGCAGGCTGTTTTTCTTCACCACGTTACACTTCATCAACCTCTAAGGAAAATTTCAGAAGAGTAACAGCTGCCACCCACAGGCGATAACTGCTGAATCAAGGCCCAAATAGCGATCTCCACGCGTGCAATCCTGAGAAAGCTGTGTTACATTTCACTGCAATAACTTTCCCCCACTCTTCAGAATACTTATTAGCTTTTGGTCTAAAATATTGTCTACCTATCTGTAAACTAGACTTTTATATATAACTAGCACACCAAACGCAACCCTTTTGTTGAATAAGTCATGAAAGTATGTACCTGAAACTATCTTACCATCCTATCGAAAAAGTTCACAATACTTCAAATTTCATAATGTCCAATAAGTCACCGAAGTTCACCAAGTGCTTTTGGTTCACAAAGGCCCGTGACCAGGCCTTCACTAATAACCCGGGAATTCCCGGGTTCATATCCTGGATACGGTTTGGCAAAAAATAAGTTGGGTGCCTTGGAATTTTTTCTTCAGTATTAGATAAGGGGAAAATAAGGCTTCGGAAAGACGGATGGACCGACGGACGGACAGACGGCTTTCTTATTATAGTATAGATTATGTGTATAAATCGGCCTAAAATATTGTTTACATATTTTTAACTGATTTTTTATCGATATTTTCTCTCATTCGAAAGGCTGGCCTATATTTTCACAAACCTGCCATGTACTAACCGTGGTGAATAGCAAAAAAAAAAAAACTACGGCACTACCGTATTGAATTTTATTGGTTTTAAGCCATACAGCGTATTTTCTTTGATTTCAATTGTAAGGATATTGTACAACATAGAAGTTTGTCGAACAAGGAAATGCTTGTTATCTGCATACGTGATGAAGAGAAAGGGTAAATTCATTAGATAAAGAATGTTATATTCGCAGTGTTACTTCCATATTTCGGGCAAGTCGAGATTTCAACAGGTTCCCGAGTCACTAGAGGAAGTCATTCTCCGTGTCGAAGTGAATATCAATAATTTCCCTATAAAGTTGTGTGATCGTAAGCTCAAGCTGTTTTCACAGGTAGTAACTCTGAGCAGTACACATTTGCTTACTAGCCTCGTATCCTGCAAGGTCAGACTCACCAAGATTCATGAATAGGTTTTTTGCAGTAAATTTCAGATCAGGCACATCTGCGTTGCATACTGCTCGCCATCTAACAACATTGCCAAGTTTCTAGTACAAATTTTGACTCCATTTCCTACTAATTATACAGTGAATAAAAAAATTCGCACAAGTTCGCAGAGAGAATAAAATTACGTATTAATGTTCAGCAGCAAACAGTGGCGTCATTAGCTGTAGAAAGCCTGTGTGCAAATATACTTTTAGCTGCAACAACTGAATGGGTAGGTTTGGCTAAGGGTAAACCTGCTCCACTAGATATACCTAAATGTTGATCAACGCGGGCGCTTTGTAATGCTGTCCAGTGCTGCCAATGTACAAGGCGTAGCAGCCTCTGCACTGAAATTTATAGACAACACGACTGAAAAGGCGTGGGAGGTTTATCATTGAATTTAAAATATGATCCTAGGGTAAAAGTATTTTTGTAAGAGAACCTAAAATCTATATGTGGGTACGCTTCGGAAAGGAAAGTTCTTAAAGAGTTGACTGCAGCGACGGCGGCTCTGCTATGGTATGAAAGTAAGTCGATAAAAACCTAATTTGCGAACAGTAGGCTTAATGATGCTGGGATCAAATAGTTTGTCCAGAAAAAGTTTACAGTAGTAATTTAAAAGGTGATGTGGATAACCGTTATTCATGAAGAATGTTCGAAGAAAGTCTATTTCCTGTGAAAATACCAGGTAGGAGGAAGACAAATGATATGCTCTGAACAGTACAGTTTTGATTGCATTTATTTTGAATATTACTGGTCATGGCAGTTGCTAAAAAAGCTAGTTCCGAGGTCGGAGAATGTTGGCTTTCTATAAACTCTAATGGTCAATATCGAGTCTTTATTTGTAACTAGGGTATAGAACCTCTTGATTGTTTTTCACCAGTAAACTTTATATGGGGACGTTTGTTATTTAAATATTCTAGGAACAAGTCTGAATCAGCTGGGTCTATGAAGATGAGGAAAGTATCGTCTACGTAGCGCTTATAGTGAACGGGTTTGAAATTATTCGGGCAGTCGTTAATCCACATTACTTCGTGATAATATAAAAAAATATTTGCTAGAGAGGGACCGAGCAGAGAGCCCATAGGAACTCCATCGATTTGTTTGACTAGCCTGTTGATGAAAATGAAAAATAAATATTTGATGGCCAGATTGAGAAGATTCCTTAAGGTGGGTTGGTCTAAGTTGTGAAATGAATTCGTGTTAACAAAAATTTTGTCACATAATATAATATTTATTGTTTCGTCTAAGGGTATAGTGAACGGGTTTGAAATTATTCGGGCAGCCGTTAATCAACAGTACTTTATGATGGCATGAAAATATTTTCTAGGGAGGGAACGAGCGGGAAGCCCATGGAAACTCCATCGATTTGTTTGAAAAGCTTATTGTAGAAAATAAAAAAATAAACTTCGATGGCCAGATACAGAAGATTCCTGAAGGTGGGTTGGTTTAAGTTGTGAAATGAATTCGTGTCAGCGAAAATTTTGTCACATAATATAATATCTATTGTTTCGTCTAAGGGTAGTAAACAGGGAAGTGATGTCGAAACTGAATAAGTACGCGTTGGGTGGCAATTGAAGATTTTTCATAGTATTTACGTTTATAAAAATTGTGCAAGGTATATTGATTAGTTGTAAGGGGTTCTAGAGGTGGCACAAGGAATTTGGCTATTGGGTAGCATGGTGCATTATACGCGGCTAATATTGGTTGTAGAGGGACATTGGCTTTGTGTACTTTGGGAAGACAGTAAATACTGCCAGGACTGGTAAAGCACCAGAGTTATAGACTGAGCAGTAGGTTGATTTCGAGATAGAGTCTTGGTCTGGTAATTTTTTCAGAAATCTATGGATTTCATGAATGAATTTGAGGGTAAGTTTAGAAGGATCGGTGTGTTTTTCATAAAGGGTGAATTTGGTTGTGTCAGATAATATGTTATTAATTTTTTATCGTATTCGTTCCTGTTCAAGATGACAATTCCCCTATCCTTGTCCGGTCGGCAGACTACAATAGGATTTTCCTTGCTAAAATTTCATAAAAGATAGGTTAAATTTTGAAAATATGGGAGCTTGCTGTGCGACTTGTATATGCTATTGCAAATTTCCCTAATTTTGTTTTTTACTTCAGCAAACGGAAATTTAGGACTGAGTTGTTGGGATCTTAGTCTGTTGGCTAGATTCCCAAAGGTTGTGAAATGTCTATAAAAATTAAGTTTGAATATAGGCAGACAAAACTCGAAACCGAATGACAACAGAAATTTAAGACGCGGTTGGAGAGTTACATTAGAGTAGTTGAAAATGACATTGTCGGGGTTTCAGAAGGTTAGGTTACGGGAGGCGCCCAATGCGTTCAATTTTTTGCTTTGATCCGCTTCCACAGTATCTATAATATTTTATATTGTTACGTTGCACAAAATGTACCAAGCTGAAACGGTCAAGAAACGAAAAACCATTTTGTATTTACGATAGATAGTAGTTGGCTGAATTTGCAGGCTTGGTAATATCATTCTGTTGGTTTTGAACGTCGAAGTCCAGTAGTTTGGATTGTCATGAATTTTATAACTGACTGTTTTGAAGCGATTGCCTATACAACCGAAAATCGAGAAATTTTGGGGTGACTTTATAAGCTTTGCAGCAGCAGAGGAGTTGGAGGTCTGGTTTTGACTTGTCACCTTTCTTGGTGAACTTTTCTTATTTTCTAAAAATTGAAATACCGTGTGGTCCATATCTGTTCAATATTGGAGCAGTTATTGGTTTGTGCACCGGGAATATAATTTTCAAAGGAAAAGGAATATTAGGCCTATGATGAGCATTGTGAGATGGGCGCTCAAGTGGTAGGGATGTTCTAAAATGTGGTAGCAGATGTCTCTGCGATACGATTAATAAACTAACTACGGTTATACACGTCACTTTTTTAGATCAGTGCTACAAACTTTATCTGGACAAACTATTTGATCCCGGCATTACTAAGCCTACTGTTCACAAATTAGATTTTTTCCACGCACTTCCATATTATATATAGCAGAGCCGCCGTCACTACAGTCAACTCTCTTAAAACTTTCCATTCCGAAGCGAACCCGCATATAAATTTTAGGTTCTCTTACGAAAACCCTTTTACCTTAAGTTCATATTTTGAATTTAAAGACAAACCTCTAACATCTATTCCGTCCAGTGTTGTCTATAAATTTCAGGGCAGAGGCTGCTACGCCTCGTACATTGGCAGCACTGGACAGCGTTACAAAGCGCCCGCGTTGATTAGCATTTAGGTATGTCTATTAGAACAGGTTTACCCTTAGCCAAACCTACCCATTCGGCTTCCGTCTTCATGCACAGCAAAACAGTCATCCCATTAGCCGGAAGGACTTCTCCATCATCGCCTTTTCAACCCCAATAGAACTGACAAATTTAGAATATCTTTACATCCATAAGACAAAACCCAGCCTCAATACAATGACTACAGCTGTACCTCTCATCAGGGTTGGCTGGTTTAAACCTACTAAAACCTTGGTTTAAACCGGCCAAAAATCATGTTTTTTGGTTCATTTGGTTTTTATTCGATTATTTTGGTTTTTATTCATAAATATTGTAAAATAAACAGTTTTACTTCCAGAAATTATTAAATTTCAGTTACAAAACTATGAGGATGAGTTAATGCGTTTTTATTTAGGAATCCATTCGACTGTTAGGACAGTTAGGGCGAACTATTTCTTATGTTAATTAAAAACCTACAACCTATTAAATTTTATACTATTTCATTTCGGAGATGTATTTCTAATTATATTCTGGTATGCCTGCAGCTACTGAAAATTAGAAGTAGTAGTTAAAGCTTCTATTATATAGCTAATGAGCTCATGAGAAAGATGTAGCCATATAGCCATTTAATTTTCTTTAGTTCAATACTCTATTTTTAATTCGCTAGTAGCTAGCGATTTCTATCGAGTTTTATATTTTGAAGAGTTTAAGTGTTTTAAAAGGATTTTATAGGTACTTCACGTTCTTCAGTTCATTACTCTGTGTTTAATTAGCTAGTAGCTAGCTAATTCTCTTAAGTTGAATTCGACATTTGAGGTGTTTTCAAAGGATCTTGCATTGCTATAATGATAAATCATAGCTTCTCTGCTGTTTGGATATTAAATATTGCCATAGCAAATACAGGTACTCTGTTGACTGCTTTTTCTTAACCTCTTTTCTTTAAGTAATTCTTCTACTATAGGAAGTTCAAATGAAGCAACTAAGATTGCTGACGATTAGCTAACTTCATATTTACTAAGCAGAAAACCCTTTATATGTTCGATAAAATTCCAGGAACTAGAAAAACAACAAAACATTAAAAAAGATAAAAAAACATATTACTTTTTAGTGTAACCAAAAACCAAGACTTTTGGTTAAAAAAAAAAAATTGTATTTGCCAACCCTGCCTCTTATCACGGCCCATAGCTGATTCTTTTTTCCTTTCAACTGTACTAGTTCTGATCACCCCGTTCATTGACTGTACCAGGTTGCCTCCCCCTAATCACCCGACTGCACAGGCATCTTTCTCCTCCAACTGTACTAGCTCTGATCCATCCACTCACTGACTCTACCCAGCTGCCTCTTTCTAATCGCCGGCCTGTATGAGCATTCACGTTCGACCTCTCGGAACTTGCTCCGGTCATTCACGCTCTACACCTCACACTAACAACATGTCGCTCCCCATTAGGCTTTAGGTTTAAGAAAAGTGATTCCTCCTTTTGAAGATGAAGTTAAAAACACTTTGCCCTGCCTTGCAGTACGGTAGACAGACTTAGTTACGTTTTTCTAACTTCAGTGTACGTAAGTAAACAAACTTTCACTTATTCAGGCGCAAGTTTATACCGTTCCTATTGGAAATGAATACGTTTCGGGCACTAATCAGTGGAGGCTTTAAAATCTGTTCCTCATAGCCTACGTAAATTTCCAAGCGGAACTGGAATTTGTTTGTTCCATTATAACATTGGTTATTCGCGAAACTTACTTGCAAGCCAAATCGGAATTATTTTCTCCAAAATATTCGAAAATACGACTGTTCATAACGAATGCCAAATTAAACTGTAATCCACTTTACCATACTTCGGCTATCCGTCCGAAAAAAAAGATCAATACAAATAACTCAATTATTATTTTATGCATATTATCCACTTTTGAACCTTTGCTGCATCTCATTAATAAATCAATAAACGGTCAATTTTTCAAGCATAAAAAAGCTCTTCTTTTTCGTATGCAATCTGCTGTGGACCAAAAGCTTTGTTGTGTCTCATGCGTATCAGCATATGTTGGGATGACATCCCACAATATTTACATTTACTGCTGGGGCGTGTTGTAATCAAACCTTTGGTGTCATCCGTGCTACCCCAGCCTCCAGTGCGACACAGGTTGGGTAACACCGACAACAACCCTCGAAATTGTAGGGTTATATGAGCTTGGAAACGCTGCCTTTTTTACAAACATAGACATTGATACTTAAAATTAGTATTACAAAACGCATGACTGCCATTTGTTGCTTGAATTCTAGCATGTGAAGCACTTTTGCCTAGTTCCCTTAACATGTTATCCTAAAATGTAGCCAAAATAAGGCTCCGCGGGAAATGTTACTGTACGAGCTTTCCAAAATTTTTTCAAAACTGTATTGGGGTGTGGGGATCGCATGTTGCATTCACTGCTTCACGGGTAACACTGTTAGGGTAGCATCGAGGTCTGATTGCAAACCGCCCCACTGAGAGGACTTGCAATCAGGCCTTCGGTGTCACCCGTGTTACCCCGGCCTCCAATGCGACGCAGGCTGGGTGACACCGGGTGAAACCGATCGTAACCCTAAAAAAATTGTAGGGGCGGGTGACACTTCCCTTGTTTACAAACATTAATAATGATACCAAGCAATTAGTAATTACAATATAATGAATCACTGTCCTGTAGTCTTGAATTCTAGTGTTTAATTTTCTCAACTTTTTATCCTAAAATACAGCTAAAATAAGGCTCCGCCAGCAATGTTGAGGCATGAGCTTTCCGTTGATTCCGCAATACTTCATCGGGGGTTGAGATCGCACGTTGTATTTATGGGTACACTGTGTGACACCGAGTAGTACCATGAGGATAACACTGGCGCCTGATTGCATCTGGCCCAAGAGCAACAGAACATAGAGGAGGAGTTTTCGTTGGGGTTCACTATTAGCCAGGCACCTCATTCAGCCGCTCGTGGCGTTCCTGAGCCCTATGAGCCATTTTTTTAGTGTGCTAGGTGCGGCTGACAGGGCCCTTGACTTGGAAATACTAGAATCGTTACATAATTTTATAATTTAGCCGTCTCTAGATAACATGAACATTCCCTACCATCTCGTAATTGTGCACAGATAAATGCATTTGCATCTTTTTTGAGAAATACCATTTTATTCTAAAGATGCTCGGTATATTATAAACTTTTGGCGCACGCAGTATTATTAGACATTCCCTACCGTTTTACAGAACTCTTGGAGCTATCCTCATAAACTTTTTTTAGTAAAACTTCTATAATTACGGTAAGTTTATTTTTGCTGTGTCTTTCCCTTATGCACTTGTATTTTTTTTATCAACATTTTCATCTTACAATTAGTTGAAGAATCTCAAGCCACTTCAAAGATGTTCCAAGGAAGTAAGCGGATGAATCATACACTCCTAGTCAGGACTTTATCACTAACTTAGAGGTTGAAAACTTGCCATTTTGCGTAGGCTATAAAACTTGATTAATAAAGTGGTGGCAATAATGCTAGCACATTTTGAAATTTTGTGATAAGTTTAAAAATACTGCATCAATATAGTTGAAAGTTTAACTGAATAATGTCACTTTAACTAGTTACCGATTCTTTATAATCATTATTGTATTCGTTGTCATTTCAAAATTTTACCACGAAAATGATAGTCTGTGGGTGAAAATCGGGTGGAAATAAAGAGAGCACAAATGGAAAAAATTTGTGTTTTGGAAAAAGGTGAAAGTAAAAAAGCATAATTCTTAACATTTACAAGCGTTGCCTTTTCATTGCAACACCTGTACACATCGGTTATTCATAGAATTAATAAAATTAGCGAGCATTTCTTCAGGGATAGCTTGCCAGCATTCATTTATGGTCTGCCACATGCTTTCTTTATCCTGAAATTATCTCCCATTGGCGTAAACATGAAGTGAGAGTATCCCCAAAGGTTCTCAATTGGGTTTAGATCGGGTGACTTTGCAGGCCAATTTGTGGTCAACCTCGCCGCGTGAATGGCGGCATTATCTTGCTGGAACACCGCCTCTTGTTGATGTTTATCAGTTTGAAATAGGGGAAGACTAATTTCTAAGACCTCTGTGTACTTCTGAGCATTCTGTCTATCTTCCATCATCACCAAATTCGCCTTTCCCTTGATGGAGAATGCTTCCCAGGTCGTTTGCTAAAAATTTTGTCCTTCTTTCTAAGATCATGCTAGCAGTATTGAGAACCGCCAGGTCCGTCTAGGTTAAAGTTTTTTCATCGGAAAAAATAACATTAGACCAATTTTCATGGTTCCATTGCACTTTTTCTCGAACCCATTCTTTGCGTTTTGCCTTGTGTGCTTTCGTGATTGCTGGTGCAGTTTTTCTCTTCTTATAACTGAAGTTTTTAGATGAACCTAGGATCTGTCGCACTGTTCTCGTTATAACATTTAATTGCATGGATGTTTGCGGGCTTATTGACCCGTCTCCTCTCCTAGACGCCTCACGGAGAAGTCGGCGGCGGGCTGTAGGGCTCAATTTTCCGTAATCTTCTGGGTTCTTCAAAAAGTTAGTTACCACCTTTCTAGATGTGCTAACCTTCCTAGAAATCTCATCTCAGATATAGTGTATCCTTTTTCATTTAATGCGCTTATTCGACCCTTTTCCTTTTCAGATAACCCTGTCTTCCCATGCTAAGAAATGGGTTAATTTCCAAATATAGATGTTACAAGGGGGGAGCAACTGTCCAATATGGCGACGCCGGTTTGTTTTCATAATCTTCTTCTCTAATCTGGATGTAGCAACGCGGAAATATAACTTTTCTCAAGTTGTGCTATCTTTATATCCACCCAAATTCCAACACAAATTTATACATTTCATCATAAAAGTTTAATCAAATAGTTTATAGGGAAACTATGATATGAAATAGGTAACTAGTTGAAATAAGGTTCTTATGTCAAAATTTCACATGATATGGTGTACTATTTTTTAGGTTTCCGAAAAATTCTAAATTATGCTATCTTTATTGCCACCACTTTATTTACTCAATGGTACAGATAAACGCAGAAGAAGAAGACGAAGACCTACAATTCCTCTCTTAAGGACTTTTAATTGAAGAATTGTATTTTAAGGAACTGTGGTGCTTACAAATTGTTCAAATAATTAGTCCAGGTCATACTAAAAGGTGTAAATGTAGGGAATTCCATGGATATCACTACAGTTAAGAGGTTAATAACGCTGTAAAGGTGTCGCTAGTTCCACTTCTAGCAAACTAGGCTCTCTTTAACGCGGTCTGTGTTGAGGCGCATAAGTAAGGTTTCTCAGAGCGTGCAATTGCAGCTGAAGTTTAACACAGCAAATTGATGCTTTAGAACTTCCAGAATGACCCTGAGAGTTATGGAACAGCGAAACCTAGCGGTAGACAAAAAAAAAAATGAAAAATCACCGTAATTGAGTTGGCGAATATGAATGGTTGCCCGTCTAGATAAAGAATGATCTTAGAGACATTAATAAGCAGTTACTAATACTGAATGCAGTCCAATAACCGCTAGGCGACACCTGGAGCAAACAGGCTTGAATATAAAAAGTATCTACTTGGACCTAATCTGCTTTCAAGTGCGTTATTGTTACTTGCCTCTTTTGCTTTCTCCTTTTTTCTCTTCTAATTGAAGTCCTTGCTCTGCATGTTCTTCCTCCCATTCCTTAGTTGCCGATCCATCGTACACTGAGAAAACTGTCTCCCAAAACCAGGCAGTGATCAAAATTTTTCCTTTGCCGTGGTAATACAGCAAGGCTAGGTATAGCGAGTTTCACGGTGTGTAAAAAGGTAAAAGGGAAAGTCGGCTACACCCCAAATAGAAAACCCTCCTGCACTGGATTGTTCCGCTTATGATTGCCGATAGCACCAGAGGAATGTACGTCTGCGGTGGACCAGAGAGTGTCAAGAACACTACAGCTTTGCTAAATATTTCTAGCAATATATTGAGTTAAATGTTTTTTTTTCTGGTTTATCCCTTAGTTTTGGATGTTTCCAATTTTAAGAGAAAAGATTTTCGTTAATAACTATTTTATTATCCTCCATTCATGTCTCAAGTTTTAGGACAATAATCACCATTTTGCTGGTTAATAGTGTGCAGAAGAAGAAGTACCTTGAATTCATAGAAAAAAGTTATGCCGTTCTAAAAATTTGTCCCCTAGTTTTGGACGGTACTGTACATATTTATATATAAACCCATTATCTGAAAAACTAAGGCCTAAATAAAAAAAATGTATAAACAAAACACGTTTGTTTTTCAAAAATATATATACTGAACAAGTTTCAGAACAATCAGTCCAAAATTGATAATTTTTCGCCCCCCACCCATGCCCCCTCACAAATGAACCAGTTGCGAAAGTTCTACCCAACTTTTTTTTCAACGTCCTCATCATATGGAATAGAAAAATACACGGTAAAGCCATGAAAGAAAATTGTACATAAACCTCACAAGCCTGGACTACAATGGTTTAAATCCTTGCATGTGTAATTACCTACTTTTTCATACATCAGCAGTTTTTTACCTGATAGTCCCAGCATGCAGAGAGTGTAATGGGAGGACTCAATGGAAGTAAAAAAAATTTAGCACTGCACTGCATGTAGCCTGATCACGTTACACCGACTAGTCGAAGTAGGTACATATATGAGGGGTTGGACCTCAAGCTTTCATAGGTTAGGTTCGTAATCCTAGCCAAAAATGCATTCAGTGTAATATTCTTGACGCGAGA
This sequence comes from Parhyale hawaiensis, assembly GCA_001587735.2. Classification (NCBI taxonomy): domain Eukaryota; kingdom Metazoa; phylum Arthropoda; class Malacostraca; order Amphipoda; family Hyalidae; genus Parhyale; species Parhyale hawaiensis. The sequence continues at coordinate 1,756,035 of LQNS02276622.1, forward strand.
GAAACAAGAGTATTTATTGCTCAAAGTTTCTGTACTTGGCGACAATGATCTTGCTGGGTTTTTTGCATGAGTGCAACTCAAGTAGCTGGCCAGTCTGAAGCGGGAGATCGAATGAATTCAGTCCAACAAATAGGGCGATATGTTTAAATGTGTTTTGTGAGGAGCACTGTAACAAAATACGAAGTGTAACTGAGGCTTCACTTCAAAGAAGATGAATTAGGGAGGGGGTTATATCGGTCTAGATTTTGTCTGTAGTGCTGTGAAAATTTCCACCAGGCTTCACTGCATGTTTTATTGATAACTCCATGTCAACAAGCAATTTGCTACTTGCAACTGTATTCTTTCAACTGCGTTTTAATCAGTTCCACTTTGTTATTCCTCATCTGAAAACCGTTTTTTCCATCACCTCCCATTTTCCAGTAGTGACTCGCTGTTCCCGATACGGTACTTCTTCAATGCTATTCGTGCAGAACGCCCCCTGGCAACATTTTCACACGCATCGTATAATGCTATGCCTACGAGTAGGTGAAGTACAAATAGCTGAGAAACCTTACTTGCTACGACAAATCTAAGCACAGATTTGGATTCAGCGTACCTAAGTTAATGAGATACACCAACATTTACTGAAGTAGCAGAGACGAAGTTAAAATTTTTTGGCTAGTTTAATTGTTTCTTGTTCAATTAGTATATATATTTTTTCTTTTATATATTTGCTTAGGGGATGACGATTGGTGACGATTTTTCTGGCGAAATTGATTAAAATACGCTGCGCAGCCGGCGCGTTCGTCGATGTTGACGTGATTAATGACGTCATTTTTACATGCTGGTTTCTCGTGAGTTCTCCTGTTACGCTTTTTGGTTTTTGGATACGGATATCCCGAGATACTCTATTTTTGGGATTAGAACAAGTTCAAATGGAAAAATTAGGCTCTTAAACATAGGTTTAACCTAACCCAACCTCGCAGTCCTCACCAATCCAAACTAATCTCACCTAACTTAAGCTGATCTCACCTAACCTGATGTTACCTTACCTGATCTCACCTAACCTGATCTCACCTAAACTATACTCACCTAACCTTACCTAACCCAACTTCACCTTACCTAAGCTCCCTAGCTAAATCTAACTAACCTCCCATTACCTATTTGAAGAGTTCTTCCAACCCACGTTCGAACACGCAAATATTGGGTCAAATTTAGCTTAGTACAATATGTTCTAGTTCGTCGCAATAGCACGAATTTGAAACTTCTCTTGTTTAGTCACTTTGCCAGTGGAAGTTACTGTCGCCGCAGTCCCCATCAAAGCATGCCTCGCTATGTGTGAATAACCTTCAAAGAAATAAACAATTATAGCAATTGAACGTTGCCTAACACTTAGCTAGTGTTGCAGGACAAATTCAGACTTTCTTAAGCTTGCGTGTTAATTTGGCGTGAGCAAAGCTACCAAGTCTGAAATTCGCTTGTTCTTAACGTAATACTCAGCGCTTGGACGACTTGGTTGTCGGTGTAACTTTTGCTCGTTAGTTGTTTCTTTGCTGCTCTTTGTGGTTCATCGAGTGATGGCGCGTTTGTATTGTTTCAGTTGAGTTGTCTCAACAAGCTGGCACGCCTTCACGTGCACTGATGAGATACACTTGCCTTGCAGTGATCGGGTAGCACGAAGACAGCGTTCATTTTCGTTGGTGCACAAGAAGCCTGCTTTGATGGAAAACTTTTTCCGTGTAGCTAGTATATTCTGACCGGCTTTAACTTCCATTGGTGTGAATCCTTATTTATCAATGTGAGCCAATTTATTCATCTTCAGTTCGGTTTTTTCAAAGTGCAAATAATATTGGTCTAGGCTTCTACAATTTGGGATGGAGACGTGGACTGAGTTCACTTTGCTATATCATTGAGAAAGGGTCATTTCTGCCCAAAAACAGAACGCCGTTCAGTGTACTGTGTAATAATATCCACCTTGTCATGTTCAGTACCAGCCTAGGCGTGGTGATTCTTCTTTATTTTCTCAGCCCTGGTGCTCGATCATAATCAATAATAGTTAGTTAAAGTCAGAGAGTTCAAGCTTCCGTTTCTGAACGGAACGATAGCACAGAGGAATCAAGAATATGCCGTTTTTCTAGTTAGTTCATCAGTTGTTTTTGTTTTGTGGCAACGACATTTTCGCTTACACCATTTACGGTCACTTTATCTTGTTGGTTAATGTAGTATTGCTAATAACATCTAGGCTTGTAGTAACTAAGAAATTTCATGACTGAGGTTTAGTGCGCTCTTCCTCCCTTAACAATTTGAGCAATGACGGCCAGTAGTTTCTATAGAGTGGAAGTGCGGCAGAGCTCCATATAAATACCAGGATACTTCCGATAATCTTCCATGAATTACCTCAAGGATATTTGCTGACATTACACTATAACGCCACATGCCATCTTAAGCCCGTAAGAGATTCATAAACATCCTGCGAAGAAACTGTACAACACCGCCACTTTCATAGCTAGTAGCCGTAATTTGAATGTGTATCAGGAAAGTCATTTTGTTGCTTTAATCGCAAATTTATTAGAAATTTAAAAGCAAAGACGATTGTTAAAAATGATGTCATTTTAAAAACGTTTCGGAGGCCTGCTCCATCATCAGGTCTGAAAAATAAAAAGTCAGAAGTAAAAGCTTTTGCGTCATTCAAACTATACAAAACAGGGTTAATAAATTTGACTAAACAAGAGTTATCTATTGACCAGTTTTTAGGGACAAGTTGACTAAAAAAAATTAGCTTTTGACTAGTTTCAAGGGATTGGAACTGTTGTTGCTATTGAGGTCGGGTTTAAGTTTGTGGATATAAAGGGATTCTAAAATTCTTAACTCTATATCGCTGTTGGCAGTCTTTAAAACACTAAAACTATCTAAGAATACACGCGCACCACACTGTTCAACATGAATGTGCATAAACCGAAAAAAATTGCCGGCGAAAGAGATATGAGACGACGAGTCGTAGGGTGATGCATATAGACTACAACACGCTTGACTGCCGTCTGAAATTAGGCCTTTCCCAAATGAGTCCTAGGGCCCATTTAAGGGGATCGACTGCAATTTTGGCCAAATTCCATATTAGTCACTGGATTTTCATAAAATTTTAATATGACTTACTTCTCAACAAGAACAAGTCATATACCGAATTTCAAAACAATTGAAAAATTTTTTTTTGAAAAAAATTGATTTTTTCGAAAATTTCGAAATTTTGAAATTTTTTATTTCTCGGATATTATTGAAGTTAGAATCACCAAATTTGGTGA
>LQNS02276622.1:1770870-1782533 GCA_001587735.2 Parhyale hawaiensis
CACGGAGGTCAGAAGAAGCGTCACAAAGACGTGATTGCCTCACATCTGAGGAAGTGCGGCATCAATACGGGGAATTTCGAGCGGCTCTCGGCTGATCGAGGAGTGTGGAGGGCAGCCTGCAGTGCGGGCGTGGCCGCACACACAAGACGAATCAACGACAGTGCTGAGGAGCGACGAGCTCGTCGACACCGGCCAGCTGTACCTGCGCAGCGGCACGTTTGCGACACCTGCGGGAGAGTTTGCGGCTCTCGCATTGGGCTTCTTAGCCACTTACGAATTCATCAACCTCTTCAGGGGGAGCGACGTCATCGTCGATAAACGACGGACAGCTATAAGCAAGTAAGCATTTGTATATCTGGGCAGCAGATCATTATCTATACAAGTTTCATTGAAACGAAGATGACTGCTAAGCTTCTAAACGAAGATGACCGATCAAATCTTGCAACTGAAACAAAGTTTTGCAAACCACCCGGTTTTGTCCTTCACCTACGAAGAGGAGAAAGACAGGCAGTCGGTATTTCTTGACGTCCTTATTAGAAGAGAGGAACAACAACTGACAACATCAGTATTCACAAAGGCCACCAATCATGGAGACTGCATCAATTACCGCAGCACTGCTCCTGAGCGGCATAAAATTGGCGCTATCAAGACTTTACTCCATCGAGCGTATCGTATAAGTTCCAACTGGCAGCTTTTCCACGAAGAAATCAGCCGCATTAAACAGATTTTCACCGACAATAACTTCCCCATGACTGTAATAGACGAAACTATCTTAAATTTCATGAACAAAATAAGAACAGAAGCTCCTAGCGACAATAATCCCGCACAAGCATCAGCTGTCAATTTCTACTTCCGGTCACAGAAGACATCGAATTATAAGCAACAGGAAAGGCAACTTCATAATATACTGCAAACAATTGTTGAGGCACTTCAAGATAACGACAAAATCAGCCTACAAATTTTCTACAAAAATAATAAATTGAAAAGCCTTCTTATAAGCAACAAGCTACATCGACCCACAGCGGAGTACATCGTAGTGTACTAGTAACCTGCAACCACGGGGAATGTAATTTTCACTACACGTATATTGGATACACTGAACAAACCTTAGCCAACCGATACAGACAGCACAAGTTAGTCCAAGGAGCTTCAATGGAAGGAATACGCGCAAGCGTTCCCTGGGCGAGTAAACACATGGCTTTGTCACGTGACTCAAGCTGGTGTTTGGAGATCTTAAACTGGCTGAAGTGGCAGTGGTCAGCACATATAGTTCAGGAAGATACAGACAGACAGTTATTCAATATTTTTGCAAGACAATCGTGTCTGAAGATTTATATCCTACTGCTCACCGTGTTACTTTCATCATAAGCTGGTATACAGAATACAAGTTTCCTTTACATAGTTCCATCCGCTCGGAATTTCGTCGATGTTTAATGGCTGCAAAAATTTGAGCTCAGGACTCATTCCTACGTGAGGCAATGCCTCACGTAGGCAATGCCGCTCTCTGATTGGATAAGCCACTCAGCCAGTTTAGGGGAAAAGTTTACTCGCAACGCTCCCGTAGGATAAATAGATAGGATGCACTCCTCTCTATTAGAACCTCCTTGAGTCAGTCCTCGCTCACCTCCAAGAAGTACAGCAGATGACAAGAGTACCTGCAAAATCGCTCATGGAGTCCGTGAAAATACTCTGTCGTAGTAGCTCAAGACAAGAATTACTTGTTCTAGAAGCTTTATGCATCAAGGAGCTTCGACCAACCCTAAACAGTCAAGAAGAAGGAAGAGATAGAATTTTAAACATTTTTTAGGCCTGTCTTGTTTGGGCTGCGGACTTCTCTGCAGGCCTAATTCTCCTACGGCAGTGCTTTGGGGGATGGGCTTGTGGTGGGGGGCGTGGCTTACGTAGGAATGGACCGAGACGTACGCTATAGTATTCTTTTAATGTTTCTGCGAATAAATAAGTTACCTCTCTTTCTAATAGTATAAAGAGTAAATACGCTCACCCTAGTCATTTTAACGCATCTCAGTGTTTATCGTGCAATACTATGTTTAAATTTTCCTACTCAGTAACACACAAAATTGTTGGAACCTGTCATCTCTGTTTTTCATTCTTGCGGAAATTACTAGTTGGCAACCCTGTAAACGCATTCATAGATGCATAGCAGGCTCCTCGGACACTCAGTCCTTGCATAACTATGAACGAGTCCAGTTCGAAACGTTGCCCTTTTAAACAATGACACCCACCGTTATTTTATTGAAATGGCTGTCTTTAATTATCCTACGTATTTGTGCTGCAGAACTCAAATCTAGGTTTCGTGAAGTGGAAAAGGAAGCTGTAAAGCTCTGTAAGCTTAGAAGTCATCTTCGTTTCAATGAAACTTGTATTGATATATATATTTGTTTGTTTGTCCCCCCAAAAAGAAGGCCAAGGAGTTGAGCAATGTCCATAATTTTTTTGCAAGGAGTCAGGTGAGTTGACCTGGATGTGAATAATGCAGAAACTCTACAGTAAGCGGGCCATCAAAAATGACGGCATTGAAATTTATCTCCCTCTGTGGGTGATAGTCTTAGGCCACGAGACGTTCTGGTTTGTTAGATTTGCAATTTCTATTTAGTTTGCAACTTCTTATAATTTTACCCAAAGGTATTGCAACAGCAAGAGCCTTGTCCACGCTACATGTGCATTAACATATCACTCTTGTTTGACGTGTATATAATTTTTTCCTTCGTAATCAGAGAAGATGTCACTCGCCTGCGCACGCTCTTAGAGGCACAAAATTACCAATTTTGGATGACAATCAAATGGTTATCTTGGTTTCAGGATTCATTTGATTTTTCGTTGACATTGCTTTACTTAACGTATGTATGCTCTCTCAGAGCGCTTAATTCTCTAGTCTAGTTCAGTACGTTTTATACTAACCCGAGTTAGGAGTGCCTACGCTTCATACAATATTCAAAAAGATAAATTTATGTTTTGTGACCATATATGAATACAATCCAAAATAATAATGATTATTAGTTAAGTAATATTGTCGCAAACACTTTCAATGCTCAAACTCTTTCGCATGCTGACAATTTTTTTTAGTACCTGCCCTGAGTGTTTTCTAGCGCTCTGGTTTGGTACAGACTAGCATACGCTTGTGATATCAGGGTCCTGTTTCACTGCAGCTGGCAAACATTTCTCAGGATACTTCATCAATGGGTAATGTTAATTCACAGCTTAATGGATTTCACGTAAAAATTTAAAATAAGCCTAATTTCTAGGAGTGGTGAAATTATATACGAAAATTATAGCTACGTACGTAGTTCAGGAAATATAATGTTGATGTGTGTGTGTGTGTTTTTTTTTATTTTATTGCAATGGCTTAATTACTACTGGAATTATTTCCTACGCCAATAAGGTTATTCTTTTGTCGGAATTTGTATGTCTGTTTCTCTATTTTTTGTTTCTCGCCAAGATAACTTGAAAAGTTGTTGACAGATCTTAAGGAAATTTTCAAGGAATCTTGTTAAGTATGTTTGGAGGAACAGATGATTAACGTATGGTGGAGATCCATGCGACCGTTTGTTTGTATATCTGTCCTCGTTGATAACATGTTATGGTTTTGAATGAAATTCAATCAAATTTGGAGAATTGGTGGTAGTTTCACGAAGAGCAGTTATTGACCAATTTTTACTTTGTGTCGGTGAGTTAATCTGTCGGTGCTTCTGTCTGTTTCTATGTTTGTTTTTATGCTTGTCAGTAACATAACCGAAGCCGTTATGAACGAATCATCAGAAAATTTACAGGAATTATTACAAATCTTACATGGCAATAATGTTTTAATTTTTGTGATAATCTGTTGGTCTTTTTGTGCGTTTGAAGATTTGTTTGACATAGTGTTTATCAGATCGTTTATAACTAAAGAACTTACCGGTGGATCTTCAAGAAAATTACAGAAACTGTTATTAATGTCAAGTGAGCAGATTGTCAAATTTGATAATGAAAAGCAAATTCTAGTTTCAGGACTAATTTGAATTTTTTGCATACAGTGCCTTATTCGGCGGAGGTATGCGCTCTCGAAGTGCTTCTCTAGTCTTTACCTGAAGCAATTATCCGGCATGTGTCCCTTATTCTCTCATTTAAAGTTTCTGGTCGTGTTCGTCACATATTTCCTGCAGCTTTACTTTCCTTTGCCTACTAAAAAATTGAAGCTTTATTCCCGAGCTATTATACCGCACTAGGATTTGCGCGACTTTATTCAATATTTAGAAACCAAAGGTGTTCGGTAGAGCATCGATTCACGCTAAGAACATCCTAGAGACAGTGCACTTTGAAAACGCGTCACACTCTTAAAAGTCACGGTTTCACCTCTTACCAAACTCGACATTTCGTACTGTTCCACGGCTTTCCACATGCTGCTCACAGGCACAAAATCTAAACGTTCATGAAACAGGAGTGTAAGTTGTTCAGCGAATATTTGACATTGCTCATATCAGGACTTGCCTGCTTCTGATAGAAACTACATGTACAGGAAGTTCCTTTTAACGCTTGGCATACTGCGCATTTTTAGCTAGTAAGCATGTCCCTTCTTTCGTCCTTTCTTTCAATTGCAGTAAACTCATTGATTGGGAGAGTTAAACTGAAAAAAATAAGGTGCGATCGATTGGCTCCCCAAAATAGAGTTGAGCTCAGCCCAACTGGCTTGTCTTATCCGGAGCTTCAGACGGGTGCGTTAGCTTCTAGGGACTGGACCGAGTTTCAAGTATTCTTCGTAAGTCGGCTACTTTTAGACTTCGGAAAACTCAACCATGCTAGGTAATATGGAGTTTTCAGAGGGCCCGAGCTCAACAGTCTTACTGCAAACACTTGTGGCACGATGCAGAGTGGTAAAGCCTACTCTACTACTGATGTTCTTGATAAGGTAAGTTTTGAAAGCTAAGATTAAATCGCTTTTGTTGAGTTGACCGACGACATCTCGATAATCGAGAGATGAGCGCAGGCTAATGACAGCCAAGTGGTTGCAAGCGGAGGCCACTTTAGACTACTTGCTGTAATATATTGTATTTCTGAGCGTGCGTGAGTTCTAATTGAGTTCGTCACTGTACTTGGTTATGAGAGTGAACTTCAAGGCCGAGTATAGTATCAGGCTACAGTGCTGGATGGTGAAGGAATGTCGTCAAGATCTTCTCATTTATTTACATCTTATTATACAAGAATTAGAAGATATGATCCAATAATAAGTAGCAAACATGCTATCTGATAGATGCAGACAACAGAGTAGAAGTTCTACATCTAATAAGTGCTACACGCACAAAGCTGTAGACTATGTGCAGTACTCTACTGCTAGTATTGAATGAGCTAGCGCTCCATAGTGCAAGCGCCTTAAAATTTAATATCTATGATTGCCTGCTTCATTTAGAACACCGGTTGCTCCCGCCGGATTCGAGTCGGAAGTCCGCTGGTAAATTACTGTACTTTTGCGAGAATAACAAATGTCTTCGAAGCTCTGGTTACAGGGTTTGACAGACAGTTTTTACTGATATAGGTTCCAACCGGAATGTCATTGCAAAATACGCATATCACTCAAAAGCAATGCTGATAAACCGGCACATTTCTACACGGTCATAAAACGACCTTTTAAGTTCTTTATCCTAAAAGCTCTGACCTGAAGAAGCCGGCGGTGGCTACCTCCGCCAGGCATGAACTCGCATGACACAAAGAATGCGTCTATACATTTGAATGCTACTGGCTAACACATTGGAATGTTGTATGTGCGAAATGCACATATAACACTTGCAATGCAACCATGAGACGCATAAAGGGTGGAGGTCAGGACCCGCCAGTCTTGCTCTACCTCTGTAGCTCGGGGTTAAATGGCCGCATTCTTGCCACAATATATTTGAGCCTCACGCACCCAATGTCGGGAGTGCCTTTTCCACAGGAGCTTGCTGCAACTCCTGCTGACGAGGTTAGCTTTGTAAAGTTAGGTATGTTCTCAATACTTCCCCTTCTGTTTCGGGAGGTGGGCCGCTGATCGAGGTGGCCGACGTATTGCCGCTAAACTTCTACCTTCTTGTTTTTCGTTTCCTTCCACTCTACGGCGTAGCTGAGCGAAAGCGTTCAGCTGTGCCCCGGGGTTGGCGATGCTTAACTTGGGCCTTTTTCTTGTCAGTAGCGCACTGACCAATTGGAATCTGAGACCTCCCGGCAGAAAAGCCGAGACAAAATTCATTGATAATTTAAAACGAGACATATACCTCGCACCCTAGTGGCGCACGAGCCTGTGTTAAACTACAGGCGCGATATAGACATTGTGTCGCTGATAAGCCAGTAAAGCTTCTACTACTACTACTACTACTACTTAAGTGGCTGCAGTTGAAGAATACATTTTCGCAGGTATTGGTGCTATTGGATTTCATTATCATTACTAGTGTGTCAATCAAAAATGACTTTGAAAAATTTCTAATGATTCTTCATGGTTCAAAATGTCGTTCATATGTTCTACTAGAGTAAAAGACATTGATCAAACCAGAATGCCTCGTAGAGTAAGATCATCACCCGCTGTGGGGGATGAAAGTGCTGAGTCTGCAATTTTTGCACTTTCCCATCGAGGTCACTCGGCTTGACTGCCTGCAAGAGATTGTGATAATAGCATAATCCCTTTAAGTAGTTTTTGGGTGGAAAGACATGCGAATATAGACATGTACAGGATGAAAACATTTTTACCTTTCTCATTTAGTTTTCAGGTGATCAAGAGGTGAGCGAGCTTGGTTTCACTTTCACTGAGTAGTACAATCCCTCCATTACTGTAGGTGACAAGGGGTGATGCATTTTCCCGTTATCAGGCTGCCTTCATAACTGATGCGCACCGATATTTTTTCAGTTGAAAGTTTTCATTCCACGCAAAGATGTATGTTAAAGCACCGGATTGCGCATTCATTCATTTCCGCATAACTCTATAGCTATACCCAACTTTAGGTACTCTCTGAACTAATATCCGCGTCAGCCTTTGAAAAATAGTAAAATATCCGTGCACGACCTTGAGAAAACAATGAGCTTCGGGGCAAGTTCGTTACTAATCTAAGAAATTGCTGTAATTAAAAAAAAAAAATCGCACGCGACAAAATTTCCGTAGTACTACGGTGCATGGATAGCAAAGCTGTGTAATTTAGATAGTTGTGATCCATCCATTTCTTCTCAAAAGAAGAAAATAAAAAGAATTTTTTAAACCAGTTGGAAGAAGATATAATTAACGATAGATCTTAACCAAAGTATTACTGATCTCTCTTTAATTATTAAAAAGGAAACCTGCTTTAATATTTTCAGTAGGCGCGAAAATTCTGGTTTGAAGGAATCGATCGTGCACGCTGTTGGACGCTGCCTGTGTACTGTGATGTAGTACTAGTTATTTAGCCCAAAAAAATTGCACGTGTTATAGTAGCAGCTAGTACATAATGAATTATTAAGTGACCATGGTTGATTAAAAAAATTGAGTTTAGAAAGAAAAAGAAAAGACATTTATTGTTCTCGTATGGTACTGTGTGCAGCAAGATCAGGGCACAGCACCTGAGGTTTTCATGATTAAAACGAACTTAAGAATAATACCAAACACTAGCATTAGAGTTATGCATAATTATAGTCTGCTGAGAGTCACTGGCACAATGCCTACACATTATGAATGGGATGATAAGAGAAACGTAGGCTACACAGAGTTAAAGCAAAATAGGTTTCTTGGGAGTATGAAGCACCGTTTGCAGAAAACTATTGGCTAGAAAAAAGAGAATCGAGAGAAGTTTTTTTTTTTTCAAGTGAGAGCATGAATGGCAGGGTGCAGAAAACAGTCGGCTAAGGCAAGGTGTAACGAACTAGTTAACACGATTACAGGGATTTAAAATTAGGGAGGAAAGTGGGATGTGACTTTTAAAAGATATAGACCAGCTAGCCCTTTTCAAGCGTGAAAGAGAAACGGAGATGTATTACAAGAAATGAAAATAAAGTCTAAAGACATTGCCGTTAGAATTACAGTGCACATTATGATATTATGAAAAGAGAAAATATAGAACTAAAACTAGACATACTATACAGTGTGACAAAAGAAAAGAAGAAAGAACCGACCACAGTTGGCAGATTTTGTTTAACGTTTTCATTCTATCTTCGATTACGCAATTTGATTGCTAGTTATACGCCCGAGTAGATGGTGTCTCCCATGGTTCTCCGCACGGGAGAAGGTAAAAGCCTGGCGGTGTAGGGCGGCCATCTCGATCAGTGGCCTACCTCCCGAAACAGAGGGGGAAGTATTGCGAGCCTACGTAACTTTACAAAACTAGCTTCGTCAGCAGGAGCTGCGGCAAGCTGCGACATCTCTTGCGGAGAAGTCAATTGGACCCTTGGATTCGTGAGACCCAAATGATATTTTGGCTAGGAAAGGGGCCCGCCAGAATCCACTTTGAGGGATGAATAAAAAAATTTGGACTAAAGACCAAATACACGAGACAATTTGATGTGCATGATGCACATGTCATGTAGCGTACCATTTTTATGCCTCTTTTGACAAAGACTGAATGAATTTACATATCAAGATAAAAAGAGTAAGTCTACAAATGTGCTGCATGTTACGCAACAGTGACTCTGTGACTATGACACACTGAATAAAATTACACATCAAAAGAAATATAGCACATTTGTAAGTGGGAAATTACACATCAAATGAAATATAGTACATTTACAAATTCCCTGTGTGGTACGCAACCAGTGCATTTAGTGTATTTAGTAGTAATATATTTTGGATGTGAAAATAACAGCAGGTGTAGAAGATACTAGTTATTGACATTTCTATTGCGGACAGCAGAGTATGCTTCCTTCACTTTTAGAATTTTAGCACAATTCATCGAAAGTATTTTGTGCAATTATTGGGGCTGCTCGAGGTGTGACAACACCATCCTTGTGAGCGGATTATATTCAGTCACATCCTGATTTGAAGCGGGAAGAGCATTCCAAAGCATAGCTCCAGAAATAGGAAGACCTTGTTGCCCAGCTTTGGTGCTGTTGTAGCGCACTTCGAGAGGCTCTCGCCGAAGAGATCGTCTACTGATTTCACCATTTCGAGAAATCTGCACAACCTCAGCATTTCGAGGAGCGCCATGCAACGAACGGAAAGCGTATTAGGCTTCATCTAGCTTTAATTTCGTGCTGATTCGTGGCCACTGGAGCTTTTCTAGCAGTGGGCTGGCATGGTCGCGTTTGGTGAATTTTCCATTGAGAACAACTTTTGCTGCAAAATTCTGGGCTTTTTTTACATCTGATATCAGACATTCAGGGGCTTTACCCCAGATCAGACTACAGTAGTTGAAGTGAGAGAAAACAAGCGAGTGGATAAGAAGGAGACGTGATTTTTGATCCAAGAGATGTTTCATTTTATGGAGAAATATAAGCGTGCCGTTTAAGGTATTGCATAATTTTTCGAATGTGATAGTCAAACGTTAGATGTCTATCCATATACACCCCAAGCGATTTGACAACATCGCTAGCGGTAATGATTGAGCTGTTGAAGGAAATAAGAGATAGGTTGCAACTGCTTGTAGAGTTGTTGAGTGCCAAATACAATGCATTGAGTTTCATCCTTATTCAGTTTTACCCCATTTGCATCATACCATGTTTTTAGCTTCTTCAGAAGATCTTCTGCATAATCACTCACTTTTTTCTCTCCATTTCGTTCAAATGGAATTGAAATTTGGACATCATCGGCATACATACAGAAGGTGCAGTCATGCTGATCTAAGGGGATGTCATTGACGAATATTGAGAACAAAATCGGTCCTAAGATCGATCCATGTGGGACACCAAAGCTGTTGACGATATAGGGCGACTGAGTTTTATTGAGCATGCCAGTATGTGACCTGTCCTGTAGATAGCTAGCAAACCAATTAGGACAAAATTATATTCCTTGATGTAAATTTATCTAGCAGCATATCATGGTGAACACTATCAAATGGTTTGGATAGATCAAGTAGTAGGAGAAGAGTGAAACTACTACGAACCATATTCCGGTATATAGCTTCAGTGATGTTTAGAAGAGCATCTTGCGTGTTAGTGCGTGCTCTGTAGCCGTACTGGTTTTTATGAAGAACACCTGACCGATCGAGATGGTCTGCCAGCTGGTTTGCCACAGCCTTTCCGAGTAGTTTTAAGAGCATTGGTTGAAGGCTGATTGGCCTGTAGTTACCGGGCGCTTCATGTTCCCCCGATTTATGAAGGGGGTTTATGATAGATTGCTTCCAAGCGCCAGGAAATGTTTCAGTTATAACTGAAGTGTTTATGATGTGCAAACGGAACGGACCTATAACGGGGAATGCATCTTTTACGTAGGCAATAGAAATATTGCCATGGCCCATCGCCTTGGTGTTTTTGAGGGAATACAAAATACCACGGAGGTTACTGACACTGCTTATTGGTTCAGGCCGCCATGGAAGCGTGTGTTCGCTTTCTGGGCGCTAATATTTTTGGTTTGTGCCTATAGGGAGAGATTTGCGGGGGAGTCGACTTCGAACTGGTCGTCATCACTTACTAAAAGTGCCTGTTTACTAGTGACTTCTTCGAAACGCCGTTTTGCCTACTTAATCTCCGCGGAAGAGGTGTTAAATTCAGTGGCTTTCAAAAGGGGGTCGTTTAAGTGTACAGTGTGCCTTTGCTGCTTATTTTGTGCTTCATCTTTGAGTACACACCAACTTAGAGACACAAGTTGATATTCAATGCAAAGAAGGTTTTCACTGAAGTCAGTGTAGTGATTGTATATACATTTATTTTCAAGAGGATTGATGCAGTAAACGCCGAGTTATGTGACTTTATGTATTGTGACTCAATTTCTAACTTGCGGGTGTGACAAGATGCCGAGTCAACGATGTTTGATAACTGCAGGGAAGGAGCGATTTGTCCAAGGGCTCGCAGTTGGTGTTTCTGTAGTGGAGTTACCCACAGTACATGGCCAGTACCCCAAGGACACTGAAGTCTTACGTGAAGACCCTGTCATGTCAGAAAGGACAATGGCAAGCGAAGAACGATAATCAAGAGGGATATGCGAAGAACACTTAGGCAAGTTGTACGAAATCCCGGAACAACCAGTGGTGCCTAATTCGAAGTTGCTGGGATTTCACCTGTGGCTCAAAGTACCCGGTGCAGAGTTCTCAAAAAGGTGGCCCGAGACTTGAAACTTATATCTAGACCCCTCATAAACAGGTTCCAAAAGTCACCAAGACGTGAAACCCATGTCCAGACCCTTCCTGAACAGGCCCTACAAGGAGAAACGTACCGCATGGGCGAAGAAATAGGGGAAAACCGACTTCCGCTATCACTTTTTCACGGATGAGGCTCGAGTTACTATCTTGGAAAGACCCGACGGATGGGCCAAGCTTTGGCTGCCTTTTGAGGAACGTCGTTCTACTATAGTTCGGCGTCAGCAAGGTGAGAGTAGAGTATTTTTCTGGGCAGCGACCCTCGGTGGCGATATTTTAGGACCATTTCGAGAGCCATAAGATGTTAAAGTGACCAGCACGACCTCCTACTGGTTCTTGGAAATCTCGGAGTATGGTTTGACGAAAATCTCTCTTTTGACACTCATATCGATAAATTATGTAGAACAATCAATGGAACCCTTATCTTCCTAAACAAAATAAAGCATCTACTGG
>LQNS02276622.1:1791098-1821899 GCA_001587735.2 Parhyale hawaiensis
ATGCTCGAAATTCGCCGTAAGCGCGATCGGAATCTTGATGGAGACCGTCTTGCGTTTTAAATCGCCTTCGGAGCTGCCTGCTCCTCGGCACTAGAAGGTCTTTTCCCTTGGCTCATATCCATGTTTGAGAGCGAAAAATACGTTGGGTTGAATGCAAATTTTTTCGCTATGGTGGGGAATGCTGCTCGATTGGCATTGTTAGCTGGATTTACCTTATGTTTGGTATTTTTCTCTGTTAACGATTGCTCCTGACACCATCATCAATTTTGTTGATTTTGAAAGAGTCTTCCTCTACCAGTTTTTTCTTACTTGCCTTTCAGAAAAACATTAATCCAGTATGCGGTCACGTTCGTGCATGTGTTCCAAATATCTTCTGACATGCTGTTGCTATGCATTCCTTCCCTCCTCGTCCTCTTTGAAATATCGATTGCTGTAAGATCACTCTCCTTGTAATTTTTCATATTCGATCTTCAGTAGTATCTTCATAAGCTTCTTCTAGCTTATATTAACTTTCAGGGGATACAGTGAAACTAAGCTTGATCTATGAGAGGATAAATGTGTTTTTGATAAAGATTCCACTGTCATCATTGTAGTTTCTTTTAATTTTAATACTTTCACTAATACAATTTCTTAATCAATATCTCCTACTGAAAAATCAGAGTTTCTCTTGAGGAGCATCATGATGCTTTGAAGAATAACAATTGGATTTACTCTAACTTTCCTATGCTCTTCAGTTTCACCAAGAGAATACTTACCTCCGCAAAGGAACTTATGTTTTCGTCGAATTTTTCTCTCTGTGAATCTATTTGCCTGTCTGTCATCAATATGACTAAAAAAATTATGAACGGGTTTGGATGAAATCTACAGGGATTGTCAAGTATGTCAGGAGGAACGAATGGTTAACTTTTGGTGAAGATCCGTTTATCGGTTTGTTTGCCTTATTTGTGTCAATACCATAACTCAAAAAGTTATGGATCGATTTTCATGAAATTTACATGAGTTGCTAGGTTTTTCTCTTGAATAGTAAATGACCGAATTTTTGTGATGATCTGTTTGTTCGTTCGTGTGTTTGTTGCTGTGTTCGATTTTGTACTTGTTAGCGCAATAACTCAAATAGTTCGAAATGGATCTTTGTGAAATGTACAGGAGATCTTGGTAATATTAAAAGACGTGCATGATTAAATTTTGCTGCAAATCGGTTTGTTCGTTTAAATGTTTGACTTATGTTTGTCATGATGTTTGTGAGCAGCATAACTTAGGAAGTTATGAGCGGATCTTCAAGATAATTGCAGTTGTGAATACTATCAAAAGGTACAAATGACTAGATTTTGGACTTGATACAAAGAAAATCATGGTTTCAGTGCCAATATGAACTTTTCGTTACCGTTGCCTTGCTTGGCGGAGGTATCCGCTCTCAGTGTGCTCTATTTGGATTTGTTTTAATGTTGATATTTCTTGATGCTTCTAAAATGAAAAAAAAATATGCTTGCGTTTATTTTTCACTATTTCCTTCAGTTTTATCAAGGAAAACAAAATGAATTTGGTTGATGTCTCTTCAGACCCCAGGTAAATACAGTGAATTGGTTTTGTTTTTCAATTGCAGAAGCTTTTAAAAACTGGATTTATTTTATCTTCGGGGAAAGCAGAAGCTAAAGGCGTGTTCATTGGGCTCCGAATGGAAACCTTCGCAGTTTGACTTATCCGAAATTTTCGGGTAACTGCCCTGTTTAATTGAGTTTCAGACATTGGCCTTTAATCGTTTTTTTTTTCAAAATGATGGAAACACACTTTTTCTCTCGGAAATGGAGTAATTATCTTCAGCCGGCCTACGTATTCCTGTTGCTTCTAACACATGTGGTGCGGTTTAAAGTAGCAAATCCAAAGCTTGTGTAGGGTCGATATCGAAATTTTGAAAAAGTGAAGCCTTGAAACCTATGTATCGGAGCCCGATCAAACACGCCCTAAATTGGTTTATTTTTCGTGATGAATTCAGCTTCGAAAAACAAAATAAATTGGATATCTTTGATTTTTATACCTCATAGGCCTACATATGTAATTGGGAATTACAAGAATGTGTATTTTATGGGCTTAAGAGACAGGTGTCTGTTCAGATGTCAGTTCTTATGAGGTATAAAAGTGTTTGATTAGATAAAGTATGGGAGAGTCCTACGACTCTATAGTGTTGTTAGAAAAATCTGTATACTGTACTAGTGAAAAAATTCCGCCACTTAGATGTCTTCACCCGGTAAATCTAGAATCAGAATTTTAAAGTTTCCTTTTTTAATACTGTATCCCCTTTCACCGCATGAGCAATGGATGCAACATGCAGTGTTTACCTCTTAGAGTAAAATACAGTACAGGAAAGCGATATAGTTTTCAAGCGATATTAGCAGGTTCTACTAATATCACCTCTTACCCCGTTGTGCCCTCGTATCTTTCCAACCCCTACCCCTTCCACTGCTCCGTTTGAAAACACTTAGTTTTTTTTCCAGTACTGTAAACTTAACTTCTCTCACCGAAAAAGGGACGCACATCCTCAAGCCGCATAAACTGTTCATCAGAATAAACTTCCAGAAAAACATTCCCACGCACTAAGTATTGAAACATGATTGGTTAAATTTATTACTTCCAATACGGACAGCAATAACGATCTCGCAGGAGCGCTCCACTCCGTTATCGATGATGTTCAGAAATTCTTGTAATTGCAGCGAGAAGTTATCAATAAACCGCTACCACGATTGGCAACTCCATGGTGAACTTATTTAAAATATTCGTCTACTAGCTCCGTCTCGTCATCGACTTTACAAACGAAGGAAACCAGTAACTAAGGTTCCCCTTGACGCTTTATCTCAGGAACAATTAAGGGACCATATACAGTAAATAAAGTCATTGCCTCCGCGAAGGAGGAGGTTATATTTTTTCCAAGTTTGACTGTTTATCTCTGCACCAAGATAACTCAAAAAGGTATGAACGGATCTTTACAAAATTTACAGGAATAGTAGGAAGAACAGATGATTAACTTTTGGTGGAGATCCGTTCAGTTCAATCTTTTTATTTTTTCCTTTGTCTGCCTCTTTTTCTGTGTAGCATAACATTACTCAGAAAGTTGACCCACTTTTAGGAGACTCGCAGAAATTATTGCGGTTATTAGTAAGAGCCTATGACCAATGTTGTTCTGTTGGTCAGTTTGTCTATTGGTCTCCGTTTGACCAAATGTTTGTCAATAACGTAACCCAATAAGTTATGAACGGATCTTCATGAAATATATAAGAATTGTTGAATATATCAAAAAACACGGATGAACATATTTCGAATTTGGTTGATGACCGATCGCCATTTTATTATGAGTTTGACTAACATTTATGAAAGTGTTTGCCAGAAGCATACGTGAATCAAAAAGTGTCAATGGATCTGTATAAAAATTGAAGGAATTGTTGGAAAGGTTAAAAGGCACCAGTGACCGAAGTAATTGTAATAATCGGTTAATCCCTTTTAAATTGACTAATGTTTGGGGAATGTTGTCGGAACAGATCTCTCTGATCTTCAAGAAAATAACAAACACAGAAGCTGTTATTACTATCAAGATTCTCAACTGACCAAATCTTGATGATGATGATGATAAAAAAATTATAATTTGAAGAGAAACTTTCCTTTTCTTTTACATTGCCCTGCTTGGCCGAAATATGCGCTCTCAGAGCGCTCTAGCCTCCAATATATTAGTCCGACGTCCGCGTCTTCCAATCGTCCAGTAAAGCGCGTTCAGACGACAGTCAAATGGACGTGTTCTCGAACTCAGCCTGTGCACGCGTTGCTGCATCCGTTTAAACAACAGATTAGGGAACAGCTTTCGGGGTTCTGATTTTGTGCAACCAATGCACACTCTTCAGAACCGTTGTAACTTACCCTTGTCTACTGACTTGACGGCTAAAATATTGCTCATGGCTTTTACTGTAAAGACACAGCTGTGTTACAGGGATAAAACGAGGCCCGCTGCACTCAGAGAACACAATCATCAGACTGCCATGGGAACCCACATCAACTCTCTTGATAATACACTTTGGCACTCATGTTACGTGTGATGTCGTGACGACGAATCGTTATTAATTTAAAACATTATGTTGTGACCCCATACATCTAATAGATTGCTTACGAGGAAATTTTCCAGTGGGTCCCTTGCATGAATCGAAAAGCTGCGGACAACTAAAAGCAACTTTTGAGAGTGAGTTAACAAATGAAGCTTCTTAACAAGCTAGAAATGGCAGCAGCAGTCTCTGCTACTAAACAAACGAAAACACGCAATTTTTCGAAAAATCTACTGTGTATGTCACGAGTTATCCCCGGATGGTAGGGTAAAGTGGTTAACATCAGCGGCAGAAATGGCATTAGTTCGTGCATAACCCTCTATTAGAGGGGAATAAATGGAGCTTTAGTACTCGTTTGCCTGCACTTATTGTCTGGAGACCAAAATAGTTAGAAGAACATCAACGTGAATGTGAAATAAAGTTTCATTACTAACTCATTCTTTTCGTTCCTTCAATTACGTCCCCAGCCCACACCGCATTGGCTGTTTAGTATAAGTTGGTCATCATTCTATAGTAAGTATACAGTATATTTACAGCAGTCGCAAGCATGTTTGACAGTGTTACGCACTTATGAAACTATGGCTGAATCACGTACTTCAGCCATGCGTGCAACTGCTTCATTGATACCATTGCTCTTCGGTAAATAATATATATTACAGTAGTCACAACTATTAAGTGACGTCATGCAGTATTGCGCACTGCGATCATTATTGACTGCCCTGACACTACAGTTCTTAAACTAAAGTTAAATGTTCAAATTTCATATGCGGATTATTTGCTTAACGCGCATCGTAGACTTCCCATAGCTTGAGATATGCCTTCGGCATATGTGCCTATTTCCTTTTGTATCGTCTTTTTTTTTTCACTCATCTTGTTCTTACCCATTACCGTTTTAGCTGCTTCTCTTCTTTCCTCGTTTGCTGTTTCGGCATGTCTCAGTTCCCAGTTCGCTTCACATGTTACGCACCCCCTTGCTTTACCACCCGTTATTGCAGAGCGAATGAAAAGATGAATAGGTAGCAGAATGCTGCGTGTCTCGGCGTCAGTATATAATGCACTTTTCAGGGCCTCAGGATCTGTCTGTGCGTTTTTGTGCGAGTTTTTCTTGTGCTGCGGGCTGTAGATTTCAGCAAGATCGCAACGAGCCTTAATGAGTGCATGGAGATTTAATGTAGAAAAATAATTTCTACACATTTCGTTCACATTACTGTAGGCAGCTTTGTTGTGCGTTCTACCGATGATAGCTGTCATTCGAAACTGATTCGTCAGTGATTTGGGTTATATCAGGCGTCATTTGTCTTTGCCTTGCTTTAAGCTACATTTTATTAATTATATTTGGTTCTTTTATGTGTGTTTGAAGAGCGAGAATATGTTCACTTATATATATAGTTCATGACTGTCGGGGGCAATGGGCCTCACTTTTTTTAGCGCTTGTGCCATTTTTTTATCGCAATCGCTAGGCTTATCGACGAAAAAGAGGGGTTGTACAGGCTACAATGTGATGTGCGTCTACACTCTATTGCTCATATTATTTATAGTGCGATAGCTATACTGATGACCGTGCTTGCGACATGGCTCTCCTCTAGATTTCATCCAGTTCTACGACGGCGGCCGCTCTATAGCATCTGTCTTTTGTACAACAGTAAACTCCATTCACATTGATGAAAAAAAAATGCTATAGGGCGGCCGCCAACGTAAAGATGGGCAGAATCTAGAGGAGAAACGTGTCGCAAGCACGGGCATTAGCATTTATCGCACTATGCAATTTGGGCATAAACACCAAGACAAATATTTTTTTTTTGTCGTTGCTGGAGGCTCCACGTCTGCCAGAATTTAATTAGTATACTTTTTGCTATACATTGTAAGCTGTAAATTTCTGCAGGAACTCGAATAAGATAGGAAAGTTGATTTGAGGTAACTTTATTCATAGTTTATTTTTTCAACTCGCTTATTCTTCTGTTCGTACTTAGTCCATACTGTATAGATATAAGTTCTTTTATTCTCATTTCCAAAATATCGTAATGCAAATGGGTGTTATAACTTTACAAAACAAGTAACGGACACTAATTTATTAGAAGCTAGTTGATCTTAGTCTACCGTGAAGGTTACCTCAGCCATTAGCTAGGACTGCGGGACGTTTCTCTTTCGTGCCCACTTTGCTTCCTTCCCGATTTCATACTCCTACTGGCTCATGCTTTATTCTGTTCTTCCTCTTCTTTCCCGACTTGCTGTTCCTATGCGCGTTGATCATGTGTGGTGGGAGCACCTTCGTGCATGGGTTCCCCGTTTCTCTTGGCATACTATATGTCCCTTGCTCTTTCCTCTGTAATATCGTTTTGCTCGGAAACGGAGGCTTAAACTTCCTAACTATAACTAACTAACTAACTAG
The DNA here is from genome assembly GCA_001587735.2 of Parhyale hawaiensis. Classification (NCBI taxonomy): domain Eukaryota; kingdom Metazoa; phylum Arthropoda; class Malacostraca; order Amphipoda; family Hyalidae; genus Parhyale; species Parhyale hawaiensis. Next base: position 1,797,570 of record LQNS02276622.1, read on the forward strand.
TTGATCTTACCGCCTCCTCTTCTTCTTTGGGAAAGGAAATGTCCCAGGGGCGATAGAGGGTCGACGGTATGTCATCGATACAGAATTTCCTCATTACGGAATAAGTATTAGGATATTATAAGCACAAAAGTATGCGTTCGCAATTATTGTACAGAGGGGAAAGAGCTGCTGTGAGCTATGAACCCTTGTGAACGATAGGGGAGCGCAAGTCTGAAGGAGCTATAGGGCAGCATCAGACTTACATCCATTAGTACCGAATTCGTCATTTCGAGATAGCAAATTAGCAATCTCACTCAAAATTAATGCATCGGCTGCGTAAAAAAAAATACTTAAAATTTTGCAGATTTCTAAACTGTATTTTTTTTTTTTTGGCGCAAGTGTGAACTCAAGCGTATCCGTTGGCATTATTTACCTGCTACTTCACGAAATGATATACAGTATGTTACCTTTGATTATTCAAATGTAATATTTACTTTATTTTTCAAGTTAAGTGCCTAACTTTGAAAATCAATAATAATAAATGTCTAGCTATGTTGAAAATGTAAACAGCACTTGTAGAATAAATATTTAGCAATTCGCTAAGTTTATCATACAATTTGCTTATTTACATGTTTTTTACTGTTACTTCAGATTATGCAACAAGTTAATAAAAACGTCATAAAGAGGAAAAAATACAAGTGATGAGCAATATTTTTATTAAACGTCCAAAATCCAAGAAATTATAGTCAAAACAATTCAATAAACACTGAAATAAGTGTTCAGTAGTTAACATAACAAATTAATTTTGAACATGGCAACCTCCATTTTCCTGATTTTTATAAGGCGATTATCAACAGACTTTGTCTGGTTTGATACTCCAGATGGTAGAATAGAATCTGCAGCTGTTTTTACTGCATTCCGCATGCTTACTTTGCTCAAAAACTGCCGACAACCTTCATAGACCTTGCCTTTGATCATTGCCCGGAGGTTCTCAATGGGATTTAAATCGGAGCTATTCGCTGACCATGTCATAATCATTTTTGATTTAAATCCTCCATCCGCGAGCCAGTTAGCAGTGAACCGAGCTCGGTGTGGCGGGCGTTATCGTGCTTAAATACCAATCTGGATCTGCGTGCGATTGTCTGCTCATCAATCCATGGACTCAAGTTGTCTTCAAGAAACTGGCAGTACCTTTCTGCATTCAGTTTAAATCCTTCTGCCACTTAAAATGGACCAATAACGGTGTCCCCTACTGTCCCGGCCCAAAACATTACACATCCAGAACCTTGTTGACGCTTAAGCCGTGTCTGTTGAGGTCGGTCACGGAGGACCCATCCAAACGCCCATCCATCTAGACCATCATGAGTGGCTCTGCATTCGTCAGTAAATAAGACATTGGAGAAATCAATTTTCATGTTCTCTCCAGCCCATTTGACCCTATTTTTTCTGAGTTTTCGTTAAAAGTGGTCGTTTAATTGCCTTTTTCACCTTCCATAGCTTCTGCAGAACCTCACATCTTATCTTTCTACTTAGTATTGGGGCTCCAGCGTCTTCAAATATCGACTTACTTGTAGAAAGTTGTTTTCTAGCCATGGAAACCTTCCCATATCGCATATACCAAGCAGTCAATTTCCTCGTAGAGGCTCTATTCGGAGTTTCCCGGTTGACCTTCCCTTCAATTGCATAAGCCTTAATTGTTCGGTGATCACGCTGTAATTCCTTGGAAACTTCGAGTGTTGTCTTACCAGAAGCCAATACCGAGGTCACTTTGATCTTTTCTTCACTAGTTAGACCGCTTTTCTTGGCCGTGTTGACTGGAGAGTGATGTTGCATGATGTGGTGTAACACAAGAACCCCGTTTTTTATAGTTACACTATACCTGTGCGCTAACTTGTTATTAACATTTTAAATGTTTGACACTTATCATGAAAAATAAGTAAAGAAATTGCGTTTGCATAATCAAAGGTAACATAGCGTAAAATGACACATCAGGGCAGCTGCATGTTATAGTCAAGAGATAAATCAAGCTTAATCGCACAACGCAAACGAGGAATTGAAGTACATTGGTTTGTGCTGCAAATAGAAGCCCGCTATGCCCCAATAGGGTGTACAGCTGCAGTTGATCATCCATTAACAAAGATATGGCGCCAAAAAAATGTAGGCTCATATAACAACAGCAACACCCCCTGCCCCCCCTCCTCCAAACAGCCTTTATATCTGCTTAGGCCAATACCTCCGCAACGGCACGAGTGGCAAGAGCACAGACGCAAAAATTTGAACATCACAAGAATGCAGCTACCTGGCAGAGAGACGAAGGGGCGATGGTCAGCATGCAAGCTCAGCACTGAGTATCGTGCCACAGCGCGTGTTCCTAGTTAAGGATACTGTAATTATGTTTGTTTTTTACAGACACACAGACATTGTAATTGAGGTAACTAACATAAGCGGTACTACAATCATGAAATTGTAACTAATTCTACTAACTATTTTTTTGCGTACAATAATATATATTTTTTTCAAATTCAAACCTTTCGCACCTAGAAAAGAATCAACTAGTTATCAATATTGCACTTTAGTAACATCACTCTACAAGCGCATACTCCGCCAAGTAAAGCAATGGTAACGGAAAATTAAAATTGGTTCTGAAACCATAATATTCTTTGTATCAACTCCGAAACCTAATTATTTGTGCATTTTCATGGTATTGACAGTTTATGCAATTTTTTTGATGATCCGTTCATAAGTTTTTGAGTGATGCTGCTAACAAACATTATGACAAACATGAGCCGAACATACAAACGAAGTAACCGTTCTGCACCAAAATTGAATGTTTTATGTCTTTCACATTACTAACAACTCCTATAAATACATAAAGATCCATTCATTATTTTTTTTAGTTGTTCTGCTAACAAGAATAAAATTAAAAACAGTGAAAAACGAACGAACTAACGGCGCATTACAAAAATTAGTCATTTACGCTTCGTGATGTACCTAATAACTCATGTAACTTTCATAAAAATCCGTAACTTTCATAAAAATCCATCCATAACTTTTTGAGTTATGGCATTGAGAAAAATGAGGCAGACAAACAAATAAACGGAAGGACGGATCTTCACCAGAAGTTAATCATCAGTTAGTCCTAACATACCAAACAATCCCTATAAATTTCGACATAATCGGTCCATAATTTTCTGAGTTATCTTGATGACAGACAGACAGAGAGAATGACAGACAAAGAAGCACACGAACCGACGAAAATACTATCTCCTTGGAACGTGCTGAAAGGGGACTAGTCTAGTCACGTCGGAGCCAATATCTATTTCCTACATCACACTAGAAGAGTCTCAGAATGCACACTTATTCATCTTAGATTATATATGCACTCGAAACACAACGTTTGCTGGGATGTTGCTTAATATAAAGATAGCTGGTTTTTGTCTAAATCATCGGTTGCGCACACTGGGGAAAAAAATCGCGGTCGACCTATTTCTATACGATGTGCTATAGACGCACCTCTCTGTGCAACATTATGCTCTGTTGGATTTCACAGTGTATATTTCTCATCACGCTTCCCTATATATTTCAAATATTGGTAACGATAAAAAAAAACAGGACGGATGCTAGCTTGCATTATACTATAACAGTGGTTACTTTCAGTATTATTTCGAGGGTATTTTTACCTCCGCCAAGGAGGTTATGTTTTCGTCGTGTTTGTCTGTCTGTGTGTTTGTCTGTCTGTCTGCCACCAAGATAACTCAAAAAGTTATGAACCGATTTGGATGAAATTTACAGGGATTGTTAGGTATGTTAGGAGGAACACATGATTAACTTTTGGTAAAGATATGTCCATCCGTTTGTTTGTTTGTTTGTTTGTCTACCTCATTTTTCTTGATGCCGTAACTCAAAAAGTTATGGATGGATTTTGATAAAATTAACATGAGTTGTTGGGTATGTAACAAAGAGTATACGACCAAATTTTGGTAATGATTCGTTTGTTCGTTCGTTCGTTTGTCACTGTTTTAAATTTTATGTTTGTTAGCACAATAACTCAAAAGATAATGAATGGATCTTTATGAAATCTATAGGGTTTGGTAGTAATGTTATAAGACGTAAATGATCAAATTTTAGTGCAGATCGGTTTGTTAGTTTGTATGTTTGACTTATGTTTGTCATAACGTTTGTTAACAGTGTAACTCAAAAAGTTATGAGCGGATCTGGAAGAAAATTGAACAAGCTGTTATTAATATAAAAAGATACAAATGATTAGATTTTGGAGTCAATTTGAATTTTTTGCTACCGTTGCCTTACTTGGCGGAGGTATGCGCTCTCAGAGTGCTCTAGTTTTTTTTACTATGATCCCCACTCAAAACCAAACCAAAACTATTCTGGAAGACGTTGATATACTGAACACGAATTAATAGGTCGCAGCCGTCGGAAATGAGAAGTTTTAAAATGTTGGTATATTAAGCTCAGCATTATATCTGTACTGTGACGCAGTTTGTTAGGCATCATCTATTTGAAAAATAATATTATAGGTGAGAAATTTTTGATAAAATTTGCAGAGAAAACTCTAAATCCACAGAGATATAAACTTGTCTTTTTGTAACACAATATTAAAGCAAAAGTCTGTACACAATACACAAAATCGATCAATTACGTGATCACATGACAGACACAACGCCGTTGCGTCATTCGACTGCGCAATGTTTACTGTATACGTTACATACGCAGGAAATCACAGACGCACAACTGCCCAGAACTATGAAAGCATAATTGACGATTAAGAACTATAAGTTCATGACTTTATTACCAGACGATGCATAACTTTTTAAGGTTAGGGGCGCATGACTGGTTCTGCTAATGACTTCGTAGCTTGGTTCAAAACTGTATAGACAAAAAATGGAGAGTGGAAGTGACTACCAATACAGATCTATTGCTAAATATTAATACATCACTATTTTTAAAACTATGCACTTCCAATGACTCTGGCCTATAACTTCGTGTTAAGCTCATCAGAATCTATTAGACTAATGGTCTAAAACCTCTGGATTCCAGTGGGAGGGAATATTGAAAAACTATAGTTTTATGTACTATAATCCTTTTCATTTACATTGTCTCTTCTGTTGTACGCTGATACAAATCTGTTAAAGAAGAGTACGTTTCACTGCATGATTTATAATCTTGCCGGTGCCGGAGAAGTGGCACCATTAGGTACGTGCGTGCCACATACGATAACTTCTCAAAACATCCTTTGATTTTCGATATTTTACCATTTACGTACTGAAAAAGAAAGAAAAAAAAATACTACACCCATGCAGAAGTTGGAAGTCCAAACGGTGCAGCTTTCATTGAGTGCCAGGCGCGACTCTCCTTTCAGCTGTAACGCAGAAAGCCAAAATTGGATTCCAATATTCGAAGTGCTGCGATGCAAGTGCGCGCTACCGACGACATGCCCCTCTCATTGAGCTCGCTGCAAATGGAAAAAAAGTCCGTAATAACCAGGGGGCGGTGGTGCAATGCATGGTGTTGTCCTTTAAAATGATACTTTTTAAGCTATGATTGAAATTCCCTTATATAATTTTGCATTAAGATAAAAGGGAATGGAAGTTTCCAGTCTGTGTGCAGCTGCGAAGGGTGTTCAAGTGCCAGTATTAGGCCGTGCGCACACGAGCGACTTTTTCGCTTAGATCGACGGTACTATTTTGTGGTTAAATCCAGCTTGGCACGACATGTTAATGCATACGCAGCAGCGGAAGATATTTAATGTGGTAATGTTTTAAGCTAAAATGATCATAAGTTGCGTAAAAACAGAAATGGTAAATATTACATTAATGACTTCTATTGTTTGTTTACAAGCCAGTTTTTTATTTTCTGTGCATACTGCTCAGCGACTGAAGATTTTGTACGATATTGTAGCTTGGAAACGAAGCTTTGACATACACGTTTTCTGCTGGCTATCATCGTTGTAACGTGAAGACAAATTGATTTTATACTTTTGGCATTGCAATTGTAATTGTCGCCATTTACAGCAAGTCATCAAGAAAAACGGTGGCGTTACGTACATATTAGTGAATAGATTACAGGGAAAATTGCACGGCAAGTTGCTTTGAATTGCTCGAAAGCTGCAAAAAGATTGGCGTAGTTCCATCCTACTGAATGCACCCTTGGGGCAACTTATTCGCCGAGTCTGGTGCAGCATTCGTTGAGATATGCAACTATTAGCAATTTTTACTTCTCGTCTGCACCGGGCTTTACATGTAATGCGACAGCCGATGATGCCCGTGCTTGCGACACGTCTCTGCCCTATATACAATCCACTCATTTTTGCGTGGGCAGTCGCCCTATAGCACTTACTTTTTGTATCAACGTGAGCGGAGTTTAATGTGATGCGAAAAAAGGACAAATGCCATTGGGCGGCTGCCGAGGCATAACTGAGTAGAATCTAGGGGAGAGGCATCAACAGCTGTCGCTCTATATGTAATATGGGCATATGCTGGTGTCGCTGAAACTTTAACCCGCTAAGTGTGAACTTAAAAAAATGATATGTTATTCCTACCGGACGCGTAATTTATTGGTTTCTTGTTAATGTGGATACTTAATTGTGTGCTCGGTATCCAAAGACAATGTTGACGGGCCCTTTTCCTGACACAATATGTATGGGCCTCACGAACCCAAGGGCTGTCACGAGTGCCTTCTCCGCAGGGGATTTTGCAGTTGGCCGCAGTTCCTACTGAGAAGGTCAGTTTGTTGGGTTGGATAGGCTCTCTATATTTCCTTTTCTGTTCCGAGGGGTGGGCTGTCGATCGAGAGAGCTGACTCAGTGCTCGGGACATCTCTACCATCCCTTCTCTTTTCAGTTTTTTGCGCCTTTTTCCCTGTAGTAGAAGCGCACTGGGCCAATAGAGAATTTCCGGCAGGAATGCCGAGATAAAATAATCCTACCGAGCTACGGAACGACGGAGTCTGCACTGTACGGATCCCTCATCGTGTGGATGCGGTGGTAAAACTATGAATTTAATAATAATAATTAGTATCCAAAAATTACCCCAGTGAACTTGCAGTTATACTCATCACGTCTTCCTGTTTTGGGAATAGAGGGCGATTGGCACCAGCTGGGATTTCAACGTTATGTTTTGTAGAGATGAGGCGCAACGCCAACAAAGTGCACCAGCACCCTATCTACGCAACGAGCAATTCAAAAAAAGATCGAAGATGACAGAGGTTAGCTCTACTTCGGCATGACGCAAGCATCATCTTTCTGAGCAGCCAACATTTCCGTAAAAGCAGACCATATATGAGACGTCCAGAGTCGCCGGGGCGAACCGACCACTTTTATCGGTTTGTAGTTACCTCCACCAAGGAGGTTATGCTTTCGTCGTGTTTGTCTGTCTCTTTGTCTGTTTGTCTGTCACCAAGATAAATTCCATGAACCGATTTGGATGAAATTTACAGGGATTGTTAGGTATGTTAGGAGAAACAGATGATTAACTTTTAGTAAAGATATGTCCATCCGTTTGTTTGTTTGTCTACCTCTTTTTTATTGATGCCGTAACTCAAGAAGTTATGAATGGATTTTGAAAAAATTAACATGATTTATTAGGTATGTAACAAAGAGTATATGACCAAAGTTTGGTAATGATCCGTTTGTTCGTTCGTTCGTTTGTCACTGTTTTTAATTTTATGCTTGTTAGCACAATAACTCAAAAAAATGAATGGATGCTTATGAAATTTATAGGGTTTGTCAGTAATGGTAATAGACATGAATGATCAAATTTTAGTGCAGATCGGTTTGTTCGTTTGTATGTTTGACTTATGTTTGTCATAACGTTTGTTAGCAGTATAACTCAAAAAGTTATGAACGGATCTTCAAGAAAGTTGAACAAGCTCTTATTAATATAAAAAGATACAAATGATTAGATTTTGGAGTTTATACAAAGAAAATTATTGTTTCAGAGCCAATTTGAATTTTTTGCTAGCGTTGCCTCACTTGGCGGAGGTATGCGCTCTCAGAGTGCTCTAGTTATCTATGGATCACGAAGGGCCTAACCCTCCTCTCCATGTGTATACAAGTTACAACACGAAAAGCGATCTTTTAGAGGAGTAATAGAAGGTTTAGTTTGGGTTACTTTTTCGCGTCTGGCCGGCCGAACAACTCCGATTTCGTAGAAACAGAGAGGAGAACCTTCTCCCGCCCGACCAGCCAAACGGGTACAAATTTAGTATATTAGATGTAGCATTGAATAATAAGGCGTTTACATACGAAAATACGATAGAATTAAAGTTGCAAAACTTTGACCTCGTTTTTCTCCCACTTTTTGTTTGGTCGGTTCGCCCCTCTGACTCTGGACGCCTCATATTTTTCAGAATTTGTCGAGCCAAACATGTAAACAAATAGTCCTCCCCCTTACCAAGCTTAGGCGCTGTATTGAGTTTCATCAGAAATATGTGAGGTTTCCAGCTGAAGTAGAAGATGCTGTCGATTAGTCGTTACTAATTTCACTTTCTCTTTCAGGTCGAAATTTCCGAAAATTTTGCATTTAAGGCTTTAGGAAAATACAAATCCAGGCCTAACAATAAATATTCCTACCGTAGAATGAATGCCAGTTGCTGTCTTCAAAAATATGTTGCTTTAGCTATGTTCTTCTTTCGGTTCTTCAAATTAGGTATAACAGTACTTGAAATTATATAAAACAATTTATATAAAGCAATAAGCTTAGTATACCTGACAATGAGTTTTGTTCGAATGATTGCTGGAAAGTATTGTCTTACAGTATCATAACTGCAAACTTACCTATAGATGCTACTTAAAGCTAGGTACCTATCATCTCAAACCTTTGTCTCTTGCCAGCAATGCGATCTGTGCCGATGCCATATGTTTCAACATATGTAAAGAATGTACAGTAGTTGATCGTTGTTGCATTATCGTAAACTTTCACGCTTTTAGCAGTTATCTATGGGCATAGCAATTTCTAATCTCTCTTCCACACAGCAATATACTGGGCTCAAATTTCGATCCTCTAGAAACACACAGAAGATCGTTGTCTCGTCCTAATAATACCTGCTAACAATTGATACTTTGCACGCTGTTTTCCGTGATTAGTAGGCATAGCAATTTCTCTTTTCTCTTCCATAGCTTGACTTGCAAACAGCAAGATACTGAGCTCCAGCTCCCATCTCTTAGCAGGGATAGGGTTCCTGTTGTAGCTATAAAAGTTCCTGCGCAGCTGCAGTATCGGCTGCGCAAAATGTTTGCCTGCAAACAATTAGACAACAAAGATCGACAATAATCGGATTACTTTCAGGCCTCTAATGGCCTCAGTGTCGAGCTAAGCATGCTAATTAGGATCCATGAAACGGGGGCCCAGCGCCTGACTGCAGACGCGTCTCTGCCTCAGTGGAATGTAGTTTTGTGTATGTATCTTTGCTTGTATAGGTGATGTGCATCTCGTGTAAGTAACGTGCCACTTTTCATACGTTCCATTGAAAATACCGCTAATTTTATTTATGTGTTTTAACGCTGCAGCCCATCGGGCTTTTGTGATGTTATATATTTGAGCGAGTTTACTTCCATACCCTACGCGTGGTTGGATGTGTTCGAGGGACAGACTCTCAGATGCGAGTATGCATGATTGACCCTAGTCGTCTGCTGGACCAGTGAGTTCTTGCCGTGCTTGGGGCTTACTGAGTCGGTATATTTAGCATTCACACGCTATTGCGGGGGTACTGACCATAACCATAACCAGTATAGGGATTGTCGGGAGGTCACAGTTGTCGCATGAGCCTTCCATTGCTGAAGCCCTAACTCCGGCAATCGGTGGTCGATTGCAGTCGTGCACTCCTCTGTAGCCAGCGAGCATGTATTTGCAACGCGAACCAGTGCACGTGGGACTCCCAGTTCGGGTGTGCAGTTAAGCTGATTTTTTAGGCCATGGTTTTTTCGTGTGTTACGAAATGCATAACTTTCACAAATGGCCCCTAGGGTCTTGAACTTCCTTACAGTCGTGGAGGATGATTTTCTGAAGGTTGATTCTATTTCATTCTGGTGAGGCAGCATAAGCGACTGCTTGGGGGCCTTATTTGTGTGTCCACGCTCTTCATGCGTACCATGTCTGTTCTGAGAAGGCGGCCTGCGTGCCTGTCAGACTGTAGTCGGTCCTGTTGTACTACACCGCGGGTACCTAACGAGTTTTTACGAGGGAACTGCTGAAGCTGCCCAATATTTGCATTGTGGTTATGGTCTGTTCTATGAAAAACAAGAAGCCTAACTGCAGCAACCTTCCTGCGAAAAAAGCTAAATTGCTGGTAAAGTCGACAAGGCTACCGCACTTTTCAAATTAGCCCACCAATATTTATTTACCGATTTACTTCTGCTCCGATCACAGAGTACGAACGTCCCGGCCAAGGTCTCGACAAGGCCCATGACATTAAGATTCCTTTTGCATGGCCTGGCTATTTGCAAATGAAGTTTCGCTCGAAATAATGCATTTCGCAGGGAAGATTTATTTTTCAAAGGGCTCTTACGAGCCTTGCGAGGACAGCGAGAGAAAGAAGAGCAAATGCTTCGCTGACCACAGGAACAAAATATGGAACACGTTCGAGGAGGCTGTTGAGAAAAGCCTGAGTCAGCATCTTCAAAGCCCTTCACATTTTGCTCGAAGCAAAATAATGAGCTTCTTTTGAAATGTGCCTGAGGTTGCCGAAGAGGTTAAGCATTAACTTAAATTTTGCAGGTTGGATGCCCTAATGTCTGAAAATAGGCGGAAGAAACACTGAATTCTTTGGGTCTGGGTACACTTTTGATCAATTGGATGATTATCTAGCTTTGTTTAACTAAGAAGATTATCATTTTAATATATTTGCGGTAGCTCCTATTGTAAGAAATTGGGAATGTTGTCGTTCGTTTCTCGGCCATGCTACCTGTCGTCGTCGATATGTACTCGTACCCAGGAAAAATCATAGCATTGAGAGCGCAGTTTTCTTTGCATAGGCGCTCATTAACAGTTTCCACTTCCATAGCGGAATTCTCGGCTGCCCCGGCCGCTAAAACCTTAAACGTAAAATCAACCTGACTACACAACCCAAGTGCGACATCCACATACACTGGTTTACGCTGAAGATGGATGCCCACTAGCACGGCTGCAGAGAAGGAAGAGTCGTGTGACATCTGAGACTATCCGACCACTCCTATTGATAGTCAGGGCCAGTAACCTCGCAGTAGCTTCTGAATGCTCAAGATAAGGTATTTTTCTAGTTTAACTACATCCGAGATTTTTAAGATTTTCTATGACTTATTCAGGTAATATTAGGCATTTTAAGACTTTTCCATGAATGACTTTTCCGTCGCAAATGCTTAGTTCTTAATATATTTGATTTTGAAGTTACCGGTGTTTTATGTTAGGAAAAATAACCGGCGATCTCATAGGAACTTAGGTTACGTTACGTTGGGTTAGGTTCCTAAGGGGTCGTTGTTTATTTTATTTTTTTTCCATAAAAAACATGATAACTTCAAAGACAAATTTCTCGAAAACTAAGCATTTGTAACGGAAAGGTCATTCATGGAATAAGTGTTGAAATACTTCATGTTATCTGAATAAGTTAACGAAATGGTAAATATTCCCGTCGTAGCTAAGCTAAATAATTACCGGAAACGCTCAGTGAACAGGCTTACACTGTAAAAATCAACCGCCCTCAGGGGCATATTGTGGCGGGCCCTTTCCCTACCACAATACATTTGGGCCTCACGAACCCAAGGGTCCCAAGTGCCTTCTCCGCAGAAGATGTTGCAGCTGGCCGCAGCCTCTGCTGAGAGATTAGTTTTGTAAAGTTAGGTAGGTTCTCTATATTTCTCATTTTGCTCCGTGAGGTGGGCTGTCGATCGAGGTAGCCGACTAAGTCCGGGGGACACTTTTACTTTCCCTCGTGTTTTTCTTTTCTTTACGCTTTTTTCCCGCCAATAGTAGCGCAGTCGGCCAACTGAGAGTTACTGGCAGCAGTGCCGAAGTAAAACATTTTTATACTGATGCCACATAATAAAGTGAGTCTCACTGCTTGGATTACGTCGCATGACGTGGATGCGGTAGTAAAACCAGGAATATAATACGTGAGGCTGACACTCCAACATTCTGGTACTGCAAGTAAAACTGCACCCGGTTTCAGGGTGAGGAGGCATATTTGCTTCAGATGAGGAACAGGCCATCGGATTCGCCAAACCATTGTTATCGAGCGCGGCTGTATTGCGAGCGGAGCAGTTCAATCCAAGGATGTCTGACACTGGACTGTAGTGCGTTTCTTATACCAGTTGATGTTTGCAGCATTAGTTGAAAGGATTGTACATGTGGTGGAACGCCTAAAACGCAGACAGAACTATTGATATCCTTCTGGGAGAAGTCTCCGTTGTAAAATGACGAGGTCTAAGGCATATCTTTTTCCCTAGTCTTACGAAACTTTTTTACGGCAAACACCATAACAAAATTGTCACGTTGTACTGTAGTCGAAGCTGCTACACCATCCTGCTGCGTCACTCAATATGGTATCGGCTACTGCTACAAATTCCTATACGTTGCGCTGCATTGTCTACGGTTCTGAATTTGTTCCGTCTCGGAAAATCTCCATTTCAAGAACTCTCTCCATTTCGGGATGTCTCCATTTGCGGAGTTCTACTGTCGTTAACAGAACTCTTTATTTTATGCTCGCACGCCTCCCCGCCAGGCAAGTGACTTCTTGCAATACTCCCGCTGCAGCTCAGTTTCTTTGAGGTTTACAGTCCTCTGTGAGGGCACTGATCTAACCAGAAATGGAAACGGTCGGGGGTTCACCGTTCTCAAATGAGCCTCCCGCATCTAACGCCGTGACTCTGACAATGTATGGGAGAATGCAGCTGTACACCCTTCTGGGGCTTAATAGACTTGTTTCCGTAACACGAACCAGTACACATAAAGGTCTCAGTTGGCGCTTACTGTGAAGTTGATGTTACCTGTAGCACCTTAGCAGTGGTTCTTGATTTTTTAGAATAGTTGAAGGAACTTGACCCTCGAAATTTCTTACGTCCATTCACCAAGCCTTTTGTACTTGCGAGAACAAATTATGATTGTTTACAATTGAAATCACAGGTAGGCCGGTGCTCTCTGAGGTATATTATGGAGGGACCTATCCCTGTAAGAATATATAGGTATGGTCCTCACTCACTAAAGGGCTGTCCCGAGTACCTTCTCCAAAAAGAATATTGCAACTGACTGTAGTTTTTGCTGAGAGGGTTAGTTTGTAAAGGAAAGTAGGCTGTCTATACTTCCCCTCCTGCTCCGTGAGGTGGGCCGCCGAATGGTAATAAGCGACCCATCTCATAAGACTCCTCCATGTTCCCGTCAGGAGGGCCACGAGCTCGAGTATTTTTTTTTTTTCATTCTATCTTCGCCTTTTTTTCTTTTTCCGGCTCTTAGAGATGCTTGGTGCCTTATTTCTTGCCATTATTTCTGCGCTTAGCCGACGTGAGACGCTAAATGCTAATCGATTTTCTATAGTAATTGCACACAGCAACTTCACCAAGTCTTATTAACTGAATTACATTTTATAGTGGATGTCATTGTGAACCTAGGAGAAAAATTATCATTAGGTAGGTATTGATATTATAAAGCACAGTACACTTTGTGTGCATGTGTTTTTGTAAGCTGTTTGTGGGTATCTTTGCAGTCGCCGTATCCCTGGTACATTTGGCACCGCAACGCCGGCGGTTTAATGGAACAAGCTCAATTGATCATCGTTTTCTCTGTGTCCACTTTAATTCCATCCTCTGTCTTATTCATATTGACGATCTCCGTTCTGTTCTTCTCTTGATTTTGCCATGTAATTGGTTCCTCCGTCAATGGGCTGCTCATTTTATTACCTCCGCTAAAAAAGTTATGCGTTTGTCGGAGTTTGTCTCTTTGTTGGCCCCCAAGATAACTCAAAAAGTTATAGATGGATCTTCATGAAATTTTGCACTAATTGTTAAGTATGTTACATAGGAGCAAATGACTAATTTTTTGTAAAGACCTATTAGCTTGTTTGTTCGTCTTTGTTTGTCTTTATGTTGGATAGTAGCATAACCAAATGAGGTATATGAACGGATCTTCATTAAATTTGTAGGAATTGATAGAAATGTCCAAAGGACACGACTTAATTTTCTTGATGATCGGTTCGTCCGTTTGTGTATTTGACTGTGTTTGTCGTAATGTTTGTCAAATCATATCTCAAAAATCTATGGTCAGATCTCTAAGAAACTTACAGGAGCTGTTAAGAATGTTCAGGTAATCAAAATGACGTTCTTGTTTTAAGACTAACTTCATTTTTCGGTAACATTGCGGTACTTGGCGGAGGTATGCATTCTCAGAGTGCTTCTCTAGTTTTTCTTGACATACTACATGCCTCTTCTTATTCCTTTACCCTAAGCCGTTGCAATACCTATTTTGGTTTTTACTTATGCATTTGAGGAACTATAGTCCTCACGGAAACTCGCACCCGGTAGCAAAACACAACTCAAGCGACAACACTGAAACGTGCATGGAGCTCTTAGCCCTGAGCATGCATTACCATCTGTGCCCAGGCTCAGATTTCGGACAACACACACCACACTGCCACCAGTAGAGCCTCGCTTCCGTTTCTCTACAGTTGGCTGTAGCAAAGTCTGTCCTGGCACTGGTCATGTTCATATCAAATCGCAGTACTGTCTTTCTAGTCAGCAAAGACGCGAACAGCATTAAAGTTGCACGTTCTCAACTGCAGTGATCGCCTTCTGCGAAATCTTATGCCAACAATGTTTCAGTGTCGCCCCTGCCTTTGAGGATCACGTGGCTCGAGTTGTTACCATAGGCAAGAAGTGGAGTGGATGGGTGCTTCGAACTTTCTTTTCACAAGAGGCAGACACAATGCTCACCTTATGGAAACAACTGATACTGCCAAGGATTGAATACTGTTCACCTCGTTGGATGCCAAGCAAACGGAAAGACTTACACCGACTCGAGATCGTTCACTGCCAAAATCCGAGGCATGAAAAATTTAAACTATCACGAAGACTTGTTCAACTTCAAATGTACTCAATTGAAAGGAGGTTCGAGCGCTTTACGATCATATATGTCTGAAAAATTCTAGAAGGAATTACTGTCTACGTCAATGGGCGAATATCCAGGCCAGACACTCAAACCTTACTGGTCGCACTCGTGAAGTGCGAAATCCGATCAAAACTGGCGGTGATGCGATAGCCACAAAGTATTCTAATAGTTTCGTGATCCGAGGGGCGAGGTTATTCTACAAAATGCCTCGTCACATTCGAAATGTCACCGGCACAGAGACTGCAAAATTTAAAATCCATCTGGACGCATGCTTACTGCCAGATAACTCGCTGTTAGCCACCCCACTGGTCACGGACTGCAGCATCACCTCTGCACATAGGTAGCGTGCATAACATCACCTGGACTTCATCCGAAGTATCATCTAAAGTATTTCTTTCTGTTTCCGTTCAGGCAGTTAACAATTATTATTCGAAGCTGACATCCAAAACCCGTTTTCCTCTTCGTTCATAAATTTATGCGAGATCGTCTTAAGAGCTCTCATTTTTCTTCATTCAACGTGGGCGGTGAACGATGCGAAGCCGTTATCCAAATATCACTTTCCTCATTTCAATGGAAATTTCCATGCCAAACTGAATCGAGATCAGTTCAAAAGCGCTTGTTTTCGCTTCTAATACACTGTAAACATTTTAATGATGCCTGCTACTTTTATAGACAACCTTAACAAGCTCTTCTCCTCCCCCGTTACGTTGAATAGAAAGATTGTTTTTTGTCATTGATGTAGCAGATATGTACAAAGGAACGTAACAGTTTCCGAGAAGAAAATATGAGGCAAAAGTCTGGTCCAAGCTCGTAACGTATTTCTTAGAAGTTCCTACAGCTGGAGCCCCTTAACACACGTGTTGTTTGTCTGTAGAATTTTTAAAAATATATGCTGTACAATAATATTGGAGAAGCAATCCGAGCTTTTTGTACCTCTATTTGATAACGTAGCTCTGTGATCTTTGTGTTATTCTCTACGAAGTAAAACTTCAGCCAGCTCTTCGTCAATCAGAAAAGCATTTTTACAGATTATTTTATATTTCACTCGCTCCGAAGTCACGTCGTCTGATGTTGCCTGGAGTACTTCTGATATTTCAATGAAGTAATGCAAAATTTTGATTTTCATTTCGACTATTGCCTACATCCTGCCCTCTTACTGACTTCGGTAAAGTTTGTTCCACCGCAGGTATTGGGGACGACTGATCGTACCATACACCTCACTAGTAAAATTTTTCTACGAAAAACTTCAAGATGTATTTACAGAAGGTAGTTATGTAAGATTATAGAGCTTAGAATACAATAAGAGGGGAAACTTCAATGCATTTTTGACCCCTGTCGCTTTGGTCTAAAGAAAGGCCATAAAGAAGAAATGGCGCTATAGTGGCGCTTTATAGTTCAAGTTAAATGTACCTCCGAGAAGAAGTTCATGTGGTTTTTATACATTAAGAGATAGGCACCAATTGCTTCAAAAATTATTTGAAACAAGATAGGCATCGAATTTTATAGAAATTACATTTTTAATACTTTTTTATTGAAGAGCGTAATGTACCTTCAATTGGCATTTTTGGTTCCGTGGCGATACGGTACCATATTGCGGTGGTGACCGTACGTGCATTGCGCAACCTGCGATTTACAACGTACATCCGCTCGCAGTTTGTCAGCGAAATTGATTTCCACTATATATTTCGCCAAATAAATTCTATTGTGCATCATAAGCTCTACTTTATATATTTATATATAAGGCATCTTTTTGTGGCTTCATTCGTGACCAGATTCACTGCGATTACGATCACCGTGATCGCTTGAATGTGATGGTCAGATTTTTTACAAGCCTAAATATTATGCATGAAGAGAGATTTGTTTTATGGATATGCCTTAAATAAGCTATTCGAAGAAAATTTTTGGGTAGAAAACCATCAATAGAAGTATATTGACGCCTTTGGAGGGCTAATATGCCTACATGTATATATTACAGTAACGTCCGTCGGAATAAGTAAAGCGTTACAGTACTTCTCGTATTAGCCCTCCATTTGTTTTGTGGGGAAAATGATATTATTGATGAAGTTGTGGTAATCAACAATTACTATTTACATCATTACCTCCGCCAAGGAGGCTTTGTTTTCTTGGGATTTATCTGTCTGACTGTCTGTGAAACTGTCTGACTGTTTGTCATCAAGATAACTCAAAAAGTTATAGACCGATTTTAACAAAACTTAGAGGGATTGTTAGATCTGTGTTAAGAGAAACGGATGATCAAATTTTGGTGAATATCCGTGAATCTGTTTGTTTGTTTGTTTATCTGCCTCATTTTTCTAAATGTTATTGCTCAAAAAGTTATGGACGGAATTTTATGAAATTTACACGAGTTGTTAGTTATGTTATGATGAATGAATGACAAATTTTTTGTAACGATCCGTCTGTTTGTTTGTTTGTTCGCTTGTCACTGTTTTTAGCTTTATGCTTGTTAGCACAATATCTCAAAAAATAATGAATGGGTCTTTATGAAATTTATTGGAGTTCCTAGTAATATTACAAGGTATAAATGCTCAAATTTTGGTGCAGATCGGTTTCTTCGTTTGTATGTTTGACTCATGTTTGTCATAATGCTTGTTAGCAGCGTAACTCGAAAAGTTATGAACGGAAATTCAAAAATTACTGGAGCTATTAACACTATTGAAGGGCACACATGGTTAGATTTTGGTGTTGATACAAAGAAAATCATAGTCTCAGAACCAATTTCAATTTTTCGTAACCGTTACTTTGCTTGGGGAAAGTATGCGCTCTCCGAGTGCTCTAGTTCCAGTTGCAAACACTCGCTGATGGCGCACTGTTTACCTCAAAAAGCTGTATCGTCATTAGCAGAACCTGTTCTTCACTCCCACAACTTGAAAAATTGAGCATTTTTACATATCAACTTGTGGATTTAATCAGTCGAAAGCTCACCAATGTCTCTGCTTAAAATAGGTTAGAAGCTTGGAACGGTCTGAGCCAATTATTTGCGAGTTAGTTATGGCGGATCCGGCGCAAAACTTTGACGTCAAAAGTATCGTCTGTCGCCGCTACTGCGCGACCAGTTTATCGGGTCTGACGCGTTTATTATATTTTTTATCGTTATTTTTTTAAATGTTTACGTTTCAAGATTGCTTCCTCGAAAGGTAAAAAGTTTATTTTAATATTATTTTATTCTAATACGCAAAGATAATTTTAAGTTTAATTCGTGAGTACCATCAAATGACGTCAACAACTTCGTTTACGGCCACTATCGCGCGACTAACGCACCGTCTCTGATGCGCTTCTTTTTCGTTTTTATCGTAATTTTGTAATGATGCAACTTGTTGAGCACCGTAAAGTTAAATGCAAACATGTTATGTTTTACTATTTTGACGTAATCACACTTAGCTATTCGGCCGTTTACGTTCACTTCTTCATGCGCCGCCGCGTTAAACAGAGTTTGTTATTAACGGAGCTTTTTTACAGAAGTGCCACCAGAGGGCGACGGGAATCGGGACAAAAATTTGCACGAACTTTCCGCTTTTGTTGTATTGAAAACTCTTTGGTCAGATTTGAGTGTTTGCCACAGTACAGAAAACTGGGTAAAAACAAACAGAGGAGTTGGTTGGGACACACCCAGCTGACCGCTAATCATCGCTAGCAATTGAAGAGCTACCAGAGAACAACGGGCAATACCCAGCTGGCAAGGTTCCAAGTGCGATTGTTCTCCCAACTGTTTCTCCCATCCTATGTTATGGGGCGTGGCGATCCCTGGGGGCTCGTGTAGGTTATACCTTAGCCATTAGCTAGGCCTTCGGGACGTCCATCTTTCGTGCCCACTTTGTTACCCTCCATTTTCATACTCTTACTTGCTCATGCTCTATTCTGATATTTTTCTTCTTCTTTTCCGACTTGCTGTTCCCATGCGCGTTGACTCGTGCATGGGTTCCACGTTTCTCTTGGTATTCTTCATGTCCCTTCTTCCTTCCTCTCTTTGGATCATAGTGTGCTCTGTCGGTAGGGGGGCTCAAACTAGGAATATAATAATAATTATAAACACCCGACTGTTTTCCTAATAATACAAGCCTGAAAAACCGGCGTCTCGTGGTTATCTCAATTGCTCAGACCTCACTGTTATCTCGCTGTACCTACTTGCTAATTGATTGTGCAGCTTTTCCTAAGAGTAAAGCAGTAGGGCCGAGAGCTGCACGTGACGTAACCTCTGCTCTTGAATGCTGACTGAGAAGCTGTGATACTTTTGGTTGACTTACAGCTGCATCAATCACAAGCACGCAAATTTTGTGGAACTACTGCCCCTTTTCTGTACGGTTGTGTTTGCGCATACGGCTGCACGTACCAGGAAGCAAAGAATGCAACGGGAAGACTCATTGGGACTAAAATGAAACTTAGCCGTGACCGCACGTAGCAAATTTACATCACATCGACGAGTCAAAGTATTTGAGTGTGGGACCTTAGGTCTTTGTAGGTTGTTTTCTTGAATGTATCACGGCATTTTTTCGATTTATTTCACTCAATCTCCCGCTGATGACTGGCCAGCTACTTAAGCTGCAAAATATCGTAAAATGTTGTCGCCAAGTGCAGAAAGTTCAAGCAATGGCTGACTGTTACTGTGGTTTCTCTCTCGTACAAAATTGGCTGTATAGGTGGTTATATTTGTTAGTAAAGAGTAAATATTTTCGGGGAAGAGCACTGTGAACTGAATATGAACTGTTAGAATAAGCTATCGAATGTGTTCATGATTTAATCTGCATTTTATGATAGTTATTTGGAAGCTTTTCGGTTTGGATTCAAATAAAGTGTTTTAAATCGAATGATGGAGGCTGCAGTATTGAACTACAACTCCAATGGTAGTCAATATACATAGTATGGTACTAACGTCTTCAAATTCTTATTATGAGTAATAATTAGAGAGCTAATTTGATTTTATGTCTGTTAGAACCCTGAAAATTTCTAGGAATATGTGAACCTTAATCTTCTGAAGGTTATTGTACTCGCGCTTCTAGCCCTCCATTTTCACTTCTGGTCGCACTGAGCCAACCGAGATATTCCGGCAGGAATACCAAAACAAAATAGTCCTCCAGAGTTATGTAGAACAACCGAGTCTCCACTGCAGGGATCACTCATTGAGTGGATACGGTGGTAAAGCTATGACTATGATAGTAATATTTCCATTCTAGTACAACTTTATTGCTTCCACCAAAATGTGACAGTAGATCCAGTGATGGTTAGTGCACTTGTGCTCTCTACTCACCAATTTCAATTCTGGTTAGCCCCATACTATATCCCACCGAAATATGAACGTAGATCCTACGACGGGTACTGTACTTGTGCTCTACACTCTCCAATTTTAATTCTATTACAACCACACAATAATTATATTACACTGAAATGTGAACGTGGCTCCTACGACGGAGAACTTGTGCCTTTATTCCCTAGTGTCTATTGTGTTTACAAACGCCCGGTATGACTTACAAGCTTCAAATTCTCTGCCCAAACTTTGTGTCAACTGTGCATGAGCCGTAGTGCACTAATGCACTGCAGCTTTTGCTAAGATTCATAGCGATTGCAATTGCAACCTAGCGACTAATATTTATTCAGGGAAACAGGTTGACTTGTAAACAAATAAGAGCCTCCAAACGTGACACAGCGTCGAGTTAACTCCGGCGCATTCAGGCCGTAGTGCTGTGCCTTCCTTCGGTTGTTTACGGCACCAATTACGGAGCTGTCAGAATCGATTTCTGTCGTTAAATTTCATTGTATGGCGAAGGCATGGCTCTCTTATGCGATATTGGGCATTCCTGGAAAGCTCTTCTCGTTTTCCGATATCACATTAACGTCTCGAGAAAGCGTTTGCTAAGGCTTTGGTTAGGAGTCTAANCGTTAAATTTCATTGTATGGCGAAGGCATGGCTCTCTTATGCGATATTGGGCATTCCTGGAAAGCTCTTCTCGTTTTCCGATATCACATTAACGTCTCGAGAAAGCGTTTGCTAAGGCTTTGGTTAGGAGTCTAATACCACTGGATTTACGTCATGGAGCGCCTAAGCGCTGACGGCGGCCTGGGGCTTAGGTAGGAAAATTATCTGTCGTTGCTTTGTTCGGTGAGTTCTGCAGTGGTCGTACTGTTGCAATATTGTGGTTGTTGCGTCACACTTTCACTTCAATAGGAATGAAAGCGTGTACAAATGCTTAGGAATTTAGTTTCACTCTGTTTAATGCCTTCCAAAATTCTATATCTCTGAAGAAGAACTGAAGATATACTAATTATTGTATTTGAAACGTCTATTGATTTTAAGAGCTCAAAATTTGAGTTTTTAGTGAATCTTAGCAAAAAGACACTGGACGTCGTTACTGGTCGAGCAAATTCAAAATAAATTTAATCCCCGTAGGCATAAAGAATATTTGGTCGAAGCTTCTAGCAGGAACGATGGCTTCGCCACTTCAAATCGTACGGCAGGTATTAGAAAGAACGTCATGTTTCCTGACGTGTCCAGAGTGACAGATATACGGTGAACTCATAAAACTCGCTTCCACGTGCCGAATCCAGCGAACCGGTCTAAAATGCTGACCAAGTCAAGCGTATTGGGCTTAATGTCATGCCTACTATGGTTTTCAATGGCCGTGTTTCACTGTTTTTCGCTAATAATTCTTAAACGAATTGTCGGATCACTATGGTTTTTCAGCACCAAGCCTAATATACCCATTTCTAATTTATGGCCCACATAGCATATTGCTATGTGTGTTTACAGAGGAGTTTACTCGTGCATATAAAGCCTATATTAAGCTCTAAAGTCAGGGAGTCGCTTCAACACATTCGAACTAATCCCAATTGTTCAAAGAAAACGGGAAAACAGTTTTCTTCGAATAACTCGTTTTCTGCCTGAGGCGTGTTGCAATCAGACGCCGGTGTTACCCTCACAGTGTTACTCGGTGTCACCCCGTGTAGCGGTGAATATGACGTGCGATCTCATCGCCCGCAAGAAGTGTTGCGGAATTTGCAGAAAACTCGTACCTAAACATATCTGGCAGAGCCTTATTATGGCTGTATTTTAGGGCAAAGCGTGCAAAAAATAGGCAAAAGTACTTCAAATGCAGAAACTCAAGCAATATATGGCAGTCATACATTTTGTAAAAGTCAAGGGTTGTAAACAAAGGCAGTGTTACCCAGCTCATAAACGTACAATTTTGGGGCGTGTTGCAATCAGACGTCGTGTTACCCTCACAGTGTTACACGTGTAGCAGTGAATGCGACTTCCGATCTTAGCGCCTCAACAAAAAGTTGCGGAATCTTCGGCAAGCTTAAACCTAATATTATTATTAATACCACCCAAATGAAGCATCTTGCAACACCGGCAAGCCCAAAACGCTGCTAAAAGAAATCCAGCACAAATATACACTCTGAAAAAGCCTTATTTTAGCTGTATTTTAAAACCCATCTAAACATACTTATGATTTGCGCAAAATGATTGCACCAATTATTTGACGAATGCTACAGACTGTACAATCATTGTACGCAACATTCAACTCCATCAGCTCCTTACAACTACACTTTTGACTGAATCATATTTTTTTTCACTTTCTCCAGAAATTTGTTCTCAGCTAATTAATTTTTTTGTAACTTCTTTCTTTTCATCGTCTCGAAATTTTCCTTGTACTTTCCAAACAATTTCTTACATTGTGCGTTTTTTTTTTTTTTTGCTATAATCATGTCAGTGAGGAACCATAATGCTGGTAATGACCTAGATTCCTAATCCTCGATAAACTGTAATAAGACTTTCACTTGTCTTCGGTGGCTTTGGCAGACATAGTTTGGATACTATATAGAGATCACAACACCAACCACTTGCTATGAATTTGGGAGAGAACTCGGACAAGTGCGGTTTGGTTGCGTCATCCTGCACTCAGACGACGCAAGCATTGCCAGAAAATTTATCAAAAAAATATCAAACCGCTTAGAAATCACATACTCATTTTGCTCAGTCTCGCAACTGCTCCCTATACGGCCAAAAGCTTGCGCAATCACTATGTTTGCGTAAATTATTCGCACGTTTAAGGGCCTAGTTAGGATAAAAAGTTGTGAAAACTACACAAAAGTGCTTCACATTCTAGAATTCAAGCAATATATGGCAGTCATATTTATTTTTACTACTAATTTTCGAGAATCCTAGTTAATGTTCGTAAACATAGGCAGTGTTGTACATAACATGACCCTAAAATTTAGGAAGGTTGTCGTTGGTGTCACCCGGTATTACCCAATCTGTGTCGCATTGGAGGCCGGTGTAGTACAGGTGACACCGAAGGCCTGATTGCAACACGCCCCAAGTTAGGCGTAGTTCGAATGTGTCGAAGCAAGTTCTTGGCTTCAGCTTAATATACACGAGTAAACTCCTCTGTAAACACATATAGCAATATGCTATGTGGGCCATAATTTAGATAGGGGTGTAATAGGCTTTGTGTCAAAATACCATAGTGATCCGACACTTCGTTTAAGAATAATTAGCCAAAAACAGTGAAACACCCCAGGTGAAAAACCATAGTAGGCCCGTTAATGACACCTAGACACAACTGTTGAAACTACCAGATCAGGTTTGACTGTTTTTATGCCTTCGTTTCCACGTTAACGCAATCACTGGCAGCCACTGTATGCTGTTTAACAATAATTGTTCGAAATTGTGATATCTGTCATGACAGTTGAAATTATGAACTTGTGGGAAGCCATAAAAAAATTATAATACCACTATTACCTCTGATATTTTGACTAGCAAATATATACCATATACTGTCTCCGACGGTCTTCGAGGCAAAACTGGATTCCGTTTACCATTGAAATCAATAGGCAGTTTCTAGCACTCCAACGTTTTCTAATATACCCACTCTGCGACAAAGATTCGTCGTCATACTGGTTTAGTAGCTTATTCCGTAAGTGATGCTGAGCAATCAGTGTTGCCTTTTTGAAATGGTGACACCCTACTGAACAGTTTCTATTTCTGTTGAAACTCCAACGTTCGAGCAGAAAAAAAGTTTACTGAAATGGATCACCGCTCATTGTGCTTGGCTCTCATCTTGCAAAGAGCGAACTTCGCCTTAGTTTCAAATTGTTTGCTTTCTGCGAATTGGGCTGCGGCAGCGATGAGCCTTGTGATAAATTGCTCTACATCACCGCTCGTGCACTTCACTTCTTGATGTTTTACCCTGATCCGTAGCTCACGTCTTGAAGGCCGGGAAAGTCTATCAATCAGTAATTAAAGATTGCTGTT
>LQNS02276622.1:1852636-1874271 GCA_001587735.2 Parhyale hawaiensis
TGGGGCTGGGCTGCTCAAAGTACTCCAATCAATTTGGGGAAGGTTGAAGTCTCCCATTAGAATTGTTTCATTCTGTGCACTCAGTGCATTTTCGATTATGTTGTAGAGTGCCGTATCAGTTTCAGCGGTACTGCGAGGGGCTCCTGTATACGAGCATGATATTCAACGGCTGTCGAATACCGAGACGAGCATTGGTAGTGATGAATTCATATTCTTTAGTAGCTGCGAAACTTTTGCAGAGAGGATTGAGGTTATTTTTTATGTATATAATGGATCCCCTCCTCTGCCACTAACTGTTGGTCGATCTATATTGAAGCACTTGTAGCCTTTCAATGCAACTTCTCCTTTCAGATGTTTGTTTGAGAGGTTGATCCATGTTTCATTGAGAGCTATAACATTGTAAGCTAGAGTGGCTGCAATAGCTTGCAGTTCGTTCATATTGTTCATCATACTCTGAATATTACCAAATAAAAATTTGACGCTGGTGTTTGCATTGCTCCTCTTGTTTAATGGTGCATTTGGAGAGTCCGATTGTCGAGAAACTTTAAGGGGTGGTCGATCAAGGGTAGTGCCAGGACCAGTCAGGGCGCCCGCTTGAAGTTGAGCAGGGGAAGAGGTTTGTATTTCAACTTGATAGTTATCAGAATGCTTTACGTCCGCGTCTGTTTGGCGGACAACAGGTCGTTTTCCGCAGAGTTTGTCTTGCTTCTTGTTATTCTGGTACGTAGCGGCTGGTCAGAGTTGGACTTAGGTATGCCATAAGCATTTGACTTTCGGGAACTGAAATTTCCCTGTTGCGCTGGGGCGTATGCGGCTCTCGGCAGAGATCCACGTTTTTTGGCCACAGGTATCTGGGACTGTGATTTTGCCTGGAAAACGCTTGCCGGACTCGATCGTTCAATTTTAGATGAATTCAAGGAGGTTTGGCAGGCGTCGGAAGGGTGTTTCTACGTCGCTGCCTCTGGACACATGGAGGCCACTCTGCACGAGGTCATAGCATAAGGAGGATAGGAGATGTGAAGGACCTAGGCGTAATATCTGCACTGATGCATCCGGAGTCGGCGTTATTTCCTCCTCGTCCGTGAGAAGCGGTCGGGTGATGATTGCGTCATCGCTTCCGGAAGAGCCCTCAACCTGGACCCCACGAAAGGATAAGGCCTGAGGATCACAGGCGATGGCAACAGGGAAGGTAGCAGGCGACTGAGCTGGATGGACATGGGCAGCCCCTTGTTCCATTAGTGGCCGATCGTTAGGGGGTGAGTGAACGGGGGCTGGCTGTTGAGGCTCCTGGGTTTCGGGCTGAAGGCTTTTGAACTCCCTACTATTCAAAGCCGGGAGAGCTGAAGTCGTCTCGTCGCGCAGTAGTTGACCGAAGAAACGGTGTCCAGCGCCATTCAAGTTAACCCCAACAGGTAAAAATAGCCTTGGTTCGTCCTCAAATAAAGGAATTAATGCAAAAGCAGACTCGAGATTATCTGACAGAAACCACATCTTCCTGTGAATCTCAGGACAAGTTTTTCTTCGCTACCTTTCACTTTTTCAACCTCTAATGAAGATTTCAAAAGAGTAACGGCTGCCACCCACAGGCGAAAACTGCTGAATGAAGGCACAAGTAGCGATCTACACTCGTACGAGTCTGAGAAAGCTGTGCTAAATTGCAGTGCAATAACCTTCCTCAACTGTTCAGAATGCTTATTAGCTTTTGGTCTAAAATTTTGTTATCCTATTTAGAAAGTAGATTTTTATAGATAATTATACATATATAAATTGATCGAAAATATGTTTACCTTTTTTTTAAACTAACTTTTTATAGATATTTTCTCTCATTCGAAAAGCTGGGCTATATTTTCACAAACCTGTCATGTACTAACCGTGGTGAATAGAAAAAAAAACTATGGCACTAGCGTATAAGAACTTTCTTGGTTTTAAGCCATACAGCGTATTTTCTTTGATTTCACTTGGCAAGATATTGCACTACATAGAAGTTTCTCGAACAAGTAAATGCTTGTTATCTGCACGCATGATAAGGGGAAAAGGGTACATTCACTAGATAAAGAATGTTATATTCGCAATGTTACTTCCGAGATTTAAACAGGTTTCCGTGTCAGTAGAGGAAGTCATTATCCACGTCGAAGTAAATATCAATAATTTCCCTATAAAGTTGCACGATCGTAAGCTCAAGCTGTTTTCGCAGGATGGTTAAACTCTCAGCTGTCCGCATATGGTAATTAGCCTTGTATCCTGCAAGGTCTCTCCAAGATTCATGAATAGGTTTTTGCAGTAAATTTCAGATCTGGCATACCTACGTTGCATACTACACGCCATCTTACAGCATTGCCAAGTATCTAGTACAAAGAGTATAAAATTACGGAGTAATGTTCAGCAGGAAACAGTGGCATCATTTGCTGTAGATAGCCTGTATGCAAATATACTTTTAGCTGTAACAACGAACATTTGCTTCAATCAGTTGTGATAATGACAACGTTGTTGGTTTGGAATGTAAGCAATTCAAGACCCTACCCGAAATGTCATGTTATGTTCCCTTTTTTATTTGCTGGCAAACTATACCTATACAAATAGGTAGAAACACTAGGCATGGGTCATCCACTGGGACCCATTTTCACCATATCGTTAAGTGCTTTTATGATACCCCTTAGTTCCAAAACTGTCCCTCTCTTATTAAACCTGTTTGTTGTCGACGATATGTCCATGGCACGTTCTTACTCTTTCAACATCTATCCCACGTTTATTTGTCTCTTGATTACATAAATTCGCAGCATCCTAATATCCGATTCGCTAAAGAAGATGTAAGTAAGAGAAAAGCTAAACTAAGGAAGATTTCATATGATAAGGTCGACTAGTCTAAAATTAAAATTTGACGCTTCCGTACGTCCTTTCCCGTCATCAGAAAATAAAGGAAATACAATCAACTACAAAAGGAAATATTTATTTAAAAAACAAGGGAATTACGTTTTTTAAACCTAATGCCTAATGGGGAGCGACATGTTGGCTGTGTGAGGTGCAAAGCGTAAATGGCCGGGGCAAGTTCCGAGAGGCCTAACGGGAATACTTATACAGGCAGGCGATTAGCTGGGTACAGTCAATGAGCGGAAGGATCAGAGGTAGTACAGTTGAAGGAGAAAGAGTTATAGACTGAGCAGTAGGTTTATTTAGAGATAATGTCCTGGTCTAGTAATTTTTTCGGATATCTATGGATTTTATGTATAAATTTGAGGGTAAGTTTGAAAGGATCGGTGTGTTTTTCATAAAGAGTGAACTTTGTTGCGTCAGATAAGATGTTATTAATTTTTTTATCCTATTCGTTCCTGTTTAAGATGACAATTCCCCTACCCTTATCCGGTCTGCAGACTACAATAGGATTTTCCTTGCTAAAATATGATAAAAGATATGTAAAATTTTGAACATATGGGAGAGAACGATTTTAGCTTGCTCTGCGAGTGGTGTATGCTATTGCAAGTTTCCCTTATCTGTTTTTTACATCAGCAAACGAAAATTTAGGACCGAGTTGATGGGATCTCAGTCTCAGTCTGCTAGCTAGACTCTCAAAGGTCGTGAAATGTCTATAAAAATTAAGTTTGAATATAGGCAGACAAAACTCGAGACCGAATGACAACAGAAATTTAAGACGCGGTTGAAGAGTTCAATTAGAATAGTTTGAAATGACATTGTTTGGGATGCAGAAGGTTAAGTTACGGGATGCGCCCAATGCTTTCAATTTTCTGCTTTGAACCGCTATCACTGTATGTATGAATTTTTTTATTGTAACATTGCACAAAATGTAATAAGCTGAGACGGTCAAGGAACGAAAAACGATTTTGTATATGCGATAGATAGTAGTTGGCTGAATTTGCATGCTTGATAATATTACTCTGTTGGGTTTGAATTTCGAGGTCCAGTAGTATAGATTGCCATGATATGTATAAAAGACTGTTTTGAAGCGATTGCCTATAATTATAACTGAAAACAGAGAAATTTTGTGGTGACTTTGTAAGCTTTGCAGCAGTAGAGGAAATGGAGGTCTAGTTTTGACTTGTCAAGTTTCTTGGTGAACTTTTCATGTTTTCTGAAAATTGAAATACCGTGTGGTCCATATTTATTGAATATTGCAGCAGTTATTGGCTTCTGCACCGGAAATCTAATTTTCAAAGGAAAAGGAATATTAGGCTTATGATAAACATTGTGAGATGGGCGCTCAAGTGGTAGGAAAGTTCTAAAATATGGTAGCAGATGTCTGTGAGATGTGATCAATAAACAAACTACGGTTATCCACATCACCTTTTAGATCAATACTGCAAACTTTTTCTGGACAAACTATTTGACCCCGGCATTACTAAACCTACTGTTCGCAAATTAGATATTTTTCACTCACTTCCATACTATTTTGAACTTGTTCTAACTCCAAAAATCGAGTATCTCGGGATATCCCTATCCAAAAACCAAAAAGCGTAACGGGAGAACTCACGGGAAACCAGCATCTAAAAATGACGTCATTAGTCACGTCAACATCGTCGAACGGCGCGGCGTCGGCTGCGCAGCGTATTTTAATCAATTTCGCCAGAAAAATCGTCACTAACCGTCATCCCCTGAGCAAATAAATAAAATAAAATAAATATATATATACTAATTGAACAAGAAACAATTACACTAGCCAACAAATATTAACTTCGTCTCTGTTACTTGAGTAAATGTTGGTGTATCTCATTAATTTATGTACGCTGAATCCGAATCTGTGCTTAGGCTTGTCGTAGCAGGTAACGTTCCTTAGATGTTTGTACTTTACCTTCTCGTAGGAATAGCATTATACGATACGTGTGAAAACGTTGCCGCCGGGGAGCGTTCTGCAGGAATAGCTTTGTAGAAGTACCGTATAGGCAACACCGAGTCATTACTGAAAAATGGACGTGATAGACAAAAACGGTCTTCAGATGACGAATAACAAAGTGGAACTGATTGAAATACAGTTGAAAGAATACAGTTGAAAGTAGCAAATTGCTTGTTGACAAGGCGTTCTCAATGAAACATGCAGTGAAGGCTGGTGGAAATTTTCACCGCACTACAGACCAAATCTAGTCCGATATAACCCCCGATTCATCTTCTTTGAAGTGAAGCCTCAGTTACACTTCGTTACAGTGCTCCTCAAAAAACACATTTAAGCATAACGCCGTATTTGTTGGACTGAATTCATTCAATCTCCCGCTCCTGGCTGGCCAGCTACTTGAGTTGCACCCATGCACAAAAAACAGCAAGATCATTGTCGTCAAGTACCGAAACTTTGAGCAATAAATACTCATATATCTCTCGCGTCAAAAATATAACCCTGAATGCATTTTTGGTTAGGGTTACGAGCCCAACCTATGAAGGCTTGAGGTCCGACCCCTCATATATGTACCTACTTCGACTAGTCAGTGTGACGTCATTTGGCTACATGCAGTGCAGTAAATTTTATTTTACTTCCATTGAGTCCTCCCATTACACTCTCTGCTTGCTGGACCTATCAGGTAAAAATTGCTGATGCATAAAATGTTCGGCAATTACACAAGGATTCAAACCATTGTAGTTCAGGCTCTAGGCCTAGGGGCGTTTCTGTGTACAATTCTCTTTCACGGCTTTACCATGTATTTTCCTATTCCATATGATGAGGACGTTGAAAAAAAGTTGGGTAGAACTTTTGCAACTGGTACATATTTTAGGGGGCATGGGTGGGGGGCCCAAAATTATCAATTTTGGACTGATTGTTCTGAAACTTGCTCAGAATATGTATTTTTTAAAATAAACAGATTTTGTTCATACAACTTTTACTTATTTAGGCCTTAGTTTTTCAGATAATGGGTTTATATATAAATATATACAGAACCGTCCAAAACTAAGGGACAAACAAGAAAAAAAAACATTAACTCAATATTTTGCTAAAAATATTTAGCAAAATGGTAGTGCTCTTGACACTCTCTGGTCCACTGCAAACGTACATATTCCTCTGGTGCTATCGGCAATCATAAGCAGAACAATCCAGTGCAGGAGGGTATTCTATTTGGGGTGTAGCCGACTTGACCTTGTTACAGACCGTGAAACTCGCTATAGCCTGCTGTATTACCACGGCAAAAAAAAAAAAAATTGGTTACTGCCTGGTTTTGGGAGACAGTTTCCTCAGTGTGCGATGGAACGGCAAATAATTACGGAATGAGAGGAAGAACAGAACAAGGACTTCCATTAGAGAAGAAAAAGGAGAAAGCAAAAAAGGCACGTAACAATAATGCACGTGGAAGCAGATGAGGTCCTTGTAGATACTTTTTATACTCAAGCCTTCTTGCCCAGGTGTCGCCTAGCGGTTATTGGAATGCATTCAGTATTAGTAACTGCCTTATTAATGTCTCCAACATCATTCCTTCTCTTAACGGACAACTATTCAGATTCGCCTACTCAATTACGGTGATTTTTTTTTTTTTTTTTTTGTCCACCGCTAGGTTTCGCCGTTCCATAACTCTTTGGGTCTTTCTGGAAGTTATAAAGCATCTATTTGCTGTGTAGAAATCAGCTACAATTGCACGCTGTGAGAAACCTTGCTTATGGGGCTCAACACTGACCGCGTTAAAGAGAGCCTAGTTTGCTGGCAGTGGAGCTAGCGACACCGTTATTAACCTCTAACTCTAGTGATATCCATGGAGATCCCTACATTTACACTTTTTAGTGTGACCTGGCTTGATTATTTGATCAGTTGGTAACCACCACAGTTCCTTAAAATATGATTTTTAAATTAAAAATACTTAGAGAGAAATTGTATGTCTTCTTCTTCTTCTGCCTTTATCTGCATCATTGAGTAAATATTAGTCAAGTTTTAAAGCCTACGCAAAATGGCAAGTTTTCAACTTCTCTATTAGTGATAACGTACTGACTGGGAGTGTATTTCTCATCCGCTTACTTCCTTGGAGCATCTTTAAAGAGACTCGAGATTCTTCAACTAACTTATAAGATGAAATTGTTGATAATTAAAAAAATACAAGTGTAAAAAGGAAAGACGCGGCAAAAATAGACTTCATCATAATTATAAAAGTGTTCATAAAAGAAGTTTCTGAGGCTAGCTCCAAGAGTTTTGTAAAACTGTAGGGAATGTCGGTAATAATACTGCATGCACCAAAAGGTTTCATACCTAGGATCTTTAGAATAAAATGGTATTTCTCAAAAAAGATGGAAATGCACTTATCTGGGCACAATTACGAGATGGTAGGGAATGTTCATATTATTTAGAGACGGCTAAATTATAAAATTATGTAACAATTCTAGTATGCCCAAGTCAAGGGCCCTGTCAGCCGCTCCTAGCACACTAAAAAACTGACTAACCAGCGCAGGAACGCCACACTGTTCTGCATGGTTTCGAGCGGCCGAATAAGGTAACTGGCTAATAGTGAACCCGAACGAAAACTGCTACTCTATTTTCTGTCACTCTTGAACCAAATGCAATCAGGGGCCAATGTTACCCTCATGGTATTACTCAATGTCACACCGTGTAGCGATAAATAGAAAATGCGATCTCAACCCCCTGATGGAGTATTGCGGAATCTGCGGAAAGCTCATACGTCAACATTGCTCGCGTAGCCTTGTTTTAGCTGTATTTTAAGATAAAGAGTTGAGAAATTCAAATACCAGAATTCAAGGCTATATGACAGTCATCCATTATATTGTATAATACTAATTGTTTACTATCAATGCCAATGTTTGTAAACAAGGAAAGTATCACCCGCCCCTACAATTTTTTTAGGGTTACCGTCGGTGACACCCGGTGTTACCCAGCCTGCGCCGCATTGGAGGCAGGGGTAACACGGGTGACACGAAGGCCTGATTGCAAGACCCCTCAGTGGGGCGGGTTGCAATCAGACGCCGATGTTACCCTCACAGTGCTACCCGTGCAGCAGTGAATCATGGCCTACTATAAATACGGCCGTGCATGTTACATTTGCCTCTTAAAATTAAGAGGCCTGAACTACTAACTGCCAGTTCCGTTTCAGGAATGGTGTTCCGTATCTTGGATACGGCTGGAGTCAATAATTATATGCCATAATTTGAGTTTTCTTGCAGTCGCTATGTTCTATATTTGTGATTAGAAATATACCGGGTGTCCCACAAAAATGCACCCAATTTTTAATTGAATATATCTCGGCTTTAAATCAACATATTTTAGGTATCGTTTTCACCAAAATATAGCAAATTTTGTTTTCTTTTCAAATATTTTAGGTTTTTTTGAAATTGTTTGAATAAATTATTCACAGTGATCGATTTACTGAAAGGGTATAAAACCATTTGTCCAGATGAAATTTTTTGCAAAAGAACACTGGGTATTTTTTTCATTTCTTCATGCCTACTGTTAATTATTTTAATTAAATGTATCCTACACACCAACAAGTATTTAAACCCTCTGAAAGATAATTTGCCTTATGATTTCATCATTTGAAGACACCTAAAATGCAGCTTACTACCGAGCTAAGAATTTTTATCGTACTGGAGTATGAGGCAACGAAAAACTGTGAAAATGTTAGAAGAGCATTTCATCAAAATTCCCGGAAAGAAACTCACCCAATAAGAAAACTGTGTATCGCACAGTTAGAAAGTTTAATGAATATGGAAGCATCCTCAACCGAAACAAAGGCCACTCAGGGAGAAAAAATAACTCAAAGAACAGAAAACAACATCGCGACTGTCCAGCTAGCGATTACTGAAAATCCTGCAGCCTCTGTCAAGCGCAATGACGCCAAGTTCTCCAAGTCAACATTACATAGAATTTTAGAGAAAGAGATTCGTCTTCATCCATTCAAGATGCAAATCAAGCATGAGTTACTTCCCTGTGACTATGCCAGGAGGAGAGTGTTTTCCAATTGGTTTATTTCAAGAGATCATAGGTTCACGGAAAGGTTGGCAGTTTCTGATGAGGCAGTATTTTCCATGGACGGCAGAGTTAATAGTCAAAATACTAGGTTTTGGAGTAATAATCCAGCAGAAGGAAATGTCTTCGAACGAAGCATAAGAAGAGAGAAGCTGTCAGTTTGGGCAGGTCTTTGCAGAAATGGAAACGTTATTAGACCCTTCTTTTATGATGGAAATCTAACAATTTTTTTATTTAGAAATGTTGAATGAATTGATTATTCCATCATTGAAAATTGCTTATCCCGGCCATCAGTTAGAACGCCTTTGGTTTCAACAGGACGGCGCTCCATCCCATCGACGAATCATAGTCAAAGCCAGATTGAAAGAGATTTTAGGGCAGCGTACTATTTTTTCTTGGAAATGCAGTTGAATGGCCACCAAGAGACCCCGACCTTACCCCATGTGATTTCTTTCTTTCTTTGGGGATACGTGAAGGAGCGAGTCTACAAAACAACACCTCCAACATTGATAATTCTTCGTCAACGAATTGAAGAAGTGTTTGAAGAACTGAAGGAAAACCGTGAAATGATCCGCAAAGCTCTTCACTCAATGACGGAGAGATGTAGGTAACACTTGCCTTGAGAGGAACAGAGGGCATGTCGAAAGATACTAAATTACTTTGTTCACTTAAATGTATTCTTTATCAGGTATTGCTACCCTTTGAAATTGTTCTTTCATTTTCTTGATGTTCATAATAAGGATGAATATCAATGTGGGTTTTCATAATATTCCTCTGAACAAAGAGTTTTTCTGCCCTTTCACTATCTCGATCACTGTGAATTGGTTATTCAGCTAATTTTAAAAACTTAGAATATTATAAAAGAAACAAAATTTACTATATTTTGTAAAAAAGAAACCTAAAATATGTTGATTTAAAGCCGAGATATAATCAATTAAAAACTGGGTAGATTTTTGTGGGACACCAGGTATAATGGTGAAGCTTACGGATGTGAAGCTGGAGCAAACCAGAAGGTTGACGAAAATGCAGGCTCAAGAGAAAAGCTGGCGAGCTTCCACATTCCCATGAAGAAGGAAGATTTGCTGCAGAGGTGGGTGAGGTTTGTCAGTCGTCGTGACTGGAAACCAACTCCTACATCAGTTCTTTGTGAGAAGCATTTTACTAAAAACCTAATAACTCGAGGAAAGCGCTGGACTCTAAAATGGGATCTGAACCCTATTCCGACGGAACACAGTTCCCTTGCAATGAAGAGACCTTCAACATTACCGGAAATGTCAACCCCTCGCAGGCCACCGAAAATTCAAAGTATTGAACCTGAGCAAATCACAGAATTCCTCGACAAAGACAATATACGCTCATTGTCCAATATTGATCCTCTCCAACACTGCCCATCTGGTTATCAGGGCGTAGAAAAGATGAATCTGTAGTTTTTTTTACATGATGGACGCCGATGACCTTGGATTTCCATTCGTGAGTAGATGCATCAACATTGACGGTGATCTGCACGTAAGACTCCAATGCAACGGCCGCAGTATGCCTCTCCCCGAATGGTTCGTCTCTGGCCATAACGCAAAACTAGCCAGGTATTCAATGCTGGAAAATTTTTACACTGTTTGGGGTCAGTAGCAGAAGCAGATTCCCCAACGATCATTGACGAACTACGAAAACTTGAATACTATAAAGGAAAAGGTCGACCGCCTTATTCAGTCGCAGTTCTGAGATAGCGGTATGCCCTCATGCAGAGATATACTTCTGCTACTTCATACCGGCTGATGTTGAAGCAGTTTCCATTGCCCTCGTTCCGACTGTTGTACAAAATATTTGGATAGGAATATCCCGAGATACTCGGTTTTTGGAGTTAGAACAAGTTCAAAATGTAAAAATTAGGCTCTTATACATAGGTATTGCCTAACCCAACCTCGCAGTCCTCACTAATCCAAACTAACCTCACCTAACCTAAGCTGATCTTACATAACCTGATCTCACCTAAACTATACTCACCTAACCTTACCTAACCCAACTTCACCTTACCTAAGCTCACCTAGCTAAATCTAGCTAACCTCCCAACACCTATTTTAGGGGTTCTTGCAACCCACGTTCGAAAATGCAAATATTGGGTCAAATTTAGCTTAGTACAATACGTTCTAGTTCGTCGCAATAGCACGAATTTGAAACTTCTCTTGTTTAGTCACTTTGCCAGTGGAAGTTACTGTCGCTGCAGTCTCCCATGAAAACATGCCTCGCTATGTATGAATAACCTCCAAAGAAATAAACAATTATAGCAATTGAATGTTGCCTAACACTTGGCAAGTGTTGCAGGACAAATTCAGACTTTCTTAAGCCTTGCGTGTCAATTTGGCGTGAGCACAGCTACCAAGTCTGGAATTCACTTGTTCGTAACGTAATACTCAGCGCTTGGACGACTTGGTTGTCGGTGTAACTTTTGCTCGTTAGTTGTTTCTTTGCTGCTCTTTGTGGTTTATCGAGTGATGTCGTGTTTGTATTGTTTCAGTTGCGTTGTCTCAACAAGCTGGCACGCCTTCACGCGCACTGATTAAATACACTTGCCGTGGAGTGATCGTGTAGCACGAAGACAGCGTTTATTTTCGTCGGCGCACAAGACGGAAGGCTTCTTTGATGGAAAACTCTTTCCGTGTAGCTAGTACATTCTGACCGGCTTTAATTTTCATTTGTGTAAATCCTTATTTATCAATGTGAGCCAATTCATTCATCTTCAGTTCCATTTTCCCAAAGTGCAAATAATATTGGTCCAGGCTTCTACCATTCGGGATGGAGACATGAACTGAGTTCGCTTTGCAATATCATTGAGAAAGGGTCGCTTCTGCCCCAAAAACAGTACGCCGTTCAGTGAACTGTGTAAATAATATCCACCTTGCCATGCTCAGTACCAACCAAGGCGTGCTGATTCTCCGACAACGGCAAGCCTTACTTTGCTCAGCCCCGGTGCTCGATCATACTCAAAAATAGTTAGTAAAAGTCAGAAAGTTCAAATCTCCGTTTCCAAACGGAACGATAGCACAGAGGAATCAAGAATATGCTGTTTTTCTAGGTAGTTCATTAGTTTATTTTGTTCTGTGGCAACGACATTTTCGCCTACAGTACACCATTTACGATCACTTTATCTTGTTGGTTAATTGTATTATTGCTAATGACATCTAGGTTGCTGTAACTAAGAAATTTCATGACTGAGGGTTCGTGCGCTCTTCCTCGTTGAACAATTTGAGCTACTGTACGAAGCAATGACGGCCAGTAGCTTCTAAAGTGTAAGTGCGACAGAGTTCTATATAAGTACCAAGATACTCCCAATAATTTTCCATGAATTACCTCAAGGATGGTTACTGACATTACGCTATAATGTCTCGTGCCATCTTAAGCCCTCTTAAGCCTCTAAGAGATTTTTAAAAATCCTGCGAAGAAACTGTACAACACCGCCACTTTCATAGCCAGGAGCCGTCATTTGAAAATGTATGAACCGAAAAAGATGACGGCAAAAGAGATATGAGACGACGAGTCATAGAGTGACGCATAGACTACAACACGCTTGACTGCCCTCTCAAATTGTGCCTTTCCCAAATGAGTCCTAAGGCCCATTTAAGTAATCTGCGAGAAAATACTACTTAACTATCGGAAGGAAATTGGGTTCAACTCGCTTTTAGGACCATTATGCATTTTCGATATTTTGATGTCATGCATAAGTAAAAGGACGTATTCTAAGAAGTTTTTTCATGAATGACGTTTTTGCCGTAAATGCTTACTTTTAAAGTTATTTGATTTTGAAGTTTTTATTAGCGTCCGACACTGCGGCAGCTTGTATAACAACATGGCGGCGTAACGCGCTGTTGCTGTACACTGGTTTTTATATATTTTAGTAGTATATTAGCAGAACCAGATTTTTCTTCATAATTTTATGTTTTGATTTTTGAAGTATTATAAACGTTGAAAGACTAATTTTAACGACATTCTTTCGAGAATGACTTAGGTAGGATTAGTAGGGACGAAAAGATGAAGAAAAATAATTATGACCGGCGCCTGGCACGACGCCGCTACCCCTGAGGAAGGCGTTAACAGTAGAGAAATAGCTGTTGCAATGGATGATGGTTGTGCCGTTTACTCCCTGGAATATTTTGACTGTTTCAAACAACTTCACAATGATGATAATGCTAGTGTAAAATTCTTAATTTTGCGTGGTGTAATTCTTCCGATTGAGGAGAATAAAAAGGTAAGGTATTTTAAGATTGAATCTTCTTTCATAATCGATATTTTGAAGTCATATAGCTATAGGTAGAAGGACTTATTTTAATACTTTTTCTTCAAGGACGTTTCCATCGCAAGTGCTTACCTACTTTTCGAGATAGTTATTTGACTTTGAATTCTCCATCTTTTTTTTTTCTTTTTTTTTTGCAATACTTTTTTCCGGCAACAACGTGGCTCTTACTCATTTAGGTAAGGAAGCCAGGCCTGGTTCTTTTAATATCTTAGGAGAAATATACCAAAGGTGTAATGCAATATGCCCTACGCCGCCATGTTGGAAAAACACCTGCCGCTAGATTGCGCGACACGGCCGTAATGGCGGATCGTAATGGGAACTTCAAAGTCCAATATCACGAAAAGTATGCATTTGCAGCAAAAACGCGATTCGTGGAACAAGTCTTAAAATAGGTCCTTCTACCTATATGTGTCTTTATAATATTGAAAATGGATGATGGTCCTAAAAGCGAATTTTACGGGAACTTGAAAGCGAGCATTATCGTAATGATGTAAAAAACCTTTTTATTAACAAAATACACAATTTTGCCAATATGGACCATCGGATACGGAAGATAGTAAAATCTGGAAATGTCAACTAAGTTTTGAAAATCTATATAACTTTTTGAAATTTGCTTTTATTTAGGTCAAAAACACATGCATAGTAACGCCCTCATTGTACGATGCTACGAGATACAGTAAATTTGTTGCCATTCGACCAGTGGCTTGCAAAGAGTGGAGTGGAAGCCGGTGGATTAGTTGAAGGGACATTATTAGATGAATAAATAACCGGACATATTTTGCTAATATAATTTTACAATAAATATTACTCCATTTCTATTGCTCTTGGGCCTACACAATAAATTATTCTCGTTTCCCTTGATAGTCATCGGTGTGGTGCCCTGTATTGGAGATTTTGAGGCCTTTGTCAGGGCATCCACCAAAGCCATCCTCATTTCTTAAAACTATAGCGCAGCTGATATGTAGACTGCCAGCCCTTGCCATGTCATTCGAGGATCGAATCAGGTGGCAGGCTCATCCCCGCGCTGGTAAGCATCTTTAACGATATAATTGCGGATATGCCCTCAGGGGCATATTGTGGCGGGCCCTTTCCCTGCCACAATATGTTTGGGCATCACGCACCCAAGGGTCCCGAGTGCCTTCTCAGCAGGGGATGTAGCATCTGGCCGCGGTTCCTGCTGACGAGGTTAGTTTTGTAAAGTTAGGTAGGCTCTCAATACTTCCCCTTCTGTTTCGGGAGGTGGGCTGCCGATCGAGGTGGCTGACCTATTCCCGCTAGACTTCTACTTTCTTNCTTGTATTTCGTTTCCTTCCCCTGTGCGGCCTAACTGAGCGAGAGCGTTCAGCCGCGCCCAGGGGTTGGAGATGCTCAACTTGCGCCTTTTTCCTGTCAGTAGCGCACTGACCACTCTGAGACCTACCGGCAGAAAAGCAGAGACAAAAATCATTGACAATTTTAAACGCGCCCCATAGTCGGCGCACGAGCCTGTGGTTAAACACAGGAATAGTGCGGCGCGATATAGGCAGTGTGCCACTGAAGCGCTTGTAAAACTTCTACTACTACTATAATTGCGGATATAAATCGAGTTTATACAATGTACAACACTTGGAAATATTCTAACACGTAGTGATAATATACAAGTGCTCTGAAAGTGTTGTACGTGTTAGCTGGCCCTAACAGATAACAATTATTTATAGCTCCATGCACCATAATCGTAATTAATTGAATGCAGTGTCAAATGAAAATAATAATAATACAAGCACTTAATACTTTTCTTGTGGTGAAATATTTCTTTCACAAATAACTGCTCAGTTGGGGAAAAACTGAGGACGATAAATTTTTACCATTGTACATTGCGTGGTATATGTATCATCATCTGTACAACGCTAGTTTGTAGCTTCAATTTGCGTAAAATATCGTACGTGAGATGTGTTCTTTAACCAGAACCTCCCTAAGCCATCATGGTGTAAAATTATGAATTTTACATGATGATCTGATGAGGCACTGTTTGTTTTTTTCTCACGGAAGAATTAATGGCGGTGACCAATCTCTGTGAATAGATTTCACTTGTTGATGACATTATTTTGCGAGAATGTTTGTTTTGGTACGCAGAATTATGGTCTATTTGAATTTCATTACGAAGTCTCTTTCCATCACCTGCTGTCGTCATTGTGTCCATCGAATTTAATTATGTGCTGTCGCTAAGATTCATTAACGTGCTCCATCGATTTTCTCCTTGCCTTTTCACTGAATACTGTGATATTTATTACAATAATGGTTTGTTTGCATATCGTGTGTTTCATTAACTTTCATGAACGCAGAATGCTCGTATCGACTTAGGTCAAGTTATTTGATGCAACATTGATTTATATTGATTTTATTCATTCGTAAAATTCCAGAGTCATAATTGCATTATTTATTGTTTTCATCATGTTGATTTTCATTTATGATCTTGTGGGGGGTGGCTCGCCTCCTAATAATTATGGCGTCATGTATAACCTTTTACGTCATTTCACTTCATATATATATATATATATATTTGTTTGTTTGTCCACCCAAAAAGAGGGACAAGGAGTTGAGGAATGTCCATAATTTTTTTGCAAGGAGTCAGGTGAGTTGACCTGGATGTGAAAAATGTATAAACTCTAGAGTAAGTTGGCCATCAAAAATTAAGGCGTTGAAATTTGTCTTCCTCCGCGGGTGATGGTCTTACTCCACGAGGCGTTCAGGTTTGTTAGATTTGCAATTTCTTTTTTGTTTGCAACTTCTCGAAATTTTACCCTAAAGTATTGCAACTGCAACAGCCTTTCCCCGCTGCATGTGCATTAACGTATCACGCTTGTTTGACGTGTTTATAATTTTGTCCTTCATAATCAGAGAAGATGCCGCTCGTCTGCGCACGCTTTTAGTGTCACAAAATTACCAATTTTGGATGACAATCAAATGGTTTTCCTTGTTTCGGGACTAATTTGATTTTTTCGTTGTCATTGCGTCACTTAACGTAGGTATGCTCTCTCAGAGCGCTTAATTCTCTAGTCTACTTCGGTACGTTTTATACCAACCCGAGTTAGCAGTGCCTACGCTGTATACAATATTCTAAAAGATAGATTTATGTTTTGTGACCATATATGAATTACAATCCAAAATAATGATGATTGTTAGTTACGTAATATTGTCGCAAACACTTCCAATGCACAAATTGTTTCGCATGCTGACAATTTTTTTTTAGTACTTGCCCTGAGCGTTTTCTAGCGCTCGTGGCTGGTACAGACTAGAATACGCTTGTGGTATCAGGGTCCCGTTTCACCGCAGCTGGCAAACATTTCTCAGGATACTTCATCAGTAGGTAATGCTAATTCACAGCTTAATGGATTTCACGTAAAAATTTAAAATAAACCTAATTTCTAGGAGTGGTGGACTTATATACGAAAATTATAACTACATACGTAGTTCAGGAAATATAATGTTGATGTGTGTGTGTTTTTTTTATTTTATTGCAATGGCTTAATTACTATTGGAATTATTACCTCCGCTAA
The DNA here is from genome assembly GCA_001587735.2 of Parhyale hawaiensis. Classification (NCBI taxonomy): domain Eukaryota; kingdom Metazoa; phylum Arthropoda; class Malacostraca; order Amphipoda; family Hyalidae; genus Parhyale; species Parhyale hawaiensis. Next base: position 1,869,354 of record LQNS02276622.1, read on the forward strand.
TGAGGTTATTCTTTTGTCGGAATTTGTATGTCTGTTTCTCTATTTTTTTGTTTCTCGGCAAGATAACTTATAAAGTTGTAGACAGATCTTTATCAAATTTTGCAAGGAATCTTGTTAAGTATGTTTGGAGGAACAGATGATTAACGTATGGTGGAGATCCATGCGACCATTTGTTTGTGTATCTGTTCTCGTTGATAACATGTTATGGTTTTGAATGGATTTCAATCAAGTTTGAAGAATTGGTGGTAGTTTCAAGAGGAGCAATTATTGACCAATTTTTATTTTGTGTCTGTGAGTTAATACGTCGGTGCTTCTGTCTGTTTCTATGTTTGTTTTTATGCTTGTCAGGAACATAACCCGAGCCACGTTATGAACGAATCATCAGGAAATTTACAGGAATTATTAGAAATCTCTGTGAATTTTTGTGATAATCTGTTGGTCTTTTGTGCGTTTGAATATTTGTTTGACATAGTGTTTATCAGATCATTTATAACTAAAGAACTTACGGGTGGGTCTTCAAGAAAATTACAGAAACTGTTATTATTGTCAAGTTAGCAGATGGCCAAATTTTGATGATAATGAAAAGCACATTCTAGTTTCAGGACCAATTTGAATTTTATGCATTCAGTGCCTAATTCGGCGGAGGCATGCGTTCTCGAAGTGCTTCTCTAGTCTTTACCTGAAGCAATTATCCGGTATGGTGTCCATTATTCTCTCATTTAAAGTTTATGGTCGTGTTCGTCACATATTTCCTTCAGCTTTACTTTCCTTTGCCTACTAAAAAATTGAAGCTTTATACGCGAGCTATTATGCCCCGCGAGGCTTAGCGCGACTTTATTCAATATTCACTAACCAAAGGTGTTCTGTAAAGCATCGATTCACGCTAAGAACATCCTAGAGACAGTGCACTTTGAAAACGCGTCACACTCTTAATAGTCATGGTTTCACCTCTTGCCAAACTCGAAATTTCGTACTCTTCCACGGCTTTCCACATACTGCTCACAGGCACAAAATCTAAACGTTTATGAAACAGGAGTGTAAGTTGTTGAGCGAATATTTGATATTGCTCATATCAGGACTTGCCTGTTTCTGATAGAAACTACATGTACGAGATGTTCCTTTTTTCGCTTGGCATACTGCGCATTTTTGGTTAGTGAGTATGTCCATTCTTTCTCCATTTCTTTCAATTGCACTAAACTCATTGATTGGGAGGGTTGAGCTGTAAAAATAAAGGTGCGATCGATTGGCTTTCCAAAATCGAGTTGAGCTAGGCCCAACTGGCATGTCTTGTCTGGAGCTTCAAACGGGTGCGTTAGCTTTAGCGACTGGACAGAGTTTCATGTATTCTTCCTGAATCGGCTACCTTTAGACTTCAGAAAACTCAATTATGCTTTGCAATATGGAGTTTTCAAAAGACGCAAGGTCAACAGAGTTACTGCAAACACTTGTGACACGATTCAGAGTGGCATAGCCAACTCCCCGACTGATGTTGTTGATAAGGTAAGTTTTGAAAGCTAAGATTAAATCGCTTCTGTTGAGTTGACCGACGACATCTCGACAATCGAGAGATGAGCACAGGCTAATGACAGCAGAGCGGTTGCAAGCGGAGGCTACTTGCAACCCAACAATAAGACGCATAAAGGGTGGAGGTCAGGACACGCTAGTCTTGCTCTACTTCTGTAGCTTGGGGTTAAGTGGCCGCATTCCTGCCACAATATGTTTGGGCCTCACGCACCCAAGGGTCCCGAGAGCCTTTTCCGCAGGAGATGTTGTAGCTTGCCACAGTTCCTGCTGACGAGGTTAGTTTTGTAAAGTTAGGTAGGTTTTCAATACTTCCCCTTCTGTTTCGGGAGGTGGGCCGTTGATCGAGGTGGCTGACGTATTGCCGCTAAACTTCTACCTTCTTGTTTTTCGTTTCCTTCCCCTGTGCGGCGTAGCTGAGCGAAAGCGTTCAGCCGTGCCCCGGGGTTAGAGATGCTCAACTTGGATCTTTTTCTTATCAGTAGCGCACTGACCACTTTGAATCTGAGACCTCCCGGAAGAAAAGCCGAGACAAAATTCAGTGATAATTTAAAACGAGACATACCTCGCACCCTAGTGGCGCACGAGCCAGTAGCTATTAAACCACAGGACTAGTCAGGCGCGATGTAGAAATTGTGTCCCTGATGAGCTTGTAAAACTTCTACTACTAAGTGGCCGTAATATTAAGTGGCCGTAATATTAGAATACGTATCTACTGGTATTGGTGCTATTGGAATTCATTATCATTACTATAGCGTGCCAATCAAAAATGACTTTGAAGAATTTCTAATGATTCTTCATGGTTCAAAATGTCGTTAATATGTTCTACTAAAGTAGAAGACAATGATCAAACCAGAATGCCTCGTAGCGTAAGATCATCACCCGCGGTGAGGGATGAAAGTGCTGAGTCTGCAATTTTTGCACTTTCGCATCGAGGTTACTCGGCTTGACTGCCTGCAAGAGATTGTGATGATAGCTTAATCCATTCAAGTAGTTTTTGGGTGGAAATACATACGAATATAGACATATACAGGATGAAAACATTTTCACCTTTCTCATTTCGTTCTCAGGTGATCAAGAGGTGAGCGGGCTTGCTTTCACTTTCCCTCCATTACTGTAGGTGACAAGCGGTTATATATTTTCCCGCAATCAGGCCGCCTTCGTCACTGGTGCGCACGGATATTATTTCTCCTGAAAGTTTTTTATTCGACGCAAGGATGTATGTTAAAGCACCGGATTGCGACCTCATTCATTTCTCCATAACTCTATATCCCTAACTCTAGGTACTCTCTGAACTAATATCCCCGTCAGCCTCCGAAAAATGGTAGAAAATTCGTGTACGGCCTAGAGAAAACAATGAGCTTAAGTGCAACTTCGTGACTAATTTGAGAAAGTGCTGTAATCTTCCAAAACATCGAACGCAATAAAATTACCGTACTATTACGGTACATGGATAGCAAAAGTGTGTAATTTAGATAGTTGTGATAGGTAGCTTCATCCAATTCCTTTCAAAAGAAGAAAATAAAAGATTTTTTAAAATAATTGGAAGAAGATTTAAAGATAGACCTTAGCCAAAGGATTACTGAGCTCTTTCATTATTGAAATTGAAACGTGGTTTTATATTTCCAGTAGGTGTGAAGACTCTGGATTAAAGGAATCGATCTTGCACGCGGTTGGACGCTGCCTCTGTACTGCGAAGTTGTACTAGTTATTTAGCACAAAAAAGTTGCATGTGTTATAGGAGCAGCTAGTAAAAGTGAGTTGAAGTACATGTCACGCTTTACTGCAGATTGATTTAGAAAAAATATATAAGTTTAGAGACACAATACCAAGCTGATATTCTATACAAAGAAGGTTTGCACTAAAGTCAGTGTAGTGACTACTAATGATGGATTTATTTTCAAGAAGATAGATGCAGTAAACGTCAAGTTATGTGACTTTATGTATTGTGACTCAACGTCTACCTTGCGGGTGTGACAAGATGCTGAGCCAACGATGTTTGATAACTGCAGGGAAGGAGCGAATGGTCCCTGGCTCGCAGTTGGTGTTACTGTAGTAGAGTTATCCACAGAAAATGGACAGGACCCCAAGAACACTGAAGTCATTCGTGAAGACCCTGTCATTAATGTCAAAAGGGCCAATGGCAAGCGAAGGACGATAACCAAGAGGGATATGCGGAGAACACTTAGGCAGGTTGTACGAAATCCCGTCGCGCATTTGGGTTAAAAGCTGGGTGCAGGACACATGGGAGTGCGTTCGTGCATACGTAAGGTGGTGGCAATAAAGATAGCACATTTTGAAATTTGTAATAAGTTTAAAAATACTGCATCAATATAGTTGAAATTTTAATTGAATAATATTACTTTAACTAGTTACCGATTCCTTATAATCATTATTGTATTCGTTGTCTTTTCAAAATTTTACCACGAAAATAATAGTTTGTGGGTGCAAATCGGGTGAAACTAAAGATAGCACATATGGGAAAATTATATTTTTAGAAAACAAAAAAAGCAAAAAACACATAATTCTTAATGTTTACAAGTGTTGTCTTTTGATTGCAACACCTGTACACATCGGTTATTCATAAAATGAATTAAATTAGCGAGCATTTCTTCAGGGATAGCCTCCCAGCATTCATTTATGGTCTGCCACAAGCTTTCTTTATCCTGAAATTGTCTCCCATTGGAGTAAGCATGCCGTGAGAGTATCCCTCAAAGATTCTCAATTGGGTTTAGATCGGGTGACTTCGCAGGCCAAGCTAAAGTGGCGATATTATAGGCATTTTGCTAATTTGTGGTCAACCTCGCTGTGTGAATGGCGGCATTATCTTGCAGGAACACCGCTTCTTGCTGATGTTTATCAGTTTGAAATGGGAGAAGACTAGTTTCTATGACCTCTGTGTACTTCTGAGCATTCTGTCTACCTTCCATCATCACCAAATTCGCCTTGCCCTTGATGGAGAATGCTTCCCAGATCATGAGGTCTCCGCCACCAAGAGGTCGTTTGCTGAAAATTTTCTCCTCCTTTCTAAGATCATGTCAGTAGTATTGAAAACCGTCAGGTCCGTCTAGGTTAAACTTTTTTCATCAGAAAAAATAATAACATTAGACCAATTTTCTTGGTTCCACTGCACTTTTTCTCGAACCCATTCTTCGCGTTTTACCTTCTGTGCTTTCGTGAGTGCTGGTGCAGCTTTTCTCTTCTTATAACTGAAGTTCTTAGATGAACCCAGGATCTGTCGCACTCTTCTCGGTGTAACATTTAATTGCAGAGATGTTTACAGGCTTTTTGACCCCTCTCCTGTCCGAGACGCCTCACGGAGAAGTCGGCGGCGGGCTGTAGGGCTCAATTTTGAAGGGCGGTCAGGAGACTTCTTTTTTCCGTATTCTTCTGGGTT
>LQNS02276622.1:1902634-1927748 GCA_001587735.2 Parhyale hawaiensis
GGGGTAGATTATTCAAGAAAATGCCACGTCACATTCGAAATGTCACCGGTACAGAGACTGCGAAATTTAAAAACTTACTGGACGAATGCTTACTGAAAGTGCCAGATAAACCTGCTGTAAGCGGCTACGTGAACTGTGGGGATAACTCGCTGTTGGTCACGGACTGCAGCATCACCTCTGCACAAGATAGGTGGCGTGCATAACGTCACCTGGACTTCGTCCGATGCATCATCAAACGTATTTATTTCTATTTCCGTGTAAGCAGTTAACAGTTATTCGAAGCTAACATCCGAAACCTATTTTCCTCTTCGTTCATATTTGTGCGAGATCGTTTCAGAAGCTCTCCTTTTTTCATTATTCAACGAGGGCGGTGAACGATGCGAAGTCGTTATCCAAATATCACTTTCCTCCTTATTTCAATAGAAATTTCACTGCCACACTGAATCGAGATCAGTTCAAAAGCGCTTGTTTTCGCTTCTAATACACTGTAAACATTTTAATGATGCCTGCTACTTTTATCGACAACCTTAACAAGCTCGTCTCCTCCCCCGTTACGTTGAATAGAGAAGATTGTTTTTTTGTCATTGATGTAGCAGATATGTACAAAGGAACGTAACAGTTTCCGAGAAGAAAATATGAGGCAAAAGTCTGGTCCAAGCTCGTATCGTATTGCTTAGAAGTTCCTACATCTGGAGCCCCTTAACACACGTGTTGTTTGTCAGTAGAATGTCTAAAAATGTATGCTATACAATAATATTGGAGAAGCCTGTCGAGCCTTTTGTACCTCTATTTGATAACGTACGTAGGTCTGTGATCTTTGAGTTATTCTCTACGAAATAAAATTTCAGCCAACTCTTCGTCAATCAGCAAAGCATTTTTACAGATTGTTTTATGTATCACTCGCTGCGAAGTCACAACGTCTGATGCTGCCCGGAGTACTTCTGGTATTTCAAATAAGTAATGCAAAATTTTGATTTTCATTTTGACTATTGCCTAGATGCCGCCCTCTAACTGACTTCGGTAAACTTTGATCCACCGCAGGTATTGGGAACGACTGATCGTAGCATACTACGTCTTACTAGTGAAGTTTTTATATGAAAAACTTCAAGACGTATTTACAGAATATAGTTATGTAAGATCATAGAGTATAGAATAGAAAAGAGGGGAAACCTCACGGCAGTTTTTACCCCTGTCGCTTTGGTTTAACGAATGGCCATAAAGGTGGAATGGCGCTAGAGGCGCTTTATAGTTCAAGTTAAATGTACCTCAGAGAAGAAGTTCATGTGGTTTTTATACTTTAAGCATAGGTACCATTTACTTCAAAAATTATTTGCAACAAGATAGGCATCGAATTTTGATGGAAATTACATTTTTTATAGTTTTTTATTGAAGAGCGTAATGTGCCTTCAATTGACATTTTTTGGTTCCGTGGTGATGGCACATTCTTGTGGTGCATGACGGTACGAGTAGCCAGCGATTTGCAACGTCCATTTGCTCGCAGTTTGTCAGTGCGGTTTATTTACAATCTATATTTCGCCAGCTACATTCCATTGTGCATTATACGCTCTACTTTATATAATTTATACGTAAGGCATCTTTTTGTGGCTACATTTGTGACTAGAATCACTGCGATTACGATCATCGTGATCACTTGAATGCAATTGTGAGATTTTCACAAGCTTAAATATTATGCAGGTAGAGAGATTTGTTTTATGGGTATGCCCTAAATAAGCTATTCGAAGAAAATTTTTTGGGTGGAAAACCATCAAGAGAAGCACATAGACGCACTTGGAGGGCTAATATGCCTACGTGTATTGCAGTAACGTTCGTCGGAATAAACAAAGCGTTACAGTACTTCTCGTATTAGCCCTCCATATGCTTTGTGGGGAAAATGATATTATTGATGAAGCTGTGGTAATTATCAATTGCTATTTACATTATTACCTCCGCCAAGGAGGCATTGTTTTCGCCGGTTTTGTCTGTCTGTGAATCTGCCTGTCTGACTGTTTGTCATCAAGATAACTCAAAAGTTAAAAAATGATTTTGACAAAATTTACAGGGATTGTTAGACATGTTAAGAGAAACGAATGATTAACTTTTGGCGAAGATCCGTCTATCCGACTGTTTGTTTGTTTTTCTGCCTCATTTTTCACACTGCTATAACTCGCAAAGTTTGGACGGAGTTTTATGAAAGTCACACGAGTTGTTAGTTATTAGATGAAGAGTAATTGACCAAATTTTTGTAACGATCCGTTGGTTTGTTCATTCGTTTGTCACTGTTTTTAATTTTATGCTTGATAGCACAATAACTAAAAAAATAATCAATGGATCTTTATGAAATTTATCGGAATTCTTAGTAATGTTAGAAGGCATAAATGCTAAAATTTTGGTGCAGATCGGTTAGTTCGTTTGTATGTTTGACTTATGTTTCTCATAATGCCTGTTAGCAGCATAACTCAAAAAGTTATGAACGGCTCTTCAAAATAAAATTTCTGAGGCTGTTAACACTATTGAAGGGCACAGATGATTAGATTTTGTTGTTGATACAAAGAAAATCTTAGTCTCAGAACTAATTTCAATTTTTCGTAACAGTTGCTTTGCTGGGCGGAGGTATGCGCTCTCAGAGTTCTCTACTTCCAGTTGCAAACACTCCCTGATGGCGCACTGTTTACCTCTAAAAGCTATATCGCCATTAGCAGAGCCTGTTCTTCACTCCCATAATTTGAAAAATTGAGCATTTTTACATATAAACTTGTGGACTTAATCAGTCGAAAGCTCACAATGTCTCTCCCTAAAATAGGTAAGAAGCTTAGAACGGTCTGAGCCAATTATTTGCGGGTTAGTTATGGCGCATCAGGGGCAAAACTTCGACGTCAACAGTATACCGTCTATTGCCGCTACTGCACAACCAGCTTATCGTCTCTGACGCGTTTCTTATATTTTTTATCGTTATTTTCTAAATATGTATGTTTTAATATCGCTTTCTCGAATGGTAAAAAGTTTATTTCTGTAATAAATTATTTTTATACACAAAAATAATTTTGAGTTTCATACGTGAGCACCATCAAATGACGTAAACATCTTCGTGTACGGCCGCTATCACGCGACTAACGCACCGTCTCTGATGCGCTTCTCTTTCACTTGTATCGTTATTTTCTAATGATGCAATTCGTTGAGCATTGCAAAGTTAGACGCAAATAAGTTATGTTTTACTATTTTGACGTATTCACACTTAGCTATTTTGCCGTTTACGTTCGCTTCTTCATGCGCCGCCGCGTTGAAACAGAGTTTGTTTATATATGGAGCTTTTTACAGAAGCGCCACCAAAGGGCGACGGGAATCGGGACAGAAATTGCACGTACTTTCCGCTCTTGATGTATTGCAAACTCTTTGGTCAGATTTGAGTGTTTGCCACAGTACAGAAAAGGGAGTAAAAGTAAACAGGGGAGTTGGCTGGGACACCCCCCCCCCAAGGCAGACGGCTGCGCGTCACTAGCAATTGAAGAGTTACCAGAGATACGAGAGCAACGGGCAATACACAGCTGGCAGGATTCCCAGTGCGATCGTTCTCCCCACTGTTTCGCCCATCCTATTTTATGGGGCGTGGCGACCCCAGGGGGCTCGTGTAGGTTACGTTATACCTTAGTCAGTAGCTAGGCCTTCGGGACGTCTATCTTTCGAGCCCACTTTGCATCTTTCCATTTTCATACTCCTACTTGCTCATGCTTCATTCTGACCTTCTTCTTCTTTCCCGACTTGCTGTTCCCATGCGCTTTGACTCGTGCATGGGTTCCACATTTCTCGTGGCATTCTTTATGTCCCTTCTTCCTTCCTCTCTTTGAATCATAGAGTGCTCTGTTGGTAGGGAGGCTTAAACTAGGAATATAATAATAATCTCCCAACTGTTTTTCTAATAATTTATGCCCGAAAAACTGGCGTTTCGTGGTCATTTCATTTGTTCAGACTTTACTGTAGGCAGTGGTATATCTATTAAGTAATATTTCATAGTACATAGCTACTAGCTTATTGATTGTGCAGCTTTTCCTAAGAGTAAAGCAGTAGGGCCGAGAGCTGCGCGCGACGTAACCTCTGCTCTTGAATGCTGACTGAAAAGCTGTGGTGCTTGTGATTGGCTCACAGCTGCATACATCACAAGCACGCAAATTTTGTAAAACTACTGCCCCCCCCCTTTCCTGTACTGTTTTGTTTGCGCATACGGCCGTACAAACTTTCAGAATTGTGACGTCAAGCCAATAGCGTCACTCCTTTTGCAGCCACGAATCTTGGGTAATTCTACAGTGGCGTGACTTCACAATTCTGAAGGTTTGTGCGGCCGTCTGCGCCAACACTCAGATTTGTCATAACTATCTTCTGTGAAGATGAACTGTGACTCCAGCCGCCCGATGGTTAATGGCAATAACACTCGGAACCCAGGAGGCTTTTTAAAATGAAATCAACTTGTGAGTTTTCCACTTTCTAAAATGGTAAGAATACGTAGTGCATTTCATTTATTGAACCGACGACTTGCTAGTTGTGCTCAGACTAAATATTTTTCTTATCATGTTATGGCACACCGCTGTTATCTGAATTATGACGTCACAAGAATTTTGAGGCAGAACTAGGCTGCGCTTAGAGACTGTCCGTTTGTGTTTTCATTAGTCTGGGATAAAAGATACAATAGTGGTCAAAATATAAGGAATGAACAAGAAGAAATAGTTAAATTTTTATTGCTTGATAGGTTTTGCCTGTGCTTTTATAAAAGTTTCATAAAATACTAGCGAGACCCATAGAAATTCCACTGTTACCTATTATTTTCTCTTTTCTAAGTGCACTGAGCCTAGGCAGCGCTATAATACACTATCTTAGTCTAAACCTAACGCACCTCTTTTGAGGTACAATTCTTGAGAACCCTCATCCACCTTGAAGTCGGATGGCCACTTATCAGGATTAAGCTAGCTAAATTAATCCGGTTACCACGCCTTGGCTTCATTTTGCACGAGTGTATTACCATCGCTGTACCATCTCTGCAAATAGGGCGACCTTTTTTTTTTACCTCCGCCAAAGAGGTTACGTTTTCTTCGGCTTTGTCTGTCACCAATATAACTCAAAACGGTGTGGACGGAGTTTGGTGAAATTTACAGGGATTGTTAGGTGTGTTAGGAAGAACAGTTGATCAACTTTTTGTGAAGATCCGTTCATCCGTTTGTTTGTTTGTTTGAATGTCTGTCTCATTTTTCTTAACGTCATAACTCAAAAAGTTATGGACGGATTTGCATGAAATTTGCAGGAGTTGTTAGGTATATTTACGAGGAGTAAATGATCAAAGTTTTGAAGCGAACTTTTTTTTTGTTCGTTTGTTTGTCACTGTCTTTAATTTTATGCTTGTTAGCACAGACTGAGTTTTCCAGCAAGGAATGCAGCATCTGGCCGTCGTTCATGTTGAAAAGTTTAACTGTTAGGTTAGGTAGGTTCTCTATATTCCCCTTCTGTTCCGTGAGGTAGTCTACCGATCGAGATGGTCGACATATTCCGCGGGGCGCAGGGCTCGTACTTGCTCCCGTATGCACGGCAACGGGAGAGACCATCAGCACTGGCATCTATTTATTCTTTTCTCTTTCGTGTCTTTGAAATGTTGTGCGCCTTATTGCTCTTCCAGCAATAATTTACAGAAAAAAAATTTTAACACAAAGCCCACTTAGGTCCGGACCCCATCGAAGCAACGAGCCACGTAACTAATTTGTTGCATGAAAAAACGTAACATCGAGTACAGCCAGCTACTGCCCCACCGACACAACCCAGATCTCGCGACACACTATATATATCGGTCACACACTATCGCCATGTCTCGCTCAAAAATCACATTGTATCGCTTTTTGAATCAGCGGGGCCCGGGCTTATGTGAGTTCGCCGTCAATTCCAGACCTTGCAGCAGAAATGCTGCCACAAGGTGTTGCATCTTCGGCGCGATATGAGCTAGCACCGTTTTGCTAGCAAACTTATTTACTACTACTTCTACTACTACTCAACCTGAACACTGGCGAAGGGCCTGTGGCCGACAATACCTCAAAGTGCATGAAAGGTCGGCTTCACAGGAGATAAAATAAAAATAGGATGCAGAAGGGCCGCCCCCAGCACTGAGTCAAGTTCTGGGGACAGGCGGCCCTCCGCTTAACTGTCCATAGATACCACACTCTACTGTCGCTGATGCTCGATTACGGTGGAGGAACCGTTAAAATTTAATAAGAGAGAGAGAGAGAGAGTGTGGCGGTGCGTGCTGACTGAAAAATCCGCATTCTCGTATTTTACAGGTATCTATCCTAATTAAAACTACACTCTTAAGTTGATTAGATTCGTAGTATAATGAAGATTGAAATACCGTATTTCTATAGTTATTTATGTATTATTTCAAATAAATGAAAATTTCCATGTTTAATCTTCTAGCTATATGATAATATACAGTTTGCTAGTTGCCTGGTTTGGTTTCTCCGCCCCCATCTGCAGGATTACTATGTAGTAGTCCTCGGTATCTGTCACCCTTGTTTCACGCAGGTTTGTTTTTTTGGGCCTCCATGTTGCTCTCTGGAACCACTTGAATCAAGCAAGAGAACATAAATTATATCGAGTACTTGGAAGTAATAAGTTTGCGCTATATTGTAAAAATACGTAGAACAAAGGCAACCTATATCGAGGACTTCCTGTAGATGGGAAAATATTACCTGCCAAATTCTAAGAATATGTTATTGGAAAATCGAGCCTCAAATTCATAGAGCAAGTAAGTTTCTCGAATAAGCTCGACACTACTGTAGTTTCTGAAGCCCACCTCGCCCAAAAGGAAGCTAAATAGCTTTGAGTTTCTCTTGAACTGGAGCGTTTAATATCTCAATCTTCGATTAAGTTTCCGTCCACGTGGTTCATAACCCATTTCGCCTATGTTCTTTGGATGAATTTCTCCGTAGGAGTTTAAACTTTACGTTGAAAAGAGGCTTATACTTTCAGTTTTTGATGCCGCCATTAGAGTTTGATTCTGATGCGATTACTGTTGGTCGCCAGGATATTCAGCTGAGCGTCCAGGGTAAATACTTTGTCTCAACTCTATTTTCTTGCTGCTGTTTGATTGTCAAACATTTAAAATGCGTCACTTTACTGGCAGGCAGGAAGTTCTGTTGCCGTGCACTTATTGTACATTTGAACATATGATAACTTTTGTTGAGTTAATACAGACAATGAAGCCATCAGGCACGTTGTAGTTTTTGTAGTAATAGCCGTTCGTATATTACAGCAAGTACGAAAAAAAGTTGATCACAAACTAGTGCCGTCGTTACTGACGGCCGGATACACTAGGTTTATTGTTATTCTATATGAAAAAAACTGTCGTGAACAGTTAAGCAACAACACTCTGTCAACAACAGTTGTTGACTCAGTTTCACTAATCGTTTTATGGCGCACTGACACGCATGGTCTGGATTATCGGCAAGTGTTATGTAAGAGGGACGGTGTCTGAATGTGTTAAATAGGATTCTTGCATAATGAAACGCATGACTAAACTAGCGTATTTTGTGCGTTATTGTTGTTTCACGCAGGCGTACATTAAAATAAGTATAAGAAACGCAGGTGAAGATGAGATTAATAGTTTTTCCTGCTGATTGTGCTAAGTAATGATTTTTTTTTACTCTTAAGAAATAAATTGCATGAGTGTTACGTGAATATGTTTCGCACTGCGTCTAGAACTGGAGTTCCCAAACTGGAGTGCATGGTACCCCTATGGGGGTGCGAGAGGAGCTTTTCAGGGGTGCGAAATACTGTTTTGTTTCTCAGCATTCACAAATTAACTTAAATTTGTGGCACAAAAGTTAGTATAAATTTAATTCATCATCATAATATGGGTACTTAATTTTATAAGGGTGTGAGAACATGTAAGCAGTTTTCCAGGGGTGTCAGGTAAAGCAAAGTTTGGGAACCATTACTCTAGAATATGCTATCGGATGTGTTCATGATTTAATATGAATTTTATGACATTTTTATCGGAAGCTTTTCGGTTTGAAATCGAACAAAGTGTTTTAAATCGATTGATGGAGGCTGCAGTAGTGAACTACACCTCCGATGATTGTCAATATACATAGTATGGTACTACCGTCTTCAAATTTTTATTATGAGTAATAATTAGAGAGCTAATTTGATATATATCTGTTAGAACCCTGAAAATTTCTAGGAATATGTGACCTAAATCTTCTGACGCTTATTGTACTTGCGCTTCTAGCCCTCCATTTTCACTTCTGGTCGCACAGAGCCAACCGAGATATTCCAGCAGGAATACCAAAACAAAATATTCCTCCCGAGTTATGTAGAACAACCGAGTCTTCACTGCAGGGATCACTCAATGAGTGGATACGGTGGTAAAACTATGACTATGATTATATTTCCATTCTAGTACAACTTTATTGCTTCCACCAAAATGTGACAGTAGATCCAATGATGGTTAGTGCACTTGTGCTCTCTACTCACCAATTTCAATTCTGGTCTGCCCCATATTATATCCCACCGAAATATGAACGTAGATCCTACGACGGTTACTGTACTTGTGCTTTTCACTCTCCAATTTGAATTCTGTTACAACCACACAATTATATTACACTGAGATGGGAACGTAGATCCTACGACGGAGAACTTGTGCTTTTATTCCCTAGTGTCTATTGTGTTTACAAACGCCCGGTATCCCTTACTAAACTTCAAATTCTCTGCCAAAACTTTGTTTCAACTGTGCATGATCCGCAATGCACTAATGCACTGCAGCTTCTGCTGAGATTCATTCTGATGGCATTTGCAACCTAGCGAATAATATTTATTCAGGGAAACAGGTTGACTTGTAAACAAATAAGAGCTTCCAAACGTGACACAGCGTCGAGTTAACTCCGGCGCATTCAGACCGTGGTGCTGTGCCTTCCTTTGGTTGTTTACGGCACCAATTACGGAGCTGTCAGAATCGATTTCTGTCGTTAAATTTCATTGTATGGCAAAGGCATGGCTCTCTTATGCGATATTGGGCATTCCTGGAAAGCTCTTCTCGTTTTCCGATATCACATTAACGTCTCGAGAAAGCGTTTGCTAAGGCTTTGGTTAGGAGTCTAATACAACTGGATTTACGTCATGGAGCGCCTAAGCGCTGACGGCGGCCTGGGGCTTAGGTAGGAAAATTATCTGTCGTTGCTTTGTTCGGTGAGTTCTGCAGTGGTCGTACTGTTGCGATATTGTGGATGTTGCGTCACACTTTCGCTTCAATAGGAATGAAAGCGTGTACAATTGCTTAGGAATTTAGTTTCACTCTATATAATGCCTTCCAAAATTCTATATCTCTGAAGAAGAACTGAAGCTATACCAATTATGGTGTCTGAAACGTCTATTCAATTAACAGTTGCAAATTTGAGTTTTTGGTGAATCTTAGCAAAAAGACGTAGACGTCGCTACTGGTCGAGCAAATTCAAATTAAATTTAATCCCCGTAGGCATGAAGAATATTTGCTCGAAGCTTCTAGCAGGAACGATGGCTTCGCCACTTCAAATCGTACGGCAAGTATTAGAAAGAACGTCAAGTTTCCTGAAGTGTCCAGAGCAACGGATTTAGGGTGAACTCAACTCGCTTCCACGTGCCGAAGCCAGCGAACCGGTCTAAAATGCTGACCAAGTCAAGCGTATTGGGCTTAATGTCAGGCCTACTATGGTTTTCACTGGCCGTGTTTCACTGTTTTTCGCTAATAATTCTTAAACGAATTGTCGGATTACTATGGTATTTCAACACAAAGCCTACTATACCCCTTTCTAATTTATGGCTCACATAGCATATTGCTATGTGTTTACAGAGGCGTTTACTCATGAATATTACTCGTGTATATGAAGCCTTTATTAAGCTGCAGCCAGGGAGTCTCTTCAACACATTCGAACTAAGCCCAATTGTTCAAAGAAAACGGGAAACAGTTTTCACTGAATAACTCGTTTTCTGCCGGAGGCGTGTTTCAATCAGACGCCGGTGTTACCCTCACGGTGATACTCTGTGTCACCCCGTATAGCGGTGAATACGACGTGCAATCTCAGCGCCCCTAAGAAGTTTTGCGGAATTTGCAGAAAACTCGTACCTAAACATTTCTGGTATTTCTAACGAATGCTACTGACTGTACAATCATTTTACGCAACATTCAACTCCATCAGCCCCAACTACACTTTTGGCTGTCATATTTTTTACTTCCTCTTGAAATTTGTTCTTAGCTAGTTATTTTTTTTATTACATCTTTCTTTTCATCGCCTGGAAATTTTCCTTGTACTTTCAAACAATTTTTCGTATTGTTCGTTTTTCTGGTTTCTGTTGCTTTAATCACTGTTAGTAAGGCACCATAATGCTGGTAATGACCATTATTCCTAATTATCGATGAAATCTAATAAAACTTTCGCTCGTCTTCGGTGGCTTTCGAAGACATAGTTTGGGTACTATGTAGAGAAGATCACAACAGCAACCACTCGCTATGAATTTGGAAGAGAACTCGGACAAGTGCGGTTTGGTTGCGCAATCCTGCACTCAAACGACGCAAGCGTTGCCAATTTTTCAAAAAATATCAAACCGTTTAGAAATTACATAATCATTTTGCGCAGTCACGCAACTGCTCCCTACTCGGTCAAAATGCTTGCCCAAACACTATGTTTGCGTAAATTATTCGTACGTTTAGGGCCAAGTTAGGATAAAAAGTATAGAAAACTACACACAAGTGCTTCACATTCTAGAATTCAACCAATATATGGCAGTCATACATTTTTGAATACTAATTTTCGAGAATCATAGTTAATTTTCGTAAACATAGGCAGTGTTACCCATAACATGACCCTAAAATTTAGGAAGGTTGTCGTTGGTGTCACCCGGTGTTACCCAACCTGTGTCGCATTGGAGGCCGGTGTTGCACAGGTGACACCGAAGGCCTGATTGCAACACGCCCCAAGTTGGGGGCAGTTCGAATGTGTTGAAGCGACTCCCTGGCTTCAGCTTAATATATGCTTAATATGCACGAGTGAACTCCTCTGCAAACGCACATAGCAATATGCTATGTGGGCCATGAATTAGATAGGGTGTAATAGGCTTTGTGTTAAAATACCATGGTGATCCCACAACTCATTTAAGAATTATTAGCAAAAATCAGTGTAATACGGCCAGTGAAAACCATAGTAGGCAAGTTAATGACACCTAAACACGACTGTTGAAACTACCAGATCAGGTTTGACTGTTTGCATGCTTTCGTTTCCACGTTATCGCAATCACCATTATATCCTATGTGCTGTTTCACCATTGTTTGATATTGCGATATTAATTTTTTCACGACTGTTGAAATTGTGTTCTTGTGGGAAGCAATGAAAAAATTATAATCCCACTGTTTACCTCTGATATTTTGACTGCAAATAGATACCATATACTGTCTCCGACGGTCTTCGAGGCAAAACTGGATTCCGTTTACCATTGAAATCACTAGGCAGTTTCTTGCACTCTAACGTTTTCTAATATAACTAGTCTGCGGCAAAGATTTGTTGTCATACTGGTTAAGCAGCTTATTCCGAAAGTGATGCTGAACAATCAGTGTTCCACTTTTGAAATGGTGACGCCCTACTGAACAGTTTCTATTTCTGTTGAAGCTCGGACGTTCGAGCAGAAAAAAAGTTTACTGAAATGGATCACCACACATTGCACTTGGCACTCATCTTGCAAAGAGCGAACTTCGCCTTTGTTTCAAATTGTTTGCTTTCTGCAAAATTGGCTAAGGCAGCGATGAGCCTTGTGATAAATTGCTCTACATCACCGCTCGTGCACTTCACTTCTTGATGTTTTACCCTGATCCGTAGCTCACGTCTTGAAGGCCGGGAAAGTCTATCAATCAGTAATTAAAGATTGCTGTTACCAGCGCGATCATGGGATGCATCACAAGGAACGTCCAGTATTGCAATAGTCATATATATTTCGACCTTTATCTGAAAAAATGTATCATGTCGCATTCAGGCTCCTTACCGGTGTGATCTTTGTAGATTCATTTCACTATTGAATGAATTCCCGCTTTGACTCTGAGAATGGCAGTCCTTCCTGCAGTAAAAGGGTCTACAACAGATATCCCAACTGGCTATTCAAAAGCGTTTGTAGAGCTAGCCTGAATTATTCAATTTTAAAGCGTCTTTTTTTTTTGGCCACATTCGTGATCATGATCATTGCGATCACTGAAAAGCACAAGAACAGTCAACGATGTTGTAAACAAACCAGAGACGCCATGTCTATTTCAAAAATTAGATATCTATCGTATTTTCACGGAAGATAGTGGGGAATGTTTTCTTAGAAATTTGTATTTATTTTGACGTCAATGCATAAGTGAACTAGCAGTAGTTAACGCATTTTGAACATGCACAGTCATAAAAGTAACGAAACTGTAATTCTGGATGCCAATAATGCAAGCAATTGTCAACACTGATCACGTGTGATTGGCATCAGAACCACGTCAAAAAGTAGGCACAAAAACATATGGATCATGCCAAATCAGACTGAATCATCCACCAGATGGTCACCAAAAGACGCCTTTATTTAGTTGAGCTTCAGACGAAGTCCAGATATATGCTGCGTTTTCCTTGCTATTGGGAACGTGTCTTGACATCTCTCCCGCTGATATCTTCACTGTAGCCTGTAGGTAGTCAGGGTTAGAGTTTCCTTAACTGGGAAACCCTTATACGCACTGCTTCGTGCGGCAAGTAGATGGTCCCTGGCCCCAACAGCGTGCACGGTTGTAGTCGACTGCAGATTGGCACAGCATGGTGCTCTGTGTAACAACCTACGACCCCTTGACCATTTCCATTTCTCTTAAGTATCAGTATCTCCGCAATAGCGTCTGAGCTCAGAATGCTGACTCAGTAAGCAAAATGCTAGAAGAACTCGTGTGCCTGGCAACCAGAGTCGAACTTCTGAAATCTCACGGGAGAGCCCGTAACTCGAACATCCTGCCAATGCGGGTGGCGAATCAGAGAACTAACGGCTAGTTAATTCTACAACGTTATTACTCTCTGCCATATTGATGCATGGAGAGTATCTTGCTGAATATAACGTAAACTTCCAACCGAAAGTTTCGTACTTTGTTCTTTTTAATTGGGGTAATATTGCTCCATATGGGGGAATATTCTGGGCCTGTCGCTATCCACTGTAAAGAAACTCCTGAGGCCTGTTGCAATCAGGCCTTCGGTGTCACCCGTGATAACCCGGCCTCCAATGCGATACAGGTTGGGTAACACCGGGTGACGCCGTCAACCTCTAACGTTACGAGCTGTGTAACACCGCCTGTGCTTACAAACATTGCCTTTGTTTGCGGACATTATGACTGATGATTGAAGATACATTGATAACCAAGTATTGGCTTAGTTTTAGCATTTAACTTCTTCTGCGTATTTTTCTCAAAATTTTATCCTAAAACGGGCAAAATAAGTCTCTGCCACAAATATTCAACAATGAGTTTTGCACAGACACCGCAACACTTTTTGGGAGGTCTGAAATCGCACGTCACATTCACTGCCACACGGTGTGACCCGAGTAACGCCGAAGGGTAACACCGGCGTCTGATGCAACATGTCTCTGGGTATCTTAACCCAACGAGCTTTAGTATATATAGGGGTGCGTTAATACCTTCGTGGGTGATGCGCCGGATCTTAACGAAGTAAACAAAATGCCGCATGTTAACGAAGTAACTATGGTAGCATGGCCGGTATACGCCAGTCGAGGTAGCGTCCTAACTTTTCCGGCGTGGCTTTTTACTGGAGGTAAGGTTCTCCAAAAAAATATATTCTTCAGACGATATGTAAAGTGCGTTAAGTGCAGTCTGCGATGACTGTTGGCAGAGGTAAGCTAATAAAGTATATATTCTGTCTGATAGGCCAGTGATTTTTTTTTTCTGCTATTGTTTTCTCTCTCCAGCCACAATGCTACCGCCGTACAACCGCCACAGCCTGTCAGCCATTCCTAGTACATTACAGTAAACACAACTATCTGTTCGTCAATTCTTGCCTGCGCATGCGGACGCTGCAATATGTATGATATTTTTGCAACGCAATACCCCGGAAACTTTGATAAAGTCTAATCTTGTACTGCAATGCATACGTAGCCTATGGGCAGCCAGACTTCAGCCATGTTTGAAACGTGAGCTTCACCGACGTGGCTAGTTGCTCCCTCGTTTATATTAAACCTCTTTGTCTTAATCCATTACCGCATCTTCTGTCGTTATTCTTCTGGGTAGAAATATTATAGTTTGTAATAGTGCCATACCTATCCTACGGGCGTGTTGCAATCAGACCTTCGGTGTCACCCGTGCTACACCGGCCTCCAATGCGACACCGACCACAACCCTCCTAAATTTTAGGGTTATGAGGTAGGTAACACTGCCCTTGTTTACAAACATTGATTATTATATGCGATAATTAGCATAACAGAATGTGTGGCTGCCGTATATTACTTGAATTCCCAACGCGTGAAGCACTCTTGCTTAGTTTTCTTAATTTGAGGCTCTGCCAGAAATATATTTGTTCAAACTTGCTGAATGTTCCGCAACACATTGTTGAGGCGCTGAAGTCGCACGTCACATTCACAACTACACGGGCGGTGCCCAGGCCCCCAGCAGGCGGGACACCATACTACAAAAAAGTAAGTAAGTAACTACACGGGTAACAATAGCGTCTGATTGCAACACGCCCGAGGTCGCAGATCATTGCATGTTTATCTGTTTCTCTATACCGGACTTCCTTCAAACCTGTCCTCAATGTTGACACTGTCTCACACAACATACCACGCGCTCAGCAAATCACCATTTCCCGCATACGGTTAGCGACCACACGTCTCACTCATGACCACTATTTCCCCTTTCCTCTCCCGTCTATCTGCCCTCACTGTCTGTGCACGATAACGCTAGAACACTTATTTGTTCTTTGCCCGTTCTTTGAGACCGCACGTCGTCCACTATAACTACGTCAGGCCTGTGTTGAACAGGACAAGCCCTTCACTCTGGACTCTTTACGGAGCCAACCTACCAAGCCAGAAGCAGTATTGGGATTCCTGCGGGAGGTTGATCTCCTGAAGAAGATCTATTCTGATATAGCATTGCGGAGTGGGGGCGCCAAGGCCTGCGTTGGCGACGCGCCATATTCATCCTCAAGTAATCCTCTATACCGGGACAACCTCATTCTCACGCACTGGATGCCACTTTCTGATAGGTATACGAAGTAAACAAAATGCCGCATGTTAACGAAGTAACTATGGCAGCATTCGTTTTGTACGAATAATAAGCATTTTGCTTTTGCAAGGTAATACATATCTAAAACACACAATTTTACTCCTCTGCCCTGCGTTATTTTAAACTGCTGAACCACTTTGCGCGGGCCCTAATATGCGCGCGTGCGCAGTTGTGCACGCTTGCCCCATGACAGCCTTGGTCTAGCACTAGAGTTCAATTACGCCACGTGCATTTCAATACCCAAAGTGCAATTCTTTAGATGTTTCTAAATTGATCACCTATGATATCTTAGGTAAGTTAGGAGAATTTTATTCGGTTCAATTCGCTTTTAGGACTTTCATGCTCTTTCGATATTCTGAAGTCATATACATATAGATAGAAGGACCGATTCTAACAAGTGTTTCATGAATGACGTTTTTGCCGCAAATGCTTACTTTTCGAGATGTTTGGCTCCGATTTTTCCATTAAGATCCGACATTGCGGCAGGTTTGTTGACAATATGGCGGCGTAATGCTATGTCGCTATACACTGTTTTAAATATATATTTCTCGTAGCATAGTTGCAGAACCAGACCTTGCTTATGATATTTTTATGATACTTGAAGTATTATATAGGTCGAATGACTTACTTTAAGACATTTTTTTTTTCAAGAATGACGTAGGTAGGAATAGCAGTGACGCGACCACGGAGAAATGACTCCACAACAGTATCGATATGGCTGTTGCAGTGGAAGGTACTGGGGCCAATTGTTACCTGGAAGATTTCGGTTGTATTCCATAAATACAGAAACTATAATAAGTTTTAATGTTGAACGTTCATTCATTTTCGATATTTGGTAAAATTAAGGGCATATAAAAAACTTTTTTTCTTTTAATTTATGTATTTTTTGATGTAGAATACGAAGCCGAAGTCCGTTTGTGGCTGTCGGACCTAGTCTTGGAGTTATAGGGAAAAAACCCCAGATACTAACAAGATCCTTACTGTAGCATACGACAATGGGGATCCGTGGGAAACCGGGGTTTTTGGGTGGGGGAGGGATTTAGGGCCAAAAACTAGGGTCCAGGGGAAAAATGATAAATCTGGCAAAACTTTAGGATTAAAATAGAAAAAGTTACCCTAAAAAGAATAATACCTACACAGCAAGGAAAAGCAACATATTACGCGCCAAACACATAATTGTTAGTGAATTATGCTTTTCCGTAACAACCTAAAAAAAGATAAATAGCTACCAGTACAACATTAAAATTGGCCGTTTCATTTACGGAAAAACAACATATTACACGACAAACACATTATTGGTACTGAATTCTGCTTTTCCGTTAACGGAATCGTAACAGATTACATACAAAATACTGCATATAAACCTAATTTCGTTGTGCTCGATGCACGTAGGTACGCCGGGAACCATCAATATAGCAGTAGTGTCCTTGACGAAAGGCCTGCGGTATATAAATTAATGTCTTAACGCGCTGAGGCTGCAACTCCCTGGGTTTATAGCCCTAGAGTGATGCGGAAACGTAGCCAAGTTGTAATATGTTGCTTTTCCGTGAATAAAACAGCAAACTGTAGTGTTGTATAGGTATTTTTCTTTTTTAGACTAATTTTTTCGATTTTTACCCTAAAGTTTGGCCAGATTTATCATTTTTCCCCTAGTTTTTTGGTCCTAAATCCCTCCCCCACCCAAAAACCGCGGTTTCCCACGGATCCCTTATTGTCGTATGCTATAGTAAGGATTTTATTATTATCTAGGGTTTTTCCCTATAACTGCAAAACTAGGTCCGACCGCCACAAACGGACTTCGAATTCGTATTCTACATAAAAAATACATCAATTAAAAAAGGAGTATTTTTATATACCCTTAAACTGCATTTTTACCCGATATTTTGCAGTCATATATAAGCAGAAGGACCCATATTGACTTTTTCGTGAATGACCTTGTGAATGTTTACGAGAGGGGCTCGGGTGATTTTTCAATTTTTCTGTGCATTAAATCGTTTTTCTTACGCCAATTATCAATGCTATGCACAATTATTTAAGTCGGCGCATAACGTTTTTTTCCTAGTTACAACGCTTTAAACTTATTTTCGGCTAATATTCGTCTTGTCCCCCACTTGAACTTAGGCTACTTCTGTTTTGTTTTGTAAAATTTTCGGTCATAGTGCATAAACTGCACTTCTGGTTTTTCGACATTTCCAACAAAAGTGTATCATGAATTAGTATGTAACAACATTGATAATCATATTTCGGATGGGGGATATCCGTTTTTGATGTTTTTTAACAATGTGTTCACTGAAATTAATATGTAAGATATTAAAAATAATTTCTCTTGACAGGCGATGTACATTCGCCATCTTCCGCTTTCCTGCGTAACTATGCAAGCAAAGAACAAGCAAGCACGTAGACTGCAGTGCCATATTGTGCTCTGTTGAGGCTTGTGGTGGTTGTTTTCGATATTCTTGACAATGTTTTCGCTTCAATTAGTTATTAGGAATGCTAATTATATTATGTCAGATGGAGGAAATCCATTTTTGACATTTTCAAAAATTCATTCAGTGAATTTTGAAGGTGTAAATGCTTAACAAAAAATTTCTTCGACGGGTCATCTTCTTCCGCTTTGTTTATAACCATGCCGCGTTATCTAGCAACAGCGGCAATGACGTTTTGGACATATGATTGAACATCGACTTATTCTGTTATTAAAACGGAGCCCCAAACATTGTTTTTCGGCTATAACGGCGCTCTTACTCATAAGGTTAGGCTAGCAAGGTCTGGTTCTTCTAATATCCTATGAGAAACTTATAAAAAAACAGTGTAGACTGATATGACTCTTCGCCGCCATGTTTTTTGAAAGAACTGCTGCTAGATGGCGCCACATGTTTGTCAACAAAGCAAGCCGATGTATGTGACCCGTTTCAGAAATCATTTATCAAGCATTTTAGCTAATTTCATTGAAAATCTTCTCGTAAATGTCAGAAATGGATTTCCCCCACCTGAAATATTATGATTAGCGTTCCTAATTACTAATTCAAGCGAAAACATTGTTGGAAATGTCGAAAATCCGGAAGTGCAGTTTATGCACTATGACCAAATTTTCTTCTTTTCAGCTTCTTAATTGACCCGTCGGAGCACGCTACTGCTTTAGATTAGGTTACATGCGTAAGAGCTAAACTCGCCCCACTTTAGGCCGTACTGTCGGGTAGTTAGGCATAAACCCCTTCAGATTCACCCTCTTTAGGCCGTACTATCGGGTAGTTATGTAAAAATCCGTCAGATTCACCCCTCTTTAGGCTGTACTGTCGGGTAGTTAGGCATAAACCCCTTCATCATATCGGGCAGGTTAGGTAAGGCGTAGGTCTGGTTTGCCTAATTTCCACAAAAAAATTGATGTCATTTTCGTTTTCAGCATGCCTCAATTATACTAGAAATCACTTTCTTATCCTTCAACTCGGGTGGGGGATAAGACGAATATTTACCTCACTTCTATAAGGTAAGCTTACGTACCGCGTTTTAGGAAACGAATGCGCTTAGTTACGTAAGCCAGTGTGACAGAGGTTCAACTTAAACAACGAAGCCGTTCGTTAGGCCGAGAACCTAGGTTAGGGAGGCAGAGCAGGTTCTGCTAGCAAGTATAGGTAGGTCCCTAGAAGAACCTACCTCCTCTTACCGAACCTTGGTTCTCGGCCTAACCGATGGCTTCACTGTTGGCAAGCTTCCTCGTACTGAGGTTGGTGGTCGGTGGTGGCTGTCAGCCTGTCGCCTTCACTTTTATATAGGAGTAAGTAAAAAGTTTAAAGCGTTATAACTCAAACAAAACGCTATGCTACTACCTAAAATGTGCATAGCATTGATAATTGGTGTAAGAAAGACGATTTAATGCACAAAAAAAAAGAAATGAGAAATCACCCGAGCCCCTCTCGTAAACATTTACCAATGGCATTTCCGTTGCAAATGCTTACTTTTCGAGGAATTTGACCTTGAAGTTTCCATTAAGATCCAACGTTACGGTAGGTTTATTGACAATCTGGCGGCGTGGTGCGACGTCGCTGTGAACTGTTTATATATATATCTCATTAATAAAGTACTTTAATGTTGAACCTCCATTTATTTTCGATATTTTGCAGTCATATACAAGTAGAAGAACCCATTTTAAAATTTTTCATGAAACACGTTTCCGTTGCAAGTGCTAACCAACTTTTCGAGATAGCTATTTGACTTTGAAGTCCCCATAGTTTATTATTATTATTTTTTTTTTTTTTTGCCACAGCTTTTTCGGCTACGACATGGCTCTTGCTCATAAGGTGAGCTGGCCATGACTGGTTCTGCTAATATCTTATGAGAAATATATGAAAACGGTGTACAGCGATACGTCGCCATATTAGAAAAAAACCTGCCGCTAGATGGCGCGACAAGGCCGTAATGACGGATCTTAATAGGAACTTCAGAGTCAAATATCTTGAAAATTAATCAAATGCAGAAAAAATGTCATTCATGAAAAACGTCTTAAAATAGGTCCTTCTACCTATATATGGCTTCAATATATCGAAAATGCTTGATGGTCCTACTTGCAAATTCCACCTTTTGTTTAAATACCTTGATTTTTGTACTTCCCATGTATTTCAACCCCCCCCCCCCCTCTCTCCCACTTCACATGGGACCGACGTTACGGCTGGCTAAGTTTTCAGTTACCCAATATATGTTATGGCCTGATATTAATATAGGAGTTCGGAACACACAATAATTATTGTGAATTTTAATATTATAGTCATTCTGATAATATAGCCTACTGCAGTATTCACTGAAATACTGTATGAAGAATTTTTACCTTAACCCCAAAACAAACCAAGACATATTTGACCATTATTCCAATAGATATTGTGCACTGAACATGCATTTATAGATGATAGACGCCGAAAATCCTTGGTCGTTCAGATATTGATCAAATAAATTGAGCGTTATATCAGTACTCCAGTGTAGTGGAACTCCACATTTTTTCATTAATTTTGTGACTTTTAAGCTCATATTTTTGATCAATGATGGCATTCCAACTTAACCTACTCGAACTAGACCTATTTTAACTCAATGTTTTCTTGCCTACCCTTATTTATTCTAACTTATTCTAATTCAGGCTAACTTACCCTAATCTGTTCTAATCTAATCTATTTTCAACTAACCTAATCGTTTTTCTACCTATTCTAACATAGCCCATTCTGACCTAACTACGTCTAACCTAACCATGTCTAACCTAACCATGTCTAACCTAACCATGTCTAACCTAACCATGTCTAACCTAACCATGTCTAACCTAACCATGTCTAACCTAACCATGTCTAACCTAACCATGTCTAACCTAACCTTGCCCAGCCTTACCTATTCTAGCCTAACCTATTCTAGCCTAACCTATTCTAGCCTAACCTATTCTAGCCTAACTTATGCTAATCTAGCCTATTCTAGCCTAACTTATGCTAATCTAACCTATCCTATTCTAACCTAGTCTATTCTAACCTAGTCTATTCTAACCTAACCTATTATAACTTATACCAACTAAACGTCACGAAATTCATGCAATGCTCATTAAAAATATGAAAAAATGGATTGCAATCAGAATGTAATGGGAATACGCGAAATGATATAACACTCAGCTAAGTCTAGTAATCAATGTTTCGGAAAATGCTGTTTGTGACTGCTATAACCAATAAATTCGTTGTTAGCTTGTCAATATCTACCAGAACAGTGGTTTGAATTTTTTGGATTTGAGCTGTGGGTTATAGTAAAAAATACTAACAATTTTAAAGCCGAATTCGTCGCAAATTGACCTTTCATGCGCTATCAAGAAAATAATTGACAAGAAATGAATCCCTAAGAAGTCTCATCAGAAGGGATGGTATAGTTGCCTGTAGTACAGTGAAGCGTATTGTTTTGGTGCACTTCTGAGTTCGGATCAGCCGGCACGATGACCTATCTATAGGAACTTGGCAGGCGGTTGACGTGATTGGCGTTAGTTTACAGGAGCACCGACCAAGTGGCTAAAGGTCATTTGCCCTGGCTATTGCGAGTTTAACACTGTACCAGAAAAATACGCTACACTTCACTACAGACTCATGCCAGCCCTACATCTAGGTATACATACATGCCAACATCCCGCTACTAACCTTACAGAATACATAGCATGTAATTATAGTCCTTATAGTTAGCAACATTAGGTTCAACAACATTGCGTGGAAGCATAGGCGGGTATGGGCACTTACAAACTTTTAATCGGTGGGGTAGGTAACGTCGTTCCGAAGTCGTTTATTGGACATCATTCTTGCCTTTAGGTGTTTGCGCATGCTTTTTTCGCTCTTATATAGGAAATCTTGAGAAAGCCAAAAGCGACATACTCTGCTGTAAAACGTGACTCCTGCACTAGGCGTCTGGATTTTTTTTTTTTTATCCTTATATGTCTTCCTTTTACCTTCGTCTAATACTGGGGCTTGTGTTTCTGAGTCGCTAATCTCACGAGCGGTGTACTTTCCATGAGTTTCTAGTTTCTTTTCTCATATATTTATACTTATTGTATTTTTTCTCTCAGGGGCAACATTGTCGTGGAAAGGAGTTTTAAGATTTTTAGTGTACCTTACTTATTGATAGCTACCAATTACAGATATCAGTTCGGCTTTGCATTGTTTTCCTACTATGAAAATACGCGACAATCCTATACGTTTGATAATATCGAGTCTCTTCATTGATAAATGCATCAGGTAAGGCGAGTTGCATTACATTTAAGTTCCTACATCTTCTTGTACTCATCATGTTTTATGTACAGTTGGAGAAACAAGTGTTGTACACAAAAAAATGGTTGTTAATCGAACTTGTGGTATGTGAAAACGCAAATAACACCGCAATACATTAATTTGGGGCGTAGAAACAGATTCTGGGAATGAAAGCAAGAAATTCCTTGATAAATAGAGAATGCATGAATTTTCATGTATCGGAGGATGCAAGGAGAGTATGTATTGAATGAATTTTGCAACATAATGCGGGAGATTTCGGTTTAACTTGGCAGTAGAATATTTTGGATTACTCGAGAAAGTACTCAGTAACTCTTGTCAACCTTCAGATGAAAACCGGGTCATGCTGCTTCCTTTAATGCCTTGTCCAAGGGAATGATGATGTCCTCAGACCTGTATTTAAAATTTCTTGTGTTGAATCCCAGTACTGTGCTCGCCATTTTCACACTCTTATTAACTTGCTGACTGTGTTGTAATTTGTTTGCAATAGTTATTCCCAAGTCACGTTGTTGGCTGACAGCTGCCCCGTTCATTTTCAATTTGGTTGATGGGTTTTCCAGCCCTACGTGCATTACTGAGCATTTGTCGACATTAAAGTTCATCTGCCACGCTGTGCTCCATTCCACGAGATGGTCCAGGTCTTGCTGTGGCTCAGCGCTTTTCCTGGCAGGATGGCATAGTTTAGCATCATCCGCAAATTTACTGATTTTACTACGGATATTATGATCGAGATCATTAATGTAAATTACTTGGGGATTAACCACTTGGGTCTTAACTTCGTGAATATCAGTATTAGCAAGTAAAAAAATCTCAGTTGTAGTGATATCGGTACTTTTTCAAGGAACTGTACAGTTTACCATACCGTAACTTTGCACGGCGTTTGTGTATACGGTCCTGGTCGTTAACCTACGAAAAGACAGAAAAAATTACCAACCGGTCGCCAGTGACCTGAATATCCTATTTACCATGCAGCATTAGTTCATTCATAACAAGATTTTTTTAAGTGATACTGTTGAGAACAATGCAGACTAGGAGCTTCTAGGCAGATCTATCCAAGATTATAGAGGAAGGTGGTACGCCAGATAAAAATGCTATGTCCACTTGAGATGATCTTCAGAATGATTTGCGTTTATCAGAAGTTCACTTAGCTAAGCGAATGATAAGTAATGATATATACAGACAGTCTAAAGTCGCGCACACCAAGGAAGACGCCACTCTTTATGAAACGGCACAGAGATGCAAGGTTAAAATTCACAAAAGAGCATAAAAACAAGCCAAATTGTTTTTTTGGAAAAATTTCGTGGTAAAACGAAGCTAAACTTGAGTTGTTCATCGTAAGTCTTGACATTATGAATGTAGGAAAATCGGCCAAGCGTCCGTATCAGGGAACACAATTCCAACTGTCAAATTTGATGGTGGTAGTATCGTAGTTTGGGACTGGTTTTTTGTGCAAGGCGTTGATTGATAAACCGTCGATCGTTGATAGTAAAATGAACGCAGAAAATTATCAATGTACTAATTCCTAGGGGAAATTTAGTGCCTTCGGTAGAGAGCCTCGAGCTTCCTCTTGATTGGATTTTCCAGCAAGTCAATGATCCAAATATGCTTCTATAGGGTGTACTGTAGCTTGGAATGTGAAAGAGGATTACGGGAACCTAGCGATTGGACTGGAATTATAAATAGTGGATCAATATAAGTGTTCATCATTAATCTTTACGACGACCGTGTCAATCCCCGTATTTGACCTACTGTGTGTGAGGACTTTTGGCGATATTAATTTTAAAAATGAAACCCTAGGAAAGAGGTCCAATAAACGTCACAAGTCTGAAGACAATTGGCCTGGACTAGTGGAGCAAAATATACTAAACCTTGTGAATCGTCAATAATTGAAGATTATAGTATGAAGAGATTATTGCTGTTGAAGTTAATGAAGACTTTGCAAAAAGGCATTAAATGGAGATGGCATCATTTTTGTGCTGTATATTTATTTTTCACCATTGAAAATTAAGATGTTGCGATATTTTCTTAACCATCGAATACCATTTAGTTTCATACGTATGCATCTATTGGTAGCGTATAAGTTTATATAGGTAATACACTACAAGTAAAAATATTAAATATTTTCTGAAGCATGAACAGTTACTTCCCCTGTCCGTATATATGTCAGTGCGGTTATGTGCTACGAAATGTGAATGAAAACTAGCTTGAAATTTGTAGCAGATTGCTTGAATCTAAAAAGAAACAAAGAAATGCAGGGTACAAACAACCTATAGTGAATGACCATTCTTTTGTTTGTAGTAGGACAAGTTCTACAGATTCCTTCCAACTCTCATGTTCTTCAGGAACTCGCCCCTCCCCCGACCTGATAAATAGCCTTCCTAGAGGTACAATATATTTCATTCGCTGCGTGTATCAACGTTATTTATTATTTATCGATCTTTTTTGTCGTAACAAATGTCGAAAACATAGTGAATCATTTTTCGGAGGTATGATGCATAGCATAAAAAAGTGAACCACGTGGCTCAACAATGAATGATTTGCAGCATAAAGAACTAGGTAGCAATAGGTTAAATAATGAAAAAACCCGTTCATGTAGTAAGTTACCCTCAGGGCATCACCTCAACATCATCTTGTGACTTAAGAAAACAAATATGCGATTTTGCCGTATGTTATACTTTCTTATATCGTCAGTTTCGTATATATGGGAATAGCTGCCGTTGCTTTAGCATGTTAGGTTATATCAGGCCATAATGTCTGTCCATATTATTTCTTTTCATCATGATTATAGAAAATAGATTCAGTTTGAAACTAGTTTTAAAAATATAGTTTAGGGTCTAACCTGAATATCATTATCACAAACGAAAATTTTATGTGGCAGTCTCGCTCGATAAGATTTGAGGCACTAAAACT
Source organism: Parhyale hawaiensis (assembly GCA_001587735.2). Lineage (NCBI taxonomy): Eukaryota > Metazoa > Arthropoda > Malacostraca > Amphipoda > Hyalidae > Parhyale > Parhyale hawaiensis. The sequence goes on from LQNS02276622.1 coordinate 1,927,589, forward strand.
CCTGCCATAAGCAGTTATTTTTCCAGACTTAGAGAATGAAACTTAACGCTCACCCATTTCGCCAAGCCTGAACGACTCTACAAATTCTCGGGGCGCCAGTGCATAAAACAACTCGACCTGTCTGCCAGACTCGTTCATTCAAATGCGGCGCATTCTACTT
>LQNS02276622.1:1936172-1950951 GCA_001587735.2 Parhyale hawaiensis
TGGTTTCCTACCCGTAGTAAGATGTGGTTTCCTACCCGTAGTAAGATGTGGTTTCCTACCCGTAGTAAGATGTGGTTTCCTACCCGTAGTAAGATGTGGTTTCCTACCCGTAGTAAGATGTGGCTTCCTACCCGTAGTAAGATGTGGCTTCCTACCCGTAGTAAGATGTGGCTTCCTACCCGTAGTAAGATGTGGCTTCCTACCCGTAGTAAGATGTGGCTTCCTACCCGTAGTAAGATGTGGTTTCCTACCCATAGTAAGATGTGGTTTCCTACCCATAGTAAGATGTGGTTTCCTACCCATAGTAAGATGTGGTTGCCTACCCATAGTAAGATGTGGTTGCCTACCCATAGTAAGATGTGGTTTCCCACCCATAGTAAGATGTGGTTTCCCACCCATAGTAAGATGTGGTTTCCCACCCACAGTAAGATGTGGTTTCCCACCCACAGTAAAATGTGGTTTCCCACCCATAGTAAGATGTGGTTTCCCACCCATAGTAAGATGTGGTTTCCCACCCATAGTAAGATGTGGTTTCCCACCCATAGTAAGATGTGGTTTCCCACCCATAGTAAGATGTGGTTTCCCACTCATAGTAAGATATGGTTTCGTACCGGTCGGAACATACGGTCTCATACCTTATCCTACGAACATGAATGTAGTGTTCCCCGCCGCTCGGTGTAGAGTGTTTCTACCAACAGGAACATAGGGCTTCATCCAACTAGGAATATAGGGTTTCCTGACACAAGGAATAGAGGATTTCCTGCCACTAGGAATATAGGTTTCCTGTCACTAGGAATATAGGGTTTTCTGTCACTAGGAATATAGGGTTTTTTGTCTCTAGGAATATAGGGTTTCCTTCCACTAGGAATGTAGGGTTTCCTGCCACTAGGAATATAGGGATTCCTGCCACTAGGAATATAGGATTTCCTGCCACTAGGAATATAAGGTTTCCTGCCACTAGGAATATAAGGTTTCCTGCCACTAGGAATATAAGGTTTCCTGCCACTAGAAACATAGGGTTTCTTGTCACAAGGAACATTGGGTTTCCTACCACTATGTATATATAGTTTCATGGCATTAGGAATATAGTTTCATACTAAAAGAAATATGTGGTTTACGATCTAGGGTTAAATTATTGACTTGATCATGTGAGAGTTATGGTCATAGCTATTAACGGTTTTCGTTCACGTGGCGAGTGGCGTGCACAACACGACGTGAACCTCGTCCAAAGATCATTCTAAGCCTTATTTTCCAACCTTTTACATATCGTGGCACCCTATTTAGAAAACTTTGAATATATTTGCGCACCCAGTACAAAATTTATAACTCTTACAATGATGGCAACAAAATTTATGGTAAAATTGATCAGCTCATTTCGTTAGTTGGCCTTTTGTGATGAAATATAAATATTGGAAGTTTGTGCACGAGTAGCTTGGTGATATCAAAAGTAAGGAATCCCACAGACACTGGCCCCCCTCGCGGGTATAGGATGAACCATAGGCGATATCGCTAGGTTCGCCCATTCTATGCTGTTGGGAGCAGCGACGCCTGGGGGATTGTGTACTGTGTAGATTACCGGAGCAATAAGTAGGCCTTCAAGCTGTGTTTTATGCCCAATTGCTTCCTCCTGATTTCATACTTCTACTGATGTGACTGTCCTCTCTTTTTCCTCATCTTTCTCGGCTTGCTGTGGCCATGCACGTTGATCCTGCGTTGAAACACCCTCGTGCATGGGTTCCACGTTTATCTTGGCATATTGTATGTCCATACCGGTACTGTCGATTGTAGCCCTCCCGATAGACAATTATTTATAGTCAGTTATCAGCTGTCATCCTCCTCCACCCACAAGCCTCGACGAATTTCCTATGAATTTCATATGGCACTTCCCCACTTGAAGTATTTCATTTTTAAATTATTTTGTAGATTTTACGGAATCAGGATGAAGCCATGAAGGGTGCTGCCTGAAGTGAAAGATATTTTGTCAAAATTATAATTTATGAAGTACAGTTGAAATCTAAAAAAATTATATCTTTTGCCTTCTGTGTTGTCATTGATATGTTTTCAATATTGGGGTCAAACTAGATCTATTACCTTTTATATTTAGATAATTGGGAGAAATGTCATGATTAGATACCGTACCTTTAAAGACAATTAAATAAATGGAAAATTGTTGCAATCTCCCCGCCCAGCTGTATAAGCCTATTTTTTTTCTTCTTTTTTGTAAGTAATAGGCAAAGCGATATTTTCAGTAGTACGTTTAAGGTCGTTAGTAAGACAGAGATAATTGTTTACAGCTTACAGTATGGCTGAAACTGTGTGAGGAATTTACTGTGCGTCTTTTCTTATTCAGGCACGTGTGCTCGGGCGAACGCTGTTCGGCAAACGGGGAACTTCAACCGCCAGGAGCTCATCTCTCTGTAAGTGCAAGCATTTACTACTACGTAGTTTATTCCCTATAACTGTAAGCATTTGCTGCTTTGTTCACTAAATCTACTTGTAATAATTGCTATTTTGTTTACTGGAACTACTGTTGTAGTTCTGTTGCTACTACTGTTGCTGTTTCGATCACTACGACTGCAATCATTTTCAGTTTTGTTCACCATAGCTGCCAGCATTTTCTATTTTGTTCACCTATAACTGCAAACGGTTGCCGCTTTTTACATTATTACTGCATTCATTTGCTGCTTTAGTCACTGTAACTGCATGCATTTGCTGCTTCGTTTTTTATCAATAATTGCATACTCTTGCTGCTCTGTTTAGTATAACGCAATGCGTTTACTAATACGACCATTACTGCAAACTTTCGCGCTGTTTTGTTCACTGTAGCTGCTAACACTAGCACTGTTTTGTTCACTATCACTGCAAGCATTGCTGTTCTCTGTAGCTGGCCCTCATGGGTATATTCTGGCCGGCCCATTCCCTGCCACAATATATTTGGGCCTCACAACGCCAAGGTTCCCTAGTGCTTTCTCCGTAGCGGATGTTGCAGCTAGCCGCAGTTCCCGCTGAGGAGGTTAGTATTGTAGAGTTGGTAGGCTCTCAATATTTCCCCTTCTGTTTCGGGAAGTGGGCCGCTGATCTAGGTGGCTGACCTATTCCCGCTAGACTTCTACCATCTTATATTTCGTTTCCTTCCCCTGTGCGGCGTAGCTGAGCGAAAACGTTCAGCCATGCACAACTTGCGCCTTTTTCCTGTCAGTTGCGCACTGACTACTCTCAGACCTCTCGGCAGAAAAGCTGAGACTAAAGTCATTGATAATTAAAAACGATACATAGTTTGCGCTCTATTGGCGCACGAGCCTGTGTTAAACCCCGGGAATAGTTCGACGGAATATAGACATTGTGTCCCTGATGCGCTAGTAAAATTTTGTACTACTACTCTAGCTGCAAACATTTGCTACTTTGTTCACTTTCATTGGCATCATTCACTGTCAGCTGCATTGTCTACCATAACGGCAAGAATTAGCTACTATTCCTTCACTATATCAGTAACCACTTGCTGCTTTGTTGACCATAACTGCAAACATTTGCGGTTTTGTTCACAATCACTGCTAGCGGTAGCTGCCTCCTTCACTATAACTGCAAATATTTCCATTTTGTTCGCTAAAGCTGAATGCATATGATGTTTCTTTCACTATAACTGCAATAATTTGCGGCTTCATTCACTATAACTGCAATAATTTGCGGCTTCATTCACTATCACTGCAATAATTTACTGTTTTATTCACTATAACTGGAAAGCACATCTGCATTGTTCGCTATAATTAGCTAGCATTTGTTACTTAATTTGTTCATAATAATTTTCTAACATTTGCTGCTTCGTTCCCTATACCTGGGAGGATTTACTACTTTGCTCACTGTATTAGCGAGTATTTACTGCACTGTTCACTTTAACTGCAAGCATTTTCTGCTATAATTGCTGCATTTACTGCTTTGTTCCCTTTAACTGTCAGCATTCACTGCTATGAGCAGGCTGCCCTCTGTTCGACTTCAACCCCTTAAACAGCAATTACTCTGTGGGCCATAAGTAATTGGGTTAGGTTAGGTAGCTTGGTCTGTTTGTCCTATGCTATGGGGAGCAGCGATCCCTCCATGGAGACCCTGTAGGTTGCCTTAGCTACAGATAGCTAAGCCTTCGGGACGTCTTTAGTGTGCGCCCACTATGCTTCTTTCCATTTTGATACTCGTACTGACGTTCTTTGTTGTTCCTCCTCTAATTTCCTGACTTGCTGTTCCCATGCGCGTTGATCCTGTGTGGGAACACCCTCTTGCGTGGGCTCTACGTTTCTATCGACATACTATGTGTCTTTTCTTTCTTTCTTTCTTTCTTTCTTTGTGACATTACTTTCGTGAAGGAAACAGTGACTATTTAGTGTAGCTATAACAAACAACGCTCATGAGCTGGCTCACAGTTTGTTTATAGGTTTCTAGATCTTTTTATTCGCGGATAAAAATCTCAACAGCAAAAGTTCTCTCTCCCTACGCAGTCATAGTTAGACAGAAAGTACTTAGCCTATATATCGTGTTCACACTACAATGTGATGTTTCCCCGTACGTAGTGCCTGCACGATAGTCCATAGGGTGAGGTTCGTTAGGTACGCCCATTTTTTTTTTNGGTGAGCAGCGCCGCCCCCAGGGGACCCTGTAGGTTTCCTTAGCCATGAGCTGGGCCTTCGGGACGTCTGTCTTCCGTTCCCACTTTGCTTCTTTGAGGGGCGTGTTGCGGTCAGACGCCGGTGTTACCCTCATGCTGTTACGCGCGTAGCAGTAAATGCTGCGTGCGATCGCAGGGCCCCAACAAAGTGTTGCAGAATTTTCGGCTAGCTTGAACATATACATTTCTGGCGGAGCCTTATTTTGGCTGTATTTCAGGATAGAAAGTTAAGAAAAATCCTAAAAAGTGATTCACATGCTAGAATTCAAGCAAAATATGGCAGTCATACATTTTCTAATGCTAGCAATTGAATGTCGTTGCCAATGTTTCCAAACAAAGGCGGTGTTAGCCAGCTCTCATAACCCTACCATTTAGGAGGNGTTATTCACATGCTAGAATTCAAGCAAAATATGGCAGTCATACATTTTCTAATGCTAGCAATTGAATGTCGTTGCCAATGTTTCCAAACAAAGGCGGTGTTAGCCAGCTCTCATAACCCTACAATTTAGGAGGGTTGTCTTTAGTGTCACTCGGTGTTACCAAACTTGTATCGCATTGGAGGCCAGTGTAGCAAATGTGACACCGTGGACCTCATTGCAACACGCCCCTGAATTCATACTCCTGCTGATCTGACTTTCATTTGCTATTCCTCTTTGTTCCCGTCATACTGTTCCCATGCGCGTTGATCCTGCGCGGGTACACCCTCGTGCAATTTGTTCCACACTTCCATCGATCGATAAGATAAGTGTCCCTTCTTTCTTCCTCTGTGATATCGTTCACCTTTGGTTCTTAACTACGCAGTACGAAATGTTCGAACGATTTGATGCGTTCTTGTAAACACAAATTTGCCTCCACCAAAAGTCTGATGAAATGTTGGCTATCGCGTTAATTGGCTTCTAGCAAAGTGTCACTTGTCAAATTTTGTATTCGTCTCCAAATGGGGAGCGAATGAGAATTCAGGAAGGCACGCAGTTTTGCGTTGTTTGCAAAAGCAGCGAACATTGAACACTTTGAACTGCTCACCGGGAACAAAGAGTAAGGTATGAACTGGGCCGAAGCCACCATAGATTGAGACTTTTTTTAGCAAAAGCCAAGAGATGTTAATCTCATTAGGGTTAATTAGTCCGTACCTACAATCATGAGCGTCGACTTAACTACTTTGAATTAAGTTGCAAGCGTTAATACCGAACCGATTATCCTTGCTACGACGTCAAACTCATTCTCATCCCTGTTGAGGGTCGTGGGCGAAGCCAACGGCTATGCATGAAGTCTGGAGAAGTTAATGCTATAGAGATTCATTATCTTATTCAGAAGTTAAAGTCTCCGTTTCCACAACAAAGGCGATATCTCAGAAGAAGAAAAGACAAAAATAGTATGACGATAGACACGTGAACCCATGCACGAGGGTGTTCAGATACAGGATCAACGCGCATGGGAACAGCAAGTCGGGAAAGAACATGAAGAACAAATGGAAGAAAGATCAGTAGGAGTATGAGACGGGAAGGAAGCAAAGCTGGCACGAAAGACTGACGTCCCGAAGGTCTATAATGGCTAAGGTAACTTACAGCGTCCCCTGGGACGAAAACTAAACTAGCCATATGGCCCATCCTATGCCCTTTGAAGGGAGCTAATGAGATCAACTTATTTCGAGGAAACTGCCTTCAACGCAGTTCGACTGGTATGTACGTACAACAAATTCCTCCCAACACCGTTTGTAATTTGTCGAACCTTGTTGTCCACGTAGCAGGGAGCATTATAATGGCATAAGAGTCGTGCTATTAGCGGTTTACGGGACGAATATTTCTTCAAATATGTAGACTTTGTAATTCAGAAAGCAAATTTTGTTCGCCACGTATCAAGTTTTGGCTGATTTTTTTTTTTTTTCTTTCTTTCAGTGCGTAAACTGTACTCCATATATAGCAATCATTATGTGACCAACGCTATGTTAATTTTTTCCCCTTCTTTTTAGGGTAGTACTTATTGAAAATACTTAAAAGATTACAACCTGAGGCAAATTTCCTCACATCTGTAGTAAGATCCAAGGAAAGGTGCAAAACTGTGTAGATAGAATAAGAGGCTGTTATATATGCGTGAGACCTGACAATAGGGGTAGTTTGCTGTTTAGATGCCGCTTAGCTTGTCACTGCACCAAGCAAAACTTGATGTGGTGCACTTTTGCTCAAATTTGTTGGCACTCTTTATCGACACGTACTTCAAAAACTGTTCAAGAAATCGCTATGTATCACTTGTAAATTTCACAGATTGATAACCGCACTGACATAAGGTACGTCAGATGTTAGTCTGCATTCCAGCCAAACAGCAAGCCATCCGGGTTGAAACAGATCAGTCTCGGTACTTTTTTATTTATGTCTCGTTTATTCATTGGAGAACGCTCTTCCTTAACCCTGTATGGACCAAGTAAATGCGTTTCTAGTACTAACCGAATTGCTTGAATCGTATAAGAAATACCTACACTGGCCCGTTTATATATTAAGCTCTGCAATTACCATGGCGTTTGCTACAGCTACCTCTCAATATAATTAATAAGTTTATTCGGCGGAGTTGGTTTGCTCGTGTAATAGTCTTATTATATGGGCTTTGGGGCTTTTATCTGTTTGTAGTTAGTTCGTTAGATCGTCAGCGGTAGAGTATTCTGCTGGGAAGTAGCTCGTCATATTTGGTGCATGTGTTAATATAAGAAAAGAAGTTTTTATTTTTCAAAGAGAAGCTGTGGACCAAGAATGGTACATGAAGTAGGTTCAGACAAAGCTATGTACAATGCTTGACTCATGAAGGGGTGTAGGTACTGTTCACTTTTCTGGACGGTATTACTGTGCTAATCTTACAAGAAATAAAGCCAATTACTGCTCGCGTCAATGGGTTTACACAGTAACAACCAGCGTTCTCCACAAATGACGTTTCGAATCACCCTATTTCTTTGAGATACCGAAGTACTACAAGCGTAGTCTGGACAATTTGGGTTGACTCTTCAATGTTCGCCAAAAAAATATTATTTAACCCATGGCTGGATGAGCTTCTTGGGCGATAAACGGATGATAATAGGATAATAAAGCGACGAAGACAAAAGAAACACTTTATTTAATTACATATAAAAATAGGGTTTGTGGGATGCGATGAGCAGAGTGGTGATGGGGGCGACCATGAGGCGCAGCAGCCGCCAGTGGGGGGCGCAGGTGACCGAGGATCCGCCCTGCATCGCCGCGGGGTACTCGCCTGCTGGGGGCATACGAAGGGTCTCAAAAGTGTTGATTGAAATGTAATTTTTTTTACACAAAAGTAATAACAGCAGCTGTTATAGATTCTTATTGTAACAGTCCCAAGAGAGATTCTAATGTAGTAGTGCTGATGATTGTATCCCTAATGAATAGGCTATAAAAAACAATGTGTATTGATAAATTTAGCTATCGATCGAGGTATACTTTTTTCTTCTCTCTCGACTTGCTCTTTCCATGCGCCTAGAACCAGTGTGGGAACACCTTCGTGCATGGGTCTCAAGTTTCCCTTGGCGTACTAGGAGGCGCGTTCGATTGAGCCCAAATATTAAGGCCTTTGGGGCTCGACTTGTTTGAAACTTACGACAGAAGCTTTGACTCTATCGTTTCGAATCGTATTTAAAGTACTAGAAACAGCCCTTTTGCATTAAATCGGCTAAAAAATTATTCCACTGAGTCAGACTGCATTTTTTTTTACTCTCAAGATTAGCTTATCAACGTTCAAAGATTGAAAGTCATTTCTACAGCCCAACGTTTCGCACAAGTCAAGCCTCGAAGGCTTAATTTTAGTTCCCAGTCGAACACTTCCTTTATCTTTTTCTTTTTTTTTTCCATGTGTAGACCAGACATGTTTCGCTGGATTAATGAGGCCTAAACTAACTTATATTACAATGACAATAATAATAACTAGCTGGTACCTGTGGAAATTTCACAGAACAGCAACAATGTTCATCAGTGATATCTTAGACCCGCATCATCCTAATTTTACCCTAGCTTATTTATACTGAATGGTCAGTGGAAATTCTACAAAACACGAGAATTATTCCTCAAAATAATGACCTCGGACCCGTATCAGAGATACGAACGGTGAAAAAATGTACCATGTCAGCCAGTGAACGTTCTACCTATGGCTAAGACCAAGGAGGTTCTAATAGAGAGGAGCGCGCCCTATCTATTTATCCTACGGAAGCGTTGCGAGTAAACTTTTCCCTTAAACTGGCTGAGTGGCTTGTCCAATCGAAGAGCGGCATTGCATCACGCAGCCTATATTGGAAGGAGTTGTGAGCTCAAATTTTTATAGCCATTACAAATCGACGAAATTCCGAGCGGATGGGAGTATGTAAAGGAAACTTGTATCCTGTATACCATCTGATGAAAGTAGCAGGGTGAGCACTGGGATATAAATCTTCAGACACGATTGTCGTTGCAAAAATATTGAAGAACTGCCTGTCTGTATCTTCCTTAATTATATGTGCTGACCACTGCCATTTCAGCAACTTCAGCCACTTTAAGGACGCCAAACGCCAGCTCCGATCACGTGGCAAAGCCATGTGTTTACTCGCCAAGAGAGTGCTTGGGCTTACTCCTCCAATTAGAAGCTCCTTGACTAAGACTTGCAAGTAGTGACAGCTTAAATTTGAACTTTACTCAATCTGCTATTGATCCCTTCCCAGGTCGTTTCAAGGAAACGTAGGGGAAGCCCTAATTTATCCCCATCTTATACAAATGAAACGGTTACGGTTGCGTCGTAGTAGCTAACTGACTCGGGAGTGACAAACAAAATTATAATATAGATAATAGTTTATTGGTATATTTCGTATCTCCCGAAAGAATAGTTGCAAAATGAAATTTAAGTAATTTTTTTTTACCTCAGCTTGTAAGTTCTGAACGTCGAAGGTCGACATTTATAAGCTAATACAGGAAAAAAATTACCGCGGCTGGACTTAATAGTGCAGCGAATCTAAACTGCGTCTGGGAAGCTGTCGTATTTGCTGGAGTTTCCTTGTGCCATTTAAGCGAAATCAGTATATGCCATTACAGAACTAGAGCACTCTGAGAGTGCATACTTCCGCCATACAGGGCAACGGTAACGAAAAATTCAAATTGGTTCTGACTATGATTTCCTTTTTATCAGCAGCAAAATCTAATAATAAATGCCTTTTGACAGTAATAACGTCTGCACTTTTTTGAAGACTCAATGATAACTTTTCGAGTTATGTATGTTGCTAACAACCATTCTGACAAACGTTAGTCAAACACACAGACAGATCAACCGATCATCACCATAATTTGATCATTCATGTCTTAACATTTTTGACAATAATTCCTCTAACTTTCATAAAGACCCGTTCGTAGCTTTAGTTATTTTGCTAACTACCATGAAATCGAATGTGAAGACAAACAAAGAAATAAACGAACAAACAGATCATCACAAAAATTTGGCCATTTACTCTTCCACACATACCTAACAAATCGTGTGAATTTCATAAAAATCCGTCCATAACATTTTTAGTTACGGAACCAAGAAAAAAAGGCAGACAAACAAATTAACAAACAGTCGAACGGGTCTTCACCAAATGTTAATTATCTATTATTGCTAACATGTCTAACAATCCCTGTAAGTTTCGTGAAGATCCGCCCTGAACTTTTTTGAGTTATCTTGGTGACAGACAAACAAACGGACATAGAGACAGACAAACACGCACGCTTATACGTAAAAAAAAATGACACCATAGACAACAGGTAGGGTATCGTTATGCTTATCGTACCAACGCAATAAAACTTTCCAGTTTATCATCACAACTCGATGTACTGTGTCTACAAATTATCGAAATTCTAGTCCGCTTAAACCAGTTCAATTATAACACGAGATCACTCTAAGACCGCAGACCTCGGCCTAGCAAAGCAACGGTAACGAGATATTAAAATTGTTTTGTTCTGGAACTATGATTTTCCTGGTATTAGCACCAAAATCTAATTATTTGTGCTTTTTGACAGTGATAACAACTTCTGTAATTTTGTTGAAGATCTGTCAATAGCATTTCTAGTTATGTTGCTAACAGTCATTTTGACAAACATTAGACACACAAGCAGACCAACCGATCATAACAAAAATTTGATCATTTATATATTTCTAACAATTCCTGGAAATTTCGAAAAGGTTTGTTTTCAATTTTTCGAGTTGTTGTGCTGACAAACTAGATTAAACGCAGAGATAAACAAATGAAGAAGCAGATCATTGCAAAAAAATTGGTCGTTTATTCTTTGTGATATATCTAACAACTCATGTAAATGTCATACAAAAAATTCGTCCATATTTTTTTGAGTTATGGAACCAATAAGAAAGAGGCAGACAAACAAACGATGCAACGGATTTTCACCAAAAGTTAATCATCTGTTACTCTTAACACGCCTAACAATCCCTGTGGAATTCATAAAGATCCGTCCATAATTTTCTTAGTTTTTGTTGACAAAGAAAGAGACATACAAATAAATAGACAAAAAATCTCGACGAAAATATAACATTTTTTGTGAAGGTAAAAATACCCACGAAATTGAACGATGAAGCGGTGCTCCTGTAAACTTCACGTAACCACGTTTGGCAGCTGTACAAACTTGTAGTTATGCACATGCCTGCATAGCCTCCTCTAATTCAATCGAACTCACAACGCTAGAGTCCCTCTACATACACAGAACCAGACCCAACCTTAACCTTATGACCTCGGCTGTACCGCTGCACACGGTCCCCACTTAGCTCACTATCGCTGACTGTACAGGAGCCGACGTCCAGGCCCTACACCTACCTTGGTTCATTCGCTTACTAGACTCTCCCCTGACAACACACATGCTCTCTTATCTTTAGCGATAAAGAAAACCCTTTTTACCTCATTGAAGGAGCTTGAAAATTTAATTTTTTTTTAAGATGGGACACACTATGCCGAAACTTTATATTTAGTATTTGATTATATCTGTTGTTTACATGGTTAAGAACGCTAAAATAAAATTTTCTGCCTCGATAACCATTTGTTCGAAGATGCTTAGCTAGAGAGCTGCAAGGATTTAATAATTGCAAGCTGTTGTGCATTATATCCGGTAGCGTGAATGTTGTGTTACACAGCCAAGTAACATCTAATTATCAATATTGAGTTGACCACACACGACTCACCTAGCTCTGAGGGGGGAAAGGGTTGGTATTGGATGGACCATAGGTTCAGGTTAGGTACTTTTGCCCGTCCTATGTTATGGGATGCAGAGCCAATAGGTTCTTACTTCAGCCTTAGCTAGATCGACCTTCGGAACCACTTTCCTTGGTGCCCCTATACTTCCTCCTACTTTCGTGCTCCTAGTGTTGATTCCATGTTCCATTCTTCTTTCCCGACTTGCCGAATGCTTCCGTGCGCATTAATCCTGGGTAGGAACGCCTTGATGCATGTGTTCTCTATATTTACATATTCCTTTCTGTGTTAGTTAGCCTTTGTTTGGAAGACGGAGGCTTAAACTACCCATTCTATATTAAGTCGCAGTTTATTGGTTGTTTACTTGCTCCCTCTCTCGGTTGATCGCTCCGTCACGATGTTAAGGATTTAAATCTGAGAAAATTCACTGTGAATAACAAGATAAGGTCGCAAGAATTTCGAGTCCTGCATTTTCTGGTGCCCGCTTCGCTTAGAGAAGCAGTTAGGTGCTATATGATGCCTTTTTTTTGGCGAGCGTGGTATCTTGGATGGAGTTTTGTTCCAGCCGTACATAATCCATTTCGCTTTTAATTTGAAAATTAGTTTTCTTAGCTGAATTTCTTCGTGGCAGCTGAAAACTCACACTGAGCAGAGGCCAAAACAGTTTCCACTCATATTGCAGCCAAATTTCAGTCTTGAAGGTCTAACTTCTGGTGTCCAAGGAACAGTGCGAACTGAGAATTTCAGGTAAATTCTTTTATTTGAACTACATTTTCTTTGTGCTGTTTGACTTTCCGGAATTTTTAAACTAATATTGACGGTTTTCGTTGGACGGAGGGGGAGTTTTTCCGTCGCAAATTCATGGCGGCACAACTTTCATTGATTAATGGAAGATCAAGCCTGCAGGTAGGAGGCATATTTTAAAGCGACACGATAAAAATCTTAATTACAAAATTACTGCCGTCACTGAAGGTGGTTGGGTACCCCCAGTTCATGACAATAATCAAGTAGCTTACTGACTACCAGGCCATGCAGCAGACTGGTAGACAAGCTGGGAGACTGGCGGGCCACCTGCTTGCCTGGAATTCAGGCTCCCTGGCTGAAATACATCTGGTTCTACCATTCCACTGGGATGACAATCCGTAAACTGGCAGGCCAAAGCAAATAGTAAGCTATCCTGACAACTACTGAGCTGTCAGGACAAACTACGAGTTCGACAAACCAACTTGGCGAGAGGCAAGCCAGCTAGCAGCCTGGCACGTCAAACGGCTAACTAGCAAGCCTGTTTTCAGTCAAATGAACGTGTAAATTGAATTGATTAGTTGAAACGACTGGGTTGCTACCACCGCGTCAGCTTACGTACAGAAAGAACTTTGGTTGCTGTGACACTTTATTGTCTGGGTCACACTTCATCCAATCGGAGCTGGATCGCAGTTTTGAGGTGCGCCTTCTCTGTTGGTCTTCGGAGAAGCGATGNGATTAGTTGAAACGACTGGGCTGCTACCACCGCGTCAGCTTACGTACAGAAAGAACTTTGGTTGCTGTGACACTTTATTGTCTGGGTCACACTTCATCCAATCGGAGCTGGATCGCAGTTTTGAGGTGCGCCTTCTCTGTTGGACTTCGGAGAAGCGATGATCGAATTAATCAAGAGGCCCCTTTGTTTAACTTTGAATCTTATGGTGTGGGTTGTAGAATTTTGTCGATCATTCCAAATGTTAGTTCCGAGCGCACGCAGCGCGTTAGGAGATGGTTGCGTGAGCACCTCTGTCTTGCCGGGTGGCTTTGGGTATTCCTCTGAGTAGCGTGCTGAGTTCATTGTTGTGTGTAATGCACATTAGCGATGTTTTCCTACGTGGATAACACTGTCAGACCAGGTGCCCGGGTACATCAGCCGAGCTGGAGAGTATAGAAATTTTCATGTATATTTTAGTACTGGGCAGTGCATAGTGTCCATGGATCTGGATGTCTGCATGACTGGTGGGTGTGGTCAGGAGGCCCAATATTTACTAGTAAATATCAGCTAAATAATTTCTATATGAACAACGTCTCAGATTACTCAACACTTTACCCCATTATCTCAGGGCGAATAATTTTAAGCAGCCAGATTATTTTGAGTGGTGGGCGTGGTCAGCCAGACAAGATAAAAGCTATCTCAATATTAAGATGCCGTACCCCCTAAAAAATAAAGAAAATCTTCATTATTTGACCAATTTGAATGAAACTTGGTACACGTATGTAAAATTAAAATTAATGATCATTTGATTCGTGTATTTTCCCATTTTCGCCATAGAAAACGATTTATTAAAAGAAAACTGGTAAAAGGAGGGGATTGGGGAAAACCTTTCTCCTTCTACAGTTTTTGAGCTACAGATTTGATTTTGGTATCAAACGAAGCGGAATCTGATTCGCTACTCAAATTCTCTTTTGTGTTTTAATTTTCAAATTAGTTTTTGAGAAAATAAAAAAACTAAAAAAAGAAAACTGTGGAGTTCTTTCCAAAATGTTAGCCGACACTAGTCTCCTAATTTGAAATTCAAAGAAAGGTACCCGGGCTCCTACTCTATATCGTGAGTTAGACCAAATATTCCCCTTTGGTAGCGGTGATTCCAGCTTCTAGCTTAAGTAAGGATGTTGCCTAGTCTTTAAATAAACATTTGTCGCGGACTGACGCATGCTGTTCCTCATAGAGTATGAAATTGAATGAAGATAAAACAGTCTATAAAACTAATAGGTCAGCTGCATAACTGGCAAGCCTGCTATGAAGCGAGTAAGTCAAATGGTTGAGGTGCAAGCCTGCTGTAAGATTATTAAACCAAATGGATGACTGGCGAGCCAGTACGCGCTATCAGACAAACAAATCATTGGGACTGGCAAGCCTGCATTTAGATAAATGAGACAACTGGATGAGTAGCAGCCCTCTCGTCAGCTTGGTA
>LQNS02276622.1:1951159-1967582 GCA_001587735.2 Parhyale hawaiensis
TAAGATTATTAAACCAAATGGATGACTGGCGAGCCAGTACGCGCTATCAGACAAACAAATCATTGGGACTGGCAAGCCTGCATTTAGATAAATGAGACAACTGGATGAGTAGCAGCCCTCTCGTCAGCTTGGTAAGATAACAGACTGACTAACAAGTTTTCCCATCTGACAAACAAATAAACTGACTTGTCTGCCAAGACTATCATGCTTTGAGACTAGTTTGTTCGCTATCAAAGCCTGCTGTCAGACGTATAGACCAATTGCCTTCCTATAAAACCTGCTATCAGTTGCTAGGGTGTCTGGTGTCCTGACAAAGCTGTTAACAGACAGTGAAGGGCTTGTTAGTCAGCGAGGTGCCCTAGCTGACTGACGGAACAATTGGTTAACCGGGAAGATGGCTGTCAGGCTGATTCACTAAAAGGATGAATAATTACGCACACGTTATCCGAGACCGATACACTAGCTGGGTGACAGGCAAACTTTTATATCGAGACTTAGGCAGATTAACTGGCTGAGTGGCCAGTTTGTCTCCAGACAACTATACAAACTAGCCGACTAGCAATCCGCTATCAGACATAGGCTACTGACCACTTAAAACTTAAATGAATGGCGCGACTGCTCTCAGTTTGGTAGGACAACTGGCTGACTAGCATGCTTTCTTATCACACATTAGTGGGTCAATGCTTCACGATTACTATGTAGCCAACCAGTCCCGCAATTGTCCCGTTAGCCTGTAACCCATCCAGTTGTCCTGCTAGCCAGCTAGCCTACCTGCCAGTTATCCACGTATTCGGCGTGCCAGCCAACTAATCAGTCTGCAGACAAGCCATCCTGCCATTAGTCTGCCAGCTAGTGGGCAAGCCAATTGTCCCGCGAAACTGCTAATTGGCTTGTCAGCAAGCCAGTACGTTTGTCAGTAGGCTATATTGGCCTTTCAGCCAGCTAGCTAGTCAGTTAGCATTCCAGAAAAGCCATTTGGTTTCCCAACCACCCAGCAAGCTGCCATGTGTGTCAGCCAGTGACTCAGCCGGCCAACCAGGCAGCATTCCAGCTCTTAATTAGTCTGCCAACCAGATTGCCAGCTTGTCAACAATCCAGTTAGGCTGCCAGACAGTGGGCTGTTCTACCTGCCATCACAGTTTTCAGCCCTTATGTTAACCAATAAAAGCATAAAGACCCCCTTTCTAAACAGTTGTATCGTTACCAAAAATATGGTTAACATTATACACTAATGGATTAACAACTTAACAAGGTATCATAGATTTCCATCGGCCTCTTAGAAGAGCTCAATCTCTGTTTATAAACTATAACATTTTGTAGTGCCCTTCATTTGTTCGTATGTTAAGGGTGTTGCACCCCAGAGAACTCCAGAAGTCACTATAGTTCATTCGATCACGCGGGACTTCTTTCTTTCATACTCACTTCGCTTCCTTCCATGGCAGTCCTACACCCTCACTATTGTGTTATTATGTCTTTCACGATACGATGTACCTATTCGAATTAGTGTTAGAGCTCCCTCATGCATGGATTCAACGTTTCTATCGACTTGCTAAGTGTCTCGTTCTCTTTCTGAAGCGTCGGCTGCACGTCCAACGGGTGTCAACTTTTATTTACGTTTCTAGCAAGGCTGTACCTACGAGACACCTGATGTTCCGTCGGTTTAAGGTTAAACTACTCTCTTATCCATTCGTTCATTAACTTACTCAGTCATTTACAATCTTGGTCTTGTAGCGCTGAGTGTCAACTTGACGTTACAGTTTAAACAATGATGTCCCTGCCATAGGCAAAAACATACCTGATGCTTCCCACAAGTGATTGTGGAGCCGACCTTCGATTCGAAAAGCTTTTTATCTTGCTTTAGCACGAATTTGTAAATACGATGAAGTCGCGCTTACTGTAGTTCATTCCTTGTGATTCTTCAAGTAACTTTTTACAGAGCGGCTAATAAGCATTGTGAAAGTAACCAAATACAGTCACTGGACCAATAAAGGGTTAGTGTACATCAGTGTGAAGGCTTCCTAAAATGTTTTCTTAACTGCTTGGCATTCACTAATACCTCTCTACTTGTCCCCAGACATTTCCGCACTGGCAACAGGAGAAGCACTGCAGCCATGCCCTAGACACTTCTGCACTGGCAACAGGAGCAGCACGGCAGTCATGCCCTAGACACTTCTGCACTGGCAACAGGAGCAGCACTGCAGCCATGCCCTAGACACTTCTGCACTGGCAACAGGAGCAGCACGGCAGTCATGCCCTAGACACTTCCACACTGGCAAAAGGAGAAGAACTGCAGCCATGCCTCCAGACACTTCTGCACTGGCAGCAGGAGAAGCACGGCAGTCATGCCCCCAGACACTACTGCACTGGCAGCAGGAGAAGCACGGCGGCCATGCCCCAGACACTACTGCATTGGCAGCAGGAGAAGCACGGCAGTCATGCCCCCAAACACTATTGCATTGGCAGCAGGAGCAGCACGGCAGCCATGCCCTAGACACTTCCACACTGGCAACAGGAGCAGCACGGTAGCCATGCCCCCAGACTCTACTGCACTGGCAGCGGGAGAAGCACGGCAGCCATGCCCCAGACATTTCTGCACTGGCAACAGGAGAAGCACGGTAGCCATGCCCTAGACACTTCCACACTGGCAACAGGAGCAGCACGGTAGCCATGCCCCCAGACTCTACTGCACTGGCAACAGGAGAAGCACGGCAGCCATGCCCCCAGACACTACTGCACTGGCAGCAGGAGAAGCACGGCAGCCATGCCTCCTGACACTCATGGACTGGCAATATGAGAAGTCCGGCAGCCATACCCTCAGATACTTCCACACCACTGGCAACATAGTCATGTGTAAAATAATATTATTGGGATAAAGGAAAAATGACCCAATATTTAAAAAAAATTATTTTATTATTGAAAAACAAGTTGTCAATTGAAAAAGCATTACATACTACATACATACTACATACTGAAAAAGCATTACATGATACCGGACCTGCCGAAATTAGCTTCTCCATTGTAGCGCAATCACTTTTTATGGGAACTAACTGGCCACAGAAGATCATTAATCGAAGTTTTTTCAAACAATTTTTGCAGTTCATTTGATGTGTGATACAAAGCGCAAATCCTGCTGATATATTCCATCCCCATTTGGAAAACGACTTTGAAGAGCAGGAAGCAAGCAATCCTCTAATATGTTCTTATAGTTCCACTGTTCATCGTTCCTGCAGCAGGTATCAGACGCCTGAGACCAGAAGCGCTAAACGTACCCCAAAACATTTTTTTGGGGGATATTTTGGTGCCTGTTCAATATGTACAACTCGGACAGGTTCACCCTTGGACCTCACAAACATGCACCTGTGACCATGGACTTCAAAACGTGACTCGTCTAAGAATATAACTTTTCTCCACTTAATTATCTAAAGTCTAATTCTTATGTTCATTTGCCCATTTCAGTCTTTTTCTCTTCATTGCGGGTGTTGGAAGTTGTTTACGCAGAGGTTTGCGGGCAACAATTCAGGTCTGATATCATGATAAGTTCTGTAAAACGTGCCCTAACTTGGTTGATTCCATGCCAGCTCGAGTTGAAATGGTCATAAAAGCAAAGGGCGGACATATTGACTACTAGTATGTAATATTTTTTCCATTGACAACCTGTTTTACAATAAAATAGCTTTTTCTGAAATTTTCGCTCACTTTTCCTTGTCCCAGTTTATTTGAACAAGACCAAATATAGCACGACAGACATACTTGAAACCACACGCTGGTGCAGTGGCAGCACAAGAAGTACGCAAGACAAAGGACTTACCTGTGAGCACGTGCACGGTAATGGAGTGTTCTCTGGAGTGCGCAGGGTTGCACGTGTACATGCCTGAGTCCGAGGGCCGGGCGTCCTTCACCACCAGCTGACTGATGGACTTGTGGCCCAGGGTCGTCCGGATCCAGACGCGGTGCCCATCTTCCCGCACCATCTGTAGGGACGAACGAGTTCTCTGTCAAGTTTTCTACAGACTTCGTCCAGTTTGTAAAAGTACTATTCCTATAAGAATTGATATTTACGCTATTACTCAAAAAGTTAAGTGTGTCTGGTTCTAGTCTGGCGAAAAATACGTTGTGGTTTACTTAAGTTTATAGAAGGTAACGGATGAACCATTCGTCTTACTACTTATAACATCCGCACGTTTTCAAAGCGTGTTATTCCTAGAAGGGCAGGATTACGTTATTTTTCCTTTTTTTTTGTTCTGAGAATTAGATTTTCGTTAACATTAGTTGTGCAAATAGTACAGCAAAGGGATTATTGACTGGCGCAGTTGTATCAAGATAAACTAGTCTCATTAGCTCCAATCTTGAATGCTGGCTTCGTTACACTGAATTGAGTTTCATGTGTTAATAGCAAACCGATTATTGTAATCGAAACGTCCTCAAACTTCATGTTTCAGAGCTTGAGTTCGTCTGAAAAGTTACTGGCTTGGGATCAGTGCTTAAACTCGATTCTAAATAGCATAACCAGCGCTCATTCCTGAACTCCCGGTTAGTTAACGCTAATGAGGTTTGCTGATTCAGATGGAACTGGCCCCATCGATAACGACTTAACTTCGGCTTAAGAAAGTTTGCCATTTCATTTCGATTGAGTGCGACGTTTAGCACTTCGGAACCACAAAGTTACGATGTTACATCAGCCAAAAATAATTTGATGAATAAAGAATCATTGGTCAAGCCACTCAAACCTGACTAAAGTTTCCTAGTAGGAAGTCCATTGCCTATATAACTTCCCTGTATCCTACACGATGCTCGAACCTAGCACTTAACCCTTTTGTCGCACAGCGTGGCCTGTGGGCAACATTCCAAATAGTGCTATTCGTGCGAGAAAGAATAAGTTTTGAAAGAAAGTGTTAACTCTATGGCTGGCGGCCCATCCTATGCTAGCTACGGAAGCTGAAGTAGAAATGACGCTATATGCTGTGTCTCCTCGCATAAGAAAATAATTCAACTTCTCTGCAGCAGAAAATCTCACCCTTTTTGTAGATTTCTCAAACTAGGTCTAGTCGCTCGAGTAGTATACACTTGGAACGGAAATGATAGCTTTATCACAGAATTTACCACATCTCGACTATTTGGCTATAACTTTCAGTGAAAATTCCACAAAAAGTTAAACTTATGATGTTTAGAGTGTCTGTAAATTTTTAAAACGACTAATCATGCTGGTTCTAATAAAATGTTTTTTTTTTTCGCCAATTTTACTCGAGTCACTGAGGGGCGGTAATAGCTTTTTGACTAATAAAACAAATTATTTACAGTTTTATATCAATCAAAGGAGCAAAAATAACACAAATAAGGGAAATATGTATTTAGCAAGAATTTATAAGTCAAAAGCTTACAATGTTTGAAAAAAGTCTTATTTGCCAACATGACCCACATGACGTTTAATAACTTCAATAATCCTTGAATCCATGCAGCCAGTTAGTTTCTTCATTTCAGAAAATGGAACTACCCTTGCTGCTGCGGCAACAGTATCACACCAGACCGATTTTGAGTTGTACTGCCATTCATCTGCGTAAATTTCCCTTTTCAGAAGGGCTCAGAAGTTCCACTTGGGTTTAGATCAGGTGAGCACGGTGGCCATACCACCAGTTTCTCTCCATGGAACCTCAAAGAGTCCAGAAATGCTGTGGCAAAACGGGCAAAGTGAAAAGGCGCATAATCATGCATGAAAATCAAGTTTCGAAGCAACAAAAGGGGTATGTCATCCAGCCATGGGACCAAGGCGTCCTTTAACATGTCACAATATGGCGCAGATGTAATTTTCATGCCATCAGGTACTCTAACCGGACCTACAAGTCGATCCCCTATGATACCAGTCCATATTATAACACCACCTCCCTGTTGTCGACGCTTTACGCTTTGATGACACTCGCCTCCCGGTAGAACCTAACAATTATTCCACCCATCAGGTCCATCAAGGGCTGCCCGGGTTTCGTCGGTAAAAAATACATTATTCATATTGATTTTCAGGTATTTCTCTGCTAATTCAATCCTCAAAATTTTATGTCTTGGGGTCAGAGGAGGCAGTTTCAGAGGGGATTTGACAGAAGTAATAGAGCGAAGGATGTCATTTCTTGTGGTTTTAGCTTCAGGAAGCCCAGCAGCCGTAAAAACTGATTTACTTGTTTGTTCGGGTCTTTTACGTAGCTGACGAACCACATTTCTCATGTCTCTAGTAACAGCCCTTGAATGCCCAGCATTCGATCGTTTTTTTCCCTTTGTGAAGGGTCCTTCAGGAATCTTGTCACTGTGTCAATATGGCGTCCTATTTTTCGGGCAATAGCATCAGTAGAGGTGCCCTTACCAGTTTCTTTGGTGATGATTTCTTTCTCCTCGTAAGTTAGAGCTTTTTCACGTCCCATTTTAGCAGAATGTACAAGAAGCTATTATTATCTATCACGTCAAAAAGAGATAAAAAGTGCAAAGAGTAGTCAATCAGGAGACACAGCAAAATGTAAACAAAGTCATGAGTGTTGCCATAAGATGTCACGATTTTCCTGCATGTTTCTTGAAAATTTGATAGCGCAAAAATGAGATATGGTCAATTTTGTGCTAGAGCTATTATTTCCGTTCTAAGTGTATACAGTATATATGTATGTTATATATTGCAGAATGAGTGGGCTGTTCCTCAGTTATCTTCTCGCTAAAAAAATTAGTGGCAGCAGTTTCAGTAGGCAATGCAAAACTCTTGCCGGTTTCCATCTACTTGTTTGAAAGTTAAAAAATTCAAAGAGCTTGTTTGTTCAATAACACTGGTCACCAAAATTGAAGTGACTTCATGGGCCAATGACCAAAACCACTTTTTATAGCTAACTTTGTGGTACTGAATCCATATCTGTAGTCAGAATCCAGCTGTTAGGTCTCAATTTCGAAATCCAGGCACCCCCAAATTTCACCCCTCGTTGGTAAAATCATGAAACTAAAATCACATTCAAATTGTTTAATGCATGTTATTTGCCTGATAAGGAAAATAATGCTTTTTTCTTTATCAGGGTACCCTTTAGAAGGTGAAAAGAGTTTCTACGTAAAAAGGGGCTGCCTGCATTTCAGAAAAAACGTCGTGGGAAATGTATAAACGAGCCAAATTTATTCTGTAAATCTGTCACATATGTGGTCTTTTCTTCCTTAAAAATGTGCGAAGAATTATTTCAAAAGTCACAGAAAAAGTGTATAATGCCTATTTTCAATTTCTCCTTAGTCAAAAAAAATAAAGATTGGGCACCGCATTCAGTTTGAAATCCATGTAATAGTCACCTCACTGATAGGTTTCATGGCAAACGCTCATCTGGCTTGAAGTTTGGGGTGACTGATTTGAAGGGAGCCCAGCAATCGTTCGGAGGACTGTCATTTTTGTATTAGCAATATCAAAGAATTGACAGCAAAAAATAAATAAATATAATGAAAATAGGGGCAAAGGACACTATCCAGACGTTCCATCCGCAGCTAGACCTATTCAACATGGCTCAAGTCTTCCAATTCCTACGCCCCCACGAGACTTCAACGCAGGACCGATACAGACTCGTCAGCTACGCGTATCAATCAGAAGCTAAACATGTCCCACATCTGCATGCTCCAGCAGCCCTTGATGACTAGATCAGAGACGTGGAATTGTACAAAGATCTAAAGACAAATCAGAGCTTTTTGGCTTCAAGACTAGAGTAGCGAAATCTGTTACAGGAAGAAGTCCATATAACATTTCATAAGTATTCCTTGAATATTGGGTACACATTTCTTGAACAAATTGGGTTTGAAAAAAAAAGCCCACGGGTTTATCATGAATTGTACAGTTTTAGTGAAAAAAAGTCCACGGGTTCATCATGTATTGTACAGTTTTAGTAAAAAAAATCTTTTTTTTTTTTAATTTAGACCTAATCAAGCAAAACTGATGGCGAAATCGGTTTCAGCATCAATAGAGTATAATTCCGTGCAATACATTCATGATCCATTCATGGCTGTTGACCAGTGTAATCGTATTTTCTGGGAGTAGTTAAAAATATATTCTAATGAGAAGCGCAGGTTTTTCGCAAATAAAGGGTTGCGTACGGATTTTTTTCAAGGGTCCCTATTTAACCTTCTGGGTAGATAAATTGCTTGCTGTTTTTTTCGGAATAATTTTAGAATTTTATTGCAACATCGCCAAGTGACGCCGTACTATCACCATTTGAACAGAATTTTCACCGTATTTGTGCGTTGGGAATTTCATTTAACCTTTTTTTGTTGGCAAAACAAATCTCTTCTCATCTGAGGATTAGAGCCGGTGGGCAGGCGACAGAGCAAGGCCAAACAATACCACAGAGATGCCCGCCTAAAAAACAGCAAGTCCCATGGCACCGAGGACAGTGAAAAGCCGCCGTTGGAGACATTCAGTTTTATACGAAACTAAAGTAAAATTCTATCCAGGCACAATAAAGGCTTCTCTGCAGCACCGTGAGGGAGGAAGGCATGTAGTTGTGAGGGTCAGATGGTCGCACCACTGGAACAGCTTTTGCAGGAGTCTGGACGCTTTTGGCACAGTCGCAACCCTAATGTTATTCCTTGGAATATGTGAGGACACCCAGGCACATTTATAATTAAGGGGTTAAATATAAAACAAACTCAGAAGTGTCTCAAAACTTTTTGGTTATGAATGACAGTATGTATCTCTGCTAAGTCGCAAATGAAAGCCGGGAATTAACCCCTTTTTTCTCATAGCCTGTCCTAAGCATACTTCAAATAAGTGGTATTGCTACGAGAAAGGAAGATTAATTCATGAAAAAAAGGATCAAAATAACGGAGAATGAGTGAAGTATCCGCAAAAATGAATTGCACATCAAAATAGTAATGACGTCACTATGGATAACTGAGCAGCCAAAGAAATCCCGCTTTAATAACAATTTCAATCCCCTTCGACTCCAGAATCGTGGACAAGGAAGCGGAGAAGAAGGAAAAGTACCGGGGCCTTGCCATCGAACTCCAAAGACTGTGGCAGATGAAGGTGGACGTCGTTCCAGTGGTCAAAGGAGCTCTGGGGGCAATGTCCAAGAATCTCAAGACTGCCCTGTGAGAGCTGAAGTGCGGTCCTCTCCACCCAGAAACCCTCCAGAAGAGCGCTCTGCTTGGAAAGTTTACATCATTTGCAAAGTGCTCTGAGCCTTAGGTCGCGGAATGTAACCCGGCGCCAGTGTGTAGAGCTAAACATCGCTCAACCGATCCAGTTTGGGTCGTGAAATTCCTCCGATAATAATAATAATAATAGAAAATAAATTGCGCATCAATTAGTAATGACGTCACTGTGGACCACTGAGTGGCAGAAGAAAGCTCGCTTTAATAATAATAATAATAATAATAATTTGTAACGGACCCAGCGGAAAAAGGATCTTCCTTGGAAGCACCGCCTCGAGAACAATATTGCTGAGATCAGGAAGCATCTCAGCTGGATCTCCGAATGACGCAGAGGGAATCTCCTCGACGAGGAAAAGAAGACGCTGCTCGAATCGAGGTACCGGTGCCTCTAAGTCGGCCTAACCAACTTAGAACATACCTTAAAGCAGCGGCTATCTGTTAAGAGGAACAAAGTTAGACGCTTCGAGGCCAGAGTAGCTGGATTCCATCAGAACCAGCCATTCAACACCAACCAGAAACGCCTCCATCAAACCCTCAGAGGAGAAGAGACGAGCTCTGACTCACCCAACGCAGAAGAGAGCATCTGATTCTGGAGTGACATCTGGAGCAAAGAGGTACGGCACAACAATACCGCAGAATGGCTCCACGACGTCAAGGAGAAGAACGTCGCAGCAGATCCAGACCTTACAATCATCAGTCAACAGCTGAAAAAGCAACTGACCAAGAATTAGAAAGCACCCGGACCAGATATGGTGCAAGGCTACTGGACCAAAACTTTCGCATCGCTGCACTCCAGAATTGCTGCACAGCTCAACCACTCCCAGTAACGCGGAACCGTGCCCCCCTGGATGACCACAGGGAAGACTTTCCTAATCCAGGACAAAGCAAAGGGCACGGAGGTCAGCAATTACCGCCCAATCACGCGCCTCCCCCTTATGTGGAAAGTGCTGACGGGTATAATCTACGAGAGAGTCTACCAACTTCTTAACTCAAAGCAGCTCCTACCCGACGAACAGAAAGATGCCGCAGAACACCAGGGGAACGAAGGACGATTTGCTCGTCGACAAGCTCCTCACGAAAGATGCCAGAAGCAAAAAGAAAAGCTTAAGCATGGCTTGGGTTGACTACAAAAAAGCCTTCGACATGATCCCTCACTCCTGGATCCTGGAAAGCCTGGAAATTTACGGCATCGCCGGCAACATCCGTAATCTGATCGCGACCACCATGCCCAACTGGAAGACCAAGCTCACAAGCGCCTATGAACACCTCGGTGAGGTGAGCATCCAGGGCGACTCCCTATCTCCACTGCTCTTTGTCGTGACCATGATCCCCCTCTCAGAGACCCTACAAGGCCGGCCAGGGCTAGAACTACAGTCGTACCATAAAGCTCAACCATCTGCTCTACATGGAAGACCTGAAGCTCTACGCCAAGTCAAAGGAATAAGTAGAGCAGCTCCTTAATATAGTCCATCAGTACTCCCAAGACATCAAGATTGGGTTCGATGTTACCAAATGCGGAGTTCTTAACATCGAAAGGGGAGAGGTTACTGCGCCACAACACCATTCGCCACAGAACGTTGAAAGATTCCATTCGGAAAAAGTACCTCACCTGACTCCGGCTCATCCTGAAATCCCACCTGAATGGAGGCAAGACCATCAACACCTGGGCCGTCCCCGTAGTCCGATAGTCGACTGGCATTATTAACTGGACCAAGAAAGACTGCACCGACATAGACATCAAAACCAGGAAGCTTATGACCATCTATCGAGCACTGCACCCAAGATCGTGGAAAGACAGACTCTACATTAACAGTAGAGAGGGGGGCCTTGGCCTCATCAGTGTAGACGACTGCGTCGAAGCGGAAAAACGCGCTCTCTCCCAACATTCAGGGAGAGCGACGACCCGTGGGCACGCTGCTTAGTCGAAGTTGCTGAAAGCGACCGAATTGGCTGACCAATTCTAACAGCGACGACGCTTCGATCAAACTAACAAATGGAAGAGCATGAAGATATCTGCGAAGTACCTCGCAGCTGCTCAGGACAAAATCGTACCAGACACTTGGAGCTGGCTTCTGAAGGGTGAGCTGAAACGGAAAACAGAAGGCACCATCTTGGCAGCTCAAGAGCAAGCCCTCAGAACCAGCTATATCCAAAACAAGATCGACAGGAGAAACGTCCCTTCTACCTGTTGAATTTGCAGGAGCTCGGATGAAACCATCAACCACGTGATAAACGAATGCGGAGTGCTGGCGCAAAAGGAGTACATGCGCAGGCACGGCAAAGTGGCTCGACACCTCCACTGGACCCTTCTGCGGATCCATTACTTCCCGGTCGGTGAGAGGTGGTACGAGCAGGAACCCGCGCCCGTGGTTGAAAACGAAGCCGAGCAAATCTACTAGGACAAGCGGATGGAAACTGACCGAATACTTCACGCCAACCGACCGGACATCGTCGTAAAAAACAAACAGGAGAAGTCGGCCAAACTGATCGACATTTCAATCCCCTTCGACTCCAGTATCGTGGACAAGGAAGCGGAAAAGAAGGAAAAGTACCGTGACCTTGCCATCGAACTCCAGAGACTGTGGCAGATGAAGGTGGACGTCGTTCCAGTGGTCATAGGAGCTCTGGAGCAAAGTCCAAGAATCTCAAGACTGCCCTGCGAGAGCTGAAGTGCGGCCATCTCCACCCAGGGACCCTTCAGAAGAGCGCTCTGCTTGGAACAGCGCACATCACTCGCAAAGTGCTCTGAGCCTTATGTCGCGAGATGTGACCCGGCGCCAGAGTGTAGAGCCCAACATTGCTCAGCCGATCCAAACTTTGGGTTGTGAAATCCCCTCGATAATAATTTGAATACAGTGTTCTGTAAGCGGGGTTATTCTGTCTTCCATAGTGATTTTGCCCAGTCGCTTTTCTACATAAATTGCATAAAACTGACAGGTCGCCGAGTTACCACAGAAAGAATAAACATCATGTAGTACCTACTGGAATTATAGCAAGAGGGACCCTATACATGTAGGTCAATTTAGCCTCAGCCAGGCTTCCGTCGACTTTCCTTCGTGTCCCCTTAGCTTTCCTCCGGTTTCATACCCCTACCGATGATGCGTTATTCTGCTCTTCCTCTTTTTCCCCTAACTTGCTGTTCCCAAGTGCATTGATTCTGTACGGGAATACAGTCCTGCATGGGTTCTTCCAGGTTTCTATCGATGTACTATGAACCGGTCGGTACCCCTTCTTTTGTTTTGTGTAGGCTCACCCTCATAGTAAAAACAGTATAAGGAAAACTACATACCTCTATAACTGTTCAGTGGAATCATAACTTCAACCCATTGCCTGTTTAATAAAATTTCGGAAACACTGCTGGATAAAGTTGACTTGGGAACAAAGTAACCTCAGTTTACTGTACCGAGTCTGAGCACCAGCTTGCGCTTTGAAAGAACCTTGAAGAACGTTGTTAATTTGATCAATAATGCTAAAATCTGAACGCAAATATTTGCGTTCGAATGCCTCCTTTTTACATCGTCTAATACAGTGTAGAAGAAATTGAAGGTAAACAATTTCCGACTATAATTGAAGGGCAAACTACAGACTGAGCTAACCTTATTCGCACTCACTCATGATTGGCCAGGCTATCGTTAGCCATTTCTCCCTATGTTCTTTTATACCGAATGTTCTTTTCAAACAGTTTTAGTGAATACTCAAGCTCCAGTACGTCAGAAAGCTATTTACTCTTTAATGATCATTTTTGATGGTCATTGTGGGACATATATCAAGTCTTTGGCTGCTCCACGCCGCTGGAGCCAATACTTAACGGGAAGGTCGCCCACTAGCAATTTGGGGCTCATCGATAAACCTAAACGTTTGCACTGCCTTTATAGAGTGAATTATGTAGCTGAACGTATTAGAGCAATGGTGATTACGGCTCACGCGTTCTCTGTGGCGCACTAAAACTTCCCGGCAGTAGTAAAAAGAGTTGCTGAAGAGGTTGCAACTCAAACGCTTTAATTAAGGTTCCAATGAAGGTAAGTCAGAATAGGTATTGAAGTAGTGGATAAAAGAGATAGCTGAAGCTGTTAGCAATCACAAGGTTCCGGTATAGCATGTGGACAACCCCAAAGTAAGTATTAGGTTAGGTTAGAAGTTGTGATAGATTCGTTTCAGCTTCGACAGATGACTAACTTAACTTATACCGTAGACTACATATATATGTATGGTGTGGTCTATGCTTATACTTATTGACTCAGATAATTATTTGTGAACCTCGGGTACGCCGCATACTATACTGGCGCCGAATGTAAGAATTCATTCAGTGTATGAGGTACCGTTGAGAACATTCATGAAAGGTTAGGTGAGTAGCACGGCATATAAAAGATTACAACTCACCTGCTCCTTGTGGTACCAGTGAAGATACTCTGGAGTGTCAGGAGAGTAGGGCACCACGCAGGTTAGGTTGATGAGAGAGCCAACCCCGACGTGCATCTCAGGGGCCCTCAGGACTTCAGCTCGGGGCTCTGTAATAGACAAACAAATTCGGTAAGTGCAAACCAGCCAACAGTATAATCGTTATTCAAGAACCTGTCGTGGATGCTCTAAAAAGTTACTGAGAGCTCAATATAGCTAATCCAGATAGGATGTTCCTGCAGAAAGTGACCGTGCTCGTTACATCTGCAACATGACTTCTTTAGTTTAATTTGAAACATGAAATATTTTGGAGCAAGTCCAGATTATTAAAAAGATAGATACCAAAAGGGCTTGGGTTAGTTCGTTAGACAGCTAATAGATATGCAACATAGGCATAGATATACAGTATAGCAAGGATTATAGGCATGTTTACAACATCCCTGTACCGTAGGCATTACAAGGATTATTTAAGTTTGTAGCAATTGTCGGAATTTTCAACAACTTCTTCAATTTCCACCAATCAGCTACTGATGCGTCTGGAGGCAGGGGAAGCAGAAGTGGGGGAGTATGGGCTGATTCCCCAATTGTTGCATTACAACAGGAATTTATATTGCAATCTTATTCAAAATTATCTTAATTTCTGAAATGGTTATGACACAAAAATATTGCTCAATATTATAAGCCTAGCATTTGAATCTTCAATTAATGTAAGTGACCGGTGCCCTGTTCCGATCACCACCGAAGCCTAACAAGCCGCAGCTGTAAGTCATGCATTGCACTGCAATGGCTGGATTGGAAGAGCTTCGTTTGGTAATTATAGTTTAGCCTTAATATATACCGTATACGAGTACCAAAGCGAGTCTACTGGCGGCAACATCTATCTCTACCTGTGTGTTAACCTCAGGTGGGCAGCGTCAGTCCCTAGCACAGTCTTGCTCGGGCTAAGCTGCGGGCTGTGGATTTCCGCGAGTATTCTAGTGACTACTATCTGAACTTGCTGGACCAGCTAGACTGTAGCGCCGATGGTATGGTAAGTAAGATACCTTCAGCCTCCCTAAATTAGTACTAAGCTCTTCTATGGGAGGAAAAGAAAGGGACATATAGTATGCCACAGCAAACATGGAACCCGTGCACGAAAATGTTTCCACACAGGATCAACGCGCCCGAGAACAGGAAGTCGGGAAAGAAGAGGAAGAATAGAACAAAAGATTAGCTGTTGCAGTATGAAAAAATAAAAGAAAGCAAAGTGGACAGGAAAGACACGCGTCTCGAAGGCCTAGAAAATGACGAAGGTAATGTACACAATCCCCTGGAGTCGACGCTCCCCATATCATAGGACGGGCGGACCTAACTAATTAACCCAACATTATAGGCTTTGGTCCATCCTATGCCCTCTGAGGGGTGTAGCACGGATGCCCGATACCTACCAATATGAAAATGTTATGAATTAATACTAAAATTCATATCTGTCCCAACAGACTAATCTTTTATATAGCACACCATTGAGCATCTTAAATTTGGTTCAGCAATATGAATTTTGTTCTAATGCGGAAAGCATTCCGGCGGTGTACCCGAGTGACGACATCGGCAGTCTCTATATGCGATCTGTTCCTGATCTGGCAATACATTGTTGCAGCAAAATTAACTTATTTGCGAGAAGATTGGACGTCTACACCGTCGTTATTTTGAACGGCTTCAAGATCAAGATTTATAAACCCTTATTTACTACCCTTATTTCATTTATTTACCCTTATAAAATATCGAGGAAGTTAACCGTAAATTACAGCACGTACAAAATAACGCACAGTTTTTAGAATTGATAAATTTTGATTTTAACGATTTCCACTAATTCTCAAAATAAAATTTAACTTCGAATAATCTCATCCAGCTTGTTGTTTGTGTAATAGAGTCTTTGTATCAAAAAAGAGTTCCGAAATTGGCATTTTAGGAAGCGATGAGCGGTACTCGGTGATGAATCTCGAATAAAGTTTGAATCGCACTGCGATTACCTTATCTTGTTTTACTACTAGTCAGCCAATAAATATCATTCATGTTTTTCACGACTGCTGAACGTGAGCATGACACCGCATAGTAAATAATTATAAAGGATGACGAGGTAAAACTAAGTTTAATTTATCCGCAAGTATCGCTGATATAACTTAAATGATGCTAAGCCGAACCCCAACATGCATTCCACTATATAATAATACGTTGTTTGTTGCATGGTTGCTTAGTTAGTTTGTCAATATTACGCGGGAGAACTTCAGCAGCAGCAAATGTGCGGCTGTTTTGTCACATCTGTAACTAAAGCATTGAAAAAACTAGAACGCCTCGTGACGTAATGCCATCACCCGCGGTGGGAGCACAGTTCTTCATAATTTTTGAGGCTCAGCTAATCCTAGCTTTTTTAGCATGGGTCACATCGAGGACAACGCACCAGACTCCCTGTAAAAAATTATAAGCATTTCAAATAAAAAAATATATCGACTATCATGAAAAGTAATATCTAAAGTTTCGGGAATACGTTACTTTCCATCCTCACAGAGTACGAACTTTGAACCTACCAGTTATGAATAACAGAATATACATGTATTTTTTCTTTAACACAATTATGGAGGGGGGGGGGTATGAAAGTGTAGGTCCCATCAGATGGGAGTCTAAAACGTGAATGAATAAAGCTACCCGGAGGGCCGGACGTCGGTGCCTGTACAATCGGCGCATGTGGGGCTAAATATGGGTTATGTGAAGCGGTACAGCCGAGATGATAATGTTGAGGCTGGGTTTCGTTCTATGGATGTGGAGTGACTCTAATGTTGTGAGCTCGATTAGGTTTGAAAAGTCTATGATGAAGAAGTCATTTTTGCTAATGGGATAGTTGTTT
>LQNS02276622.1:1976851-1987698 GCA_001587735.2 Parhyale hawaiensis
AGAACAGAAGAAAATTAAGAAGCAAATAAGAGAAGAGGAGATTCCGCACCGGCCTAGAGGCATTACGCAAACGTATAGGTTATTGCGTGAATTCTTCACGCACGGGTCCACTAGTTATTAATATTTTGAATAGTTTAATTAAGCCTTTGTTTCTACAACAAAGATGATCTCACAGAGGAAGAAAGAAGGGCCATCCATGTACGTAGTATTTCGATAGACCCGTGAAACCCATGCGCGAGGGTTTCCCCCCACTGGATCAACGAGCACGAAAACAAAGAAGACGGGAAAGAAGAGATTTAACAGACGAAAGTAAGAGCACTAGCTAGGCGTATGAAATTAGAAGAAGCAAAGTTGACACGGAAGACAGACGTCCTCAAGGTCTAGGTAATCGCTAAGGTAACCTACACAAATCCCCCTGGTGTCGCTGCTCCCCGTAACTCGAGACGAGCGAAGCTAAGTTACCTCGCCCTATGACCTATTCGATACCCCTGAGAGGATTTCAACTAAAATGTACTTAGAAAATCTGATGAAAATTCCAAATATAGGGAAATAACAGTGCAAATAACTTCTGCCAGATATTGTACAGAATGATACGTGAGCAAAAAAAAAAATAAATAGATATATGAAAATTGCACAAAAATAATATTTTTATATACATACATATACATAATTTCGTAAATTGAATATCTTCACTACTGAAAACGAAAAAATAACTCGGTACATAAGTGCAAAGAACAAGGCGAGATGCACGGTGGTGAACACACCCTGACCACAGTTCACTCACAGTAACAACTCACCCACTCATTATTATCTTCCATAACAATAAGGTAGAGCAGCGCAGTAATTCGCCGCCTTATCATATCTCGGCCTATACGAACTGAACTATAGGCAGTGATCTGCTGCAGAAATTCGCATGCGATAGCACGACGGTCTTCATATTTTCAGTCGGTATCAACACAATCACCATCCCAAATTTAGCGCAATATTATCTTGCGAGTTGCAGGTGCTTGCTTTTCTATTCCGCGCCGCAATGAGCTTGCGTGATCCACGGCAATGTTTTTAAATCAGCCGAGTTTATCTGGAAGTGTCCGTAGCGCCTAATGGAAATGCCATCCAAGTCATTTCCTTCACCAAGACTTAGAATTTTCATTGGCCGGTGAATTCCGGTGACACTGGCGATATAATGAGCCACTGGAGGAAAGCTAAGAGCTAAATAAGAGTGACTTATGGAGATAATGAGTCCTTTGTGGTATTGCTTGGTCTTCCGGCAGCCTTAGTAAATGCTGCAATACCTTGAACTTTTGCATATTTTTGAGCTATATTCAGTGCCAACATCAGCACTAAAAGCTTCCGGAACTCAAAGTTTATAATTTTGTATCGAATTATTTGATGCAGTCATGCATGATCTGGCCTCAAAGTACAGGACAAAAATAATTAATAATCGGAGCATGAAAAGAAAAGTGTTCACAATTTGGACAGTGCGTGATGGAAAACAGACATTCAATGAGCACATGCGGTTCTGATGGCTTCCGCCAAGACAGTATATACGGAACGCTTGAGAACAGCTCGAAATGCTGGTGGGCTTAGCGTGAGCGGCGATTGAAGTGCAGTTGTTCTATGGTATTAGATAATTTCCATCTCTGCTGCAATGTGTTCGTTGACTGTTGCATAGATATGCTCGTCGCAACTGAAATAGTCATTAAATTATTTAAATGCACTTCGCATTGACTTTGGCACATGAGCTATTAAATAATGACAAGGACATTACCAGAGCAACTTCAGGAGCTTCAGGCTGATGTTCGGCACTCGCGTGTGATCTTTCGTGCATATTTTTTTCAACGAACACTCTAAGCCCGGTCATCTCTATCAGCGCATGTACGATCATGTGATGTACCTCACCCCTGAAGCGACAACAGTATGACGAGCGCTAAGCTTCGAACAAACACTGCTTGCGAGGAGCTGTCAAGCAGGTAGAGACTGTGACTTGCTTATACAGTACGTTATCTTTGATTATGCAAATGGAATTCTTTTACTTAATTTTTCAAGACAAGTGTCTAACTTTGAAACATCAATATTAACTAAAAGTATTGCTATGTTGCCAATATAAACAGCACGTGTAAAATAAATATTTAGCCATTGGTTAAGTTTATCATACGATTTGCTTCTGTACGAGTTTTTTACTGTTACCTCAGATTATGCAACAAGCTAATAAAAACGTCATAAAGAGGAAATAAATACAAATGAACAGGAATATTGTTATTAATCGTCCAAAACCAAGAAATTATAACCAAAACACTTCAATAAACACTGAAATGAATGTTCGGTAGTGGGAAACATAAGTTAATTTTGAACATGGCAACCTCCATTTTTCATAATTTTTTAAGGCAATTATCAACAGACTTTGTCAGGTTTGATATTTCAGATGGTGGAATAGAATCTGGTGCTGTTTTTACTGCATTCCACAGGCTTACATTGCTCGAAAACTGCCGACCACCTTCATAGACCTTCCTTTTGATCATTGCCCAGAGGTTCTCAATGGGATTTAAATCTGGGCTATTGGCTTGTCAGGTCATAATCCTTTTTGATTTGAATCCTCCATCCGCAAGCCAGTTAGCAGAGTACCGTGCTCGGTGTGAGGAAGCGTTATCGCGCTGAAATACTAATTTGGATCTGCGTGCGATAGTCTGCTCATCAAGCCAAGGAATGAAGTTGGCTTCAAGAAACTGGCAGTACCTTTCTGCATTCAGTTTAACTCCTTCTGCCACTTCATATGGAACAATAAGGGTGTCACCTACTATCCAGGCCCAAAACATTATACCTCCACCACCTTGTCACCTCAAGCCGTGTCTGTTGAGGTCGGTCATGGAGGACCCATCCAGACGCCCATCCATCTGGACCATCAAGAGTGGCTCTGGATTCGTCAGTAAATATGACATTGGAGAAATCAGTTTTCATGTTCTGATCAGTCCATTTGACCCTATTTTCTTTATGAGTTTTTGTTAGAAGTGGTCGTTTAATTGCCTTTTTCATTTTCCCTAGCTTCTTCAGAACATCACATCTTGTCTTTCTGCTTAGTATTGGGGCTCCAGCGTCTTCAAATATCGCCTTACTCGTAGAAAGTTGTTTTCGAGCGATAGAAACCTTCAAACGCCGCATATCACGAGCATCCAGTTTTCTCGTAGAGGCTCTATCCGGAGTTTTCTGCTGACCTTACCTTCAATTGCTTAAGCCTTAATTGTTCGGTGATGACGCTGTAATTCCTTGGAAACTCCGAGTATTTTCTTACTAGAAGCCAATAACGAGGTTACTTTGATCTTTTCTTCACTTTTTAACCGCATTTCTTGCCCATGTTTACTAGAGAGTGATGTTGCATAATGTGGGGTAACAGCAGAACCCCGTGCGATAGGTAAATGTTGCCAAAACGTGGGAAATTGTTCTGTTTTATTTTTCTCTAGTTGTTTTTATAGTTACAACATACTTGTGCACTAACTTACTATTCACATTTTAAATGTTTGACACTTATCTTGAAAAATAAGTAAAAAAAAAATTGTATTTGCATCATCAAAGGTAACGCACTATACATCCTCACTTTCGGGTAGCTACACGGGACTTTGATTAACGTGGCCGTGTATGCTCTGTGAAAGGATTGGAAGAAATAAATAAATAATACTTCCTGGTTAAAGCCAAACGGTCTCAGAGACAATTTTTGCTAAATAGAATTTTTAGTGTCTACAATTTACAAGAATTAGACAGGAGGGACCGTCTTTGCAGAAACGCCAGAAATGTCCTAACAAGCAATAAAAGCCGATTATATATAACGTGCTTCACTCGTGATTATACTTATTGTTTCCCCCCCCCCCCAAAAAAAAAGAAAATTGATAAAATGGAGAAGACTGAAGGACGTCATAGCTTTGTAGAGCATTTTTAACGATTGTATGTCCTAAATTTACCTGATATATAGTCTGTAAGTTGAAAAAGCTACCGCTGTGATGTGTTGATCACTGAGCAAACACTGGACCGTCCAAGGTAATTAATCCATTTTTCTCATTGCGTGGACTCGCTATATTTCAAATAGTGCTATTCGTAGGTGAAAGACCGATGAACTCATAAAAGAAAGGGTTAAGTGGTCGTCGATTAGGAGTTGCATCGAGGTTAGCTTACCTTGATGACACTGTCCCATTCGACGAAACCTTAATCCTATTATCATCCAAAGTAAACTTAACGTGTCGTAGAAATATCACTATTACTGACGTTTTACTGACGTCCAAAGTATTAGCGGGTTCAGATAGGTAACGCATCAGCCCTACCGAATGAGACTTGAATTACGTCCAAAGTATTAGCGGGTTCAGATAGGTAACGCATCAGCCCTACCGAATGAGACTTAAATTTATCGCAACTATGAACTGTTGGTGGGTGAGCTAGTAAACTATATTCGAAATTTACTCCTCCTTCTCTGCGACAATGGAGACCCACAGACACAAATGAACAGCACGACAATATTATTGTGGCCCAGAGACAGGGACCGATAAGGGACGTGTCGCATACCCAGAAGAATGATAAGCCCCATTAAGTGGACCAATATGCAGAAGAGCAGCTCTGGAAATTACACTAAAATACGCCGTCCCGAAACCCGCCCGCATTCCGTACACCTCAGGAAATAGGCGCTGTTTCCGTGTTGCAGGAGCACGTAAAGGCAAAAGTTTCCCCTCAGTACACACGAAGGCGCAGCAGCAGCAGTAAGGCGTGCTAGTTTCAAAAAACTAAAAGGTCATCAGTGGACTGCGTGCAGCAAGAGAACCACTAATGATCCATGCACTGTAAGCTGTGCTGGTGTAAGACAGTAGCTCGCCTTTCTTCAGTCAGCGTAAGGTCTGTCTTCATCACCCAAAAATGGACAATAATTTCCGTACCTGGAAGGTTGAGATGTGTGTTGGCATGATGTATATTCTATCCACAGTGGATATGAGAGGCATAACATAACAGAAACTAGAGCACTCTGAGAACGCATACCTCCGCCAAGTGAGGCAACGGTAGCAAAAAAATTCAAATTGGTTCTGAAACAATAATTTTCTTTGTATAAACTCAAAAATCTAATCATTTGTGCCTTTTTATATTAATAACAGCTTTTTCAATTTTCTTGAAGATCCGTTCGTAACTTTTTGAGTTATACTGTTAACAAACGGTAAGACAAACATAAGTCAAACAACAAACCTATCTGCACCAAAATTTGATCATTCATGTCGTTTAACATTACTAACAAACCCTAAAAATTTTATAAAGATCCATTCATTATCTTTTGAGTTATTGTGCTAACAAGCATAAAATTAAAAACAGTGACAAACGAACGAACGAACAAACTGAATATTACCAAAATATGGTCATATACTCTTTGTTATATACCTAACAACTCATGTAAATTTTATAAAGATCCATTAGTAACTTTTTGAGTTATGGCATCGAGAAAATTGAGCGGACAAATAAACAAACAAACGGATGGACACATCTTTACCAAAAGTTAATCATCTGTTACTCCTAACATACCTAACAATCCCTGTAAATTTCATCCAAATCGGTTCATAAATTTTTGAGTATCTTGGTGACAGACAGACAAATAGACAGACAGACAGACAAACACGACGAAAACATAACCTCTTGGGCGAAGGTAATAATAGAAATGGAGAATACTTTAACCCGCATCAAAGCATAATTTAGAATGGGTATAAAGAGATACAGCCATTGTTGTAACATGCGATCCAGCTGAGCAGACGCGTAGTTATAAGTAAAGGACTCCATACGAAACGAAATACAACATTATTCTCAGTCAAGAAACTGCCCACATGTTGTTCCGGCTTCAAGATATTGATCAAAATGTCACAAAACTTTTCTATTAGGTGATCAGTGACAGATTTCCTTGAAAAGCCGCGACTGTTCAATGGCTGCGTCTTTCAACTCAGAAATACTGTAGGACCTGATCAGGCCACGATGGCCAGAAAATCTGGAACCGTAGCCTAAAGAATTCGCTGCCACAGCTACACCAAATGAAAAACGTGTAGCTTCAAAACACGTATTAATTCCGGTGAACTTATGTAAGCAAAAACGTTCACATTAGCGCTACAGAACTGCCTATATAAAGATACAGGGACCGTTTAATGATGAAAAGTAAGTGAAATTTACAGGGAACTACATAAACACAGTCTTCTGAAAGCGATCGGATTAGCCGAAGCCGAAAGCCAACCGTTAGCGCCTTTATTGCACTAAATTGAGTAGATTATTAGGGAGTAGATGAACGAACTAACCCGGGCATACCGCTCCAGTAGCTTTCTAGTGGTAGGAGCTCATTGCTTCCATTTGGACACAATTAAAAAAAAAGATATAATTGTTCGAGGTTCAAGCTTCCTTAATTGGACGCGCAATCGACGATACAAAAAGCTAAGGACATATGGTTTGCCAGCAGAATTGTTATTATATTAGTTGTTTAAACCTCCCTAGATACAAATATGGTGACCATGAGAGGAAAAGGAAGGGACATACTGTATAGTATGTCGACAGAAACGTGGAACCCATGCACGAAGATAGATTCCGCGTATGGGAACAGCAAGTGGGGAAAGAAGAGGAAGAACGGAGAAAAGTAAGATCAGTGGGAGTACGAATTCAGGAAAGAAGCAAATTAGGCACGGAAGATAGATGTCCCAAAGGCCAAGCTAATGGCGAAGGTAATCCATACAGACCCATAACTTAAGATGGGCAACCATAACTTAACTCTAATGCTCATTCTATGCCAGCGGACGCTTAGAACCCCATCACGGGTATGTTCTGACACTGGAGCAACGGTAGAGAAAAAGAAGGAGAGTACAGTGAGCGCAAAAGCAAGAAGAACTTAAGGATTAGCCTTAAAGCTACGAATTTCTCGGAAAAATTACATTTTTCAAAATTCAGCAATTACCAAAATTATATTTTCCCGAAATCTTATAAACTCTCTTCATAGCGTTCTAAAGCAGGGTCTAAAATATAGACTAAGACTTATTTGGAGTTTGAACTACATAAACTGACGGAGGAGTAGCATTTACCGCAGACCACTAAAAATTCCGTTTTCTGTCCGTAAATCGTTTTCTATACGAGGTACAGAGAATTGGCTCGAGACCTTTTTTCTTAGTTAGACAATAATACATACGATGACCAAGTCTTAGACTTCTACAACCAATAATACAACCAATAATAAAAAAAAATGACCCCAGCAGCTGAATCGACCAATCGGTTCCCTCAACTCAATTTCAACTCGCGGTACCATATTGTATCTGATCAACTATTATTGCTTTGGGCCGTCCAATAGTATTCGCAGGCATGTGTATCCCTTGTCACGCCTCAAAT
Organism: Parhyale hawaiensis; assembly: GCA_001587735.2. Lineage (NCBI taxonomy): Eukaryota > Metazoa > Arthropoda > Malacostraca > Amphipoda > Hyalidae > Parhyale > Parhyale hawaiensis. The sequence continues at coordinate 1,984,220 of LQNS02276622.1, forward strand.
AATTCAGTAAGAATGGATTAAAACTTTATAATGCTGATATATATTTGGGCTTACCGAATTTGCACGTATTATATCCAACTACATACAGTCCTTCGGTATTGTATACAATGTTCGATAAATTTTGTATTATCCTTTCGACACCAGGGAGATCTCCCAGGTCTTTGTAAATATACTGCTTGAGAAGTGTGTTACTCCAGAATTGGCACAGCTCCTCGTGCACTGACATGAAATACTGTACCTCCATTGACGTGTTGGTGCAGAACGAACACGTCAAGGCAGGTATTTCCAGATGGCGGACAAGAAGATGTGCTGGATTTGGGAGGTCCCCCGATTCCAGTGAGGCTAAATTCCATCCAAATCAGCTACGCTCGTCCCCTTCCTTCGCAAGGCTGTCGGCATCACCAGGGGCAAGACTCAAAGATCTTGCAAGCTTCATTTATTTATTTTTTTGAGATAGAGTACATGCATATTATGGTGGTGGATAATAACTGTATAAAAAAATGAAGTAAACTTGGAAAGGCTGAGTCTCAATGGGCAAAGAGTTTCATCGTTGCATCTCTTCGCTTTAAATTTGCATTGCGATGGTAACAACACGACTAAATTAGACTAGGCTTAGCCGAGGTTAACGCCAGGGCCACACTAAGCAATGACCAGCTCAATTTATGAGCCGACATTCACCGCGCACGTGGTTCCACTTAGGTACATATTATGGATATCTATACTATCAATATCCATAGTGCATCGGGATGAGACACACGAGTTGAACACGCGCTCATAAGTTGCGCATGCGATTGAATACTGTGGCCCCGACAGTAACCGCGTGCAACACCTCCAGCTTAACATGCTAGGCACACATCCATTTCAACACGTGTTCATAAGAATTCACTTGAGGTTAAGCGCAAACATATTTCCTTTCGATGAGATTAGCCTCGTGGCTTCACGCGCTGACTGCAAGCAAAGCGAGTCAGCCAACCAATCATCATTAAAAAAACATAAGATACAGTTACACAAGTTTAACATCCTCGAAAATTGCTCTTCTATAACTTCTTGCTGCTTGAAAACAGCCGGAGCGACTACGCGCAGCTTCTGTTGGGCGATGATACTGATGTCCGCTTATCTAGTCAACGTAAGCATGTAGATGCCAGGTTATTTTATTATTATTAAATCACATCAGACTGGCGACGTGGAAACGGAGAAACTCCATCAGGTTAACAAACCCCAACGCAACCAGCCCAGCGGGTGAAGAAAATACAGTAGATTAGATAGCAGTAGACGAACCAACAGGCCCATTCCCAAAGAGACACCGGGACTTACGCCCCGGCCTTCTACATATATGAGCTATTGCCATTGTGTCAGTATGATATACATATCTTATCTAATTTCTCGGCTTTTCTATAATTTTGTAATTCACTGTGTGTTAAGGTTAATAAAAATTGGTTGGGGCACAGCGCTCTCTCTTTCTTCCCTTCCTTTTTATAGTCGTTTTAGTGGCATAGGTGTAAATCTATGTAGTATTGCATTCTTCATTTTATTTTGGGAATAGAAATTGACTAGATGGTCGTACTACTTAATTGCAAAGAATTTACGATGCGTAGGTCAAATATTTTAGCAATTACTGAATTGTTCCTGGGTGTGTATTGAGGTCTTCCTCTTTCTTTATTTCAGCCTGGTGATGATACAAGTGCATCAAAACGTTACATTTTAAGATTTTAATAATGGTCGTCAACCAATTTTTATTAACCTTAATATGCAGTGAATTACAAAATTATGATATACATAGATGACTGAAGAAAAAAGGGGAAGAATCTCAGTCAAAGAGACGATCAGGCATGCACGCAAGCGCGATGTGTTCTACCCGACTGTTTTTAAATGTCCCCATCATATGGAATAGGAAAATACATGGTAGAGCCGTAAAAGAGAAATGTACACAGACACTCCCCTAGAGCCTGGACTATATCGGTAGTTTTCTATACCGACATCCGTGAAGAAGTGTTTTTTAATCGCACAGCACAGGAGGGGGGTTGCAGTCCCTAGTAAAGTCCATAATAGTGCAGTAAATACAGTGCTTTTTCCTTTTTTTCCATTGTCTTCATTGTTAACGATTGGCCTATAAGGCCACTCATGTCTGCAGGTGTAGGCTGAGGTTATCCGTGTACTTTTCCCTGTGTGTGGCCACTTACTTTTGCGACTGGGCCTTATTGATATTAGAAAATGTACAATAGTTACTTCATACTTGCTAGCGTGTCTGCGAACCTATTATGTTATTAATAAAAGTTGTTTGATTTGATTAGTTTTATTTTTCTCTTCATGTCTAAAAACGTCGTTCTCCTCTTTCAACCACTTGTATCTTGATCGTTTTTTGTTTCCACAAAATTACCAGATATATACCAAATGTGTATAACATTTTATCACTACTTTGCTTAGTGTTTATATTGCATAGGGACAAAATAAATACATTATTTACAAGCCCAGGTACTTCTGAGTCCTTTCGCCAAATCCTTTCGGAATGTTGAAAGATCCACAATAGTAACGAAATTTCCGTGCGCTGCGCTTAATAGCATATTTAGTTGCTATGAACTACATTGATTAAGGAACATGTAGTTTCACTGCGAATTTGTATCATAGCTCGAGAGCATTCGGTTCGTATTATTGAGCTTGAACTTCTGAAAATCAAAGCCAAATGGTCAGTCTAATAAACATCAGATGATTACCGAATTACAGATCCCTTGTAAAAAATAGAAACGTGTAAGTAGTGCAGAAGAATTAAAATTCTAAAATTTTATGACGTGTGATGCAAGTTTGCACTGGCAAAAAGGGACTTTTTGACCCAATGTTCTTTGTCTACGTGGAGCGGAGTTCGAAAAGTGCCGAAAACGGCCTGTAGCCACGACATATTCCGATTTATAACAAGAAATTACAAAAAATTAAGTGCTTAGGTGCTGGCCTCGGTATCATAGACAATTTATTTTTAATTTTCAGTACTCTCCAGTTCAAAATTATGCCATCAAATATCTAGTATTCTGTTTCAAGCAAGGCAATTGACCCTGGCCACACTAGAAGCTATTTAATTATATACGCTTGCATGTACAAAAACATCCAAACAGCTTTTTGGCTCAATGAAAAAAGTAAACACTGAATGTCTCAACCAAATTGTGACGGGCTAAAGTTAATAGAATCACTCAATAGAAAAAACCACCGAAACTATTATTATATTGAGTAGCTTAAACCTCCGTCTCCACAAAAATGGCGATTTAACAGAGGGAGAAGCAGGGGGCATATAGTATGACAATAGGAATAAGGGGAACTCATGCCTGAAGGTGTTCCCACAGAGGGTCAACGCGCATGGGAACAGCAAGTCGGGGAAGAAAAGGAAGATCAGAATAAAGCATGAGCAAGTTGGAGTATGAAAATGAAAGGAAGCAAAGTGGGCACGAAAGACAGGCGTCCCAAAGGCCTAGCTAACGGCTAAGGCAACCTAC
>LQNS02276622.1:2003535-2021134 GCA_001587735.2 Parhyale hawaiensis
TGGCACCGAGGACAGTGAAAAGCCGCCGTTGGAGACATTCAGTTTTATACGAAACTAAAGTAAAATTCTATCCAGGCACAATAAAGGCTTCTCTGCAGCACCGTGAGGGAGGAAGGCATGTAGTTGCGAGGGTCAGATGGTCGCACCACTGGAACAGCTTTTGCAGGAGTCTAGACGCTTTTGGCACAGTCGTAACCTTAATGTCATTCCTTGGAAGATGTGACGACACCCAGGCACATTAATAATTAAGGGGTTAAATATAAACCAAACTCGGAAGTGCTTCAAAACTTTTTGGTTATGAATGACAGTATGTATCTCTGCTAAGTCCTAAACGAAAGCAGGGAATTAACCCCTTTTTTCTCATAGCCTGTCCTAAGTGCATTTCAAATAGTGGTATTGCTATGAGAAAGGAAGATTAATTTGTGAAAAAAAGGATCAAAATAACGAAGAATGAGTGAAGTATCCGCAAAAATAGACTTCACATCAAAATAGTAATATTGTCACTGTGGACCACTGAGCTGCCAAAGAAAGCTCGCTTTAATAATAATAAAAATAATAATTTGTATACAGTGTTTTGTAAGCGGGGTTACTCTGTCTTCCGGAGTGATTTCACCTAGTCTCTTTTCTATATAAAATTGCATAAAACGGACAGGTCGCCGAGTTATTCCGCAGAAAGAATAAACTTCATGTAGTACTGGAATTATACCAAGAGGGACCCTATACATGTAGGTTAACTTAGCCTCAGCCAGGCTTCCGTCGATATTCCTTCGTGCTCCCTTAGCTTCCTTCCGGTCTCATATCCCTACTGATGATGCTTTATTCTGCTCCTCCTCTTTTTTCCCCTAACTTGCTGTTCCCAAACGCACCGATTCTGTGCGAGAATACAGTGCTGCGTGGGTTCTTCCACGTTTCTATCGACATACTACGTAAAGGTACCCCTTTTTTCTTCTGTAAGCCTACTCTCGTAGTAAAACACTATATGGAAAACTCAATACAGCTATAACTGTTCAGTGGAATTATAACTCCCACCCATTGCCTGTTTTATACAATTTCGGAAAAACTGCTAGATAAAGTTGCCTTGAGGACAAAGTAACCTCAGTTTACTGTACCGAGTCGGAGCACCAGCATGCGTTTTGAAAGAACCGTGAAGAACGCTGTTAATTTGATCAATAATGCTAAAATCTGAACGCACATATATGCGTTCGAATGCCTCCTTTTTTCATCGTCTAAGACAGTGTAGAAGAAATTGAAGGCAAACAATTTCAGACAATAATTGAACGGCAAACCACAGACTGAGCTAACTTTTTTCGCACTCATGATTGGCCAGGCCACCGTTAGCTATTTCCCCCTATATTCTTTCATACCGAATGTTCTTTTCAAACAGTTTTGGAGAATACTCAAGCTCCAGTACGTCAGAAAGCTATTTACTCTTTAATGATCATTTTTGATGGTCATAGTGGCACATTTATCAAGTCGTTGGCTGCTCCATGCCGCTGGAGCCAATACTTAACGGGAAGGTCGCCTACTAGCAGTTTAGGGCTCATCGATAAACCTAAACGTTTGCACTGCCTTTATAGACTGAATTATGCAGCTGAACGTATAAGAGCCTAGGTGATTACGGCTCACGCGTTCTCTGTGGCACACTAAAACTTCCCGGCAGTAGTAGAACGTGTTGCTGAAGAGATTGCAACTCAAATGCTTTAAGATTCCAATGAAGGTAAGTCAGATTAGGTATTGGAGTAGTGGATAATAGCGATAGCTGAAGCTGTTAGCAATCACCAAGTCCCGGTATAGTACGTGGCCAACCCCAAAGTATGTCTTAGGTTAGGTTAGCAGTTGTGATAGATTCGTTTCAGTTTGGACAGATGACTAACTTGACTAATACCGTAGACTTCACCACATATATGTATGGTGTGGTCTATGCTTATACTTATGGACTCAGATAATTATCTGTGAACCTCGGGCACGCCGCATACTATACCGGCGCCGAATGTAAGAATTTATTCGCTGTATGAGGTACCGTTGGAATATTCATGAAAGGTTAAGGGAGTACAACTGTATATAAGAGATTACAACTCACCTGCTCCTTGTGGTACCAGTGAAGATACTCTGGAGTGTCAGGAGAGTAGGGCACCACGCAGGTTAGGTTGATGAGGGAGCCAACCCCGACGTGCATCTCAGGGGCCCTCAGGACTTCAGCTCGGGGCTCTGTAATAGACAAACAAATGCGGTAAGTGCAAACCAACCAACAGTAGAATCGTTATTCGAGAACCTGTCGTGGATGCTCTAAAAAGTTATTGCGAGCTCAATATAATCCAGATAGGATGTTCCTGCAGAAAGTGACCGTGCTCGTTACATCTGCAACATGACTTCTATAGTTGAATTTCAGCAGGGTCAGGATGAACCTTTATTTAGGTACACAAATGTTCATCCTGTTGGAATGAAACTAAAGGAATGATGCATGTGAAACTTGGAAATAACTTTGTTTACACAAATAATGCAAAACATACTATATTTCGATAGTATATTTAAATAAAAGTATCAACTGTTCAAAATACGTTATGGGTTATGCTACATTTATGGGGTGCTTTTAAACATTGGCAGAGGCCGTTATGATTGCACTGATTTTTTTATTACTCTACTGTAAAATCCTGTGTTCTGAGCCGTAAACTGTCGCTTAAAAGCCGAGATTATAGGCCTGTATGAATGCCTGTTCGTAAAAGTCCGCCCGAACTTATTTTGAATAATTTATAGTATCCATATGCCACAGTCTTCGTCACCAAACATGAAATATTTTGGAGCTAGTCCAGATTATTAAAAAGATAGATACCAAAAGGGCTTGGGTTAGTTCGTTAGACAGCTAACAGATATGCAACATAGGCATAGATATACAGAATAGCAAGGCTCATAGGTATGTTTACGACATCCCTGTACCGTAGGTATTACAAGGATTATTTAAGTTTGTAGCAATTGTCGGAATTTTCAACAACTTCTTCAATTTCCACCAATCAGCTACTGATGCGTCTGGAGGCAGGGGGAGCAGAAGTGGGGGAGTCTAGACTGATTCCCCAATTGTTACATTACAACAGGAATTTATATTGCAATCTTATTCAAAATTATCTTAATTTCTGAAATGGTTATGACACAAAAATATTGCTCAATATTATAAGCCTAGCATTTGAATTTTCAATTAATGTAAGTGACCGGTGAGCTGTTCCGATCTCCACCGAAGCCCAACAAGCCGCAGCTGTAAGTCATGCATTGCAATGCAATGGCTGGATTGGAAGAGCTTTGTTTGGTAATTATAGTTTAGCCTCATTATATACCGTATACGAGTACCAAAGCGAGTCTACTGGCGGCAATATCTATCTCTACCTGTGTGTTAACCTCAGGTGGGCAGCGTCAGTCCCTAGCACAGTCTTGCTCGGGCTAAGCTGCGGATTTCCGCGAGTATTCTAGTGACTACTATCTGAACTTGCTGGACCAGCTAGACTGTAGCGCCGATGGTATGGTAAGTAAGATACCTTCAGTCTCCCTTAATTAGTACTAAGCTCTTCTATGGGAGGAAAAGGAAGGGACATATAGTATGCCACAGCAAACATGGAACCCGTGCACGAAAATGTTTCCACACAGCATCAACGCGCCCGGGAACAGGAAGTCGGGGAAAAAAAGAGGAAGAATAGAACAAAAAATTAGCTGTAGCAGTATGGAAAATGGAACGATGCAACGTGGACAGGAAAGACAGACGTCTCGAAGGCTTAAAAAATGACGAAGGTAATGTAGACAATCCCCTGGAGTCGACGCTCCCCATATCATAGGACGGGCGGACCTAACTACTTAACCCAACATTATGGGCTTTGGCCAATCCTCTGCCCTCTGAGGGGTGTAGCACGGATACCAGATACCTACCAATTTGAAATTGTTATGAAGTTCTACTCAAATTCATATCTGTCCCAACAGACAAATCTTTTATACAGCACACCATTGAGCATCTTAGATACGGTTCAGCAATATGAATTTTGTTCTAATGCGGAAAGCATCCGGGGGTGTACCCTAGTGAAGACATCGGCAGTCTCTATATGCGATCTGTTCCTGATCTGACAGTACATTGCTGCAGCAAAATTAACTTATTTGCGAGAAGATTGGACGTCTTCACCGTCGTTATTTAGTGAATAAGTGAACGTCTTCAAGATCAAGTTTTATAAACCTTTATTTAGTACCCTTATTTTATTTATTTACCCTCATAAAATATCGAGGCAATTAACCGTAAATTACAGCGAGTACAAAATAATACACAGTTTGCTGAAAATTTTAAATTTTCGTCTTAACGTTTTACACTAATTTTCAAAAAACAATTTAACTTCGAATACTCTCATCCAGCTTGTTGTTTGCGTAATCGATTCTTTGATATCAAAAAAGTGCGCCGAAATTGGCATTTTCGGAAGCGATGAGCGGTACTCGGTGATCAATCTCGAATAAAGTTTGAATCGCACAGCGATTACCTCATCTTGTTTTACTACTAATCCGCCAACAAATATCTTTCATGCTGTTCACGACTGCTGAACGTGAGCATGACACCGCATAGTAAATAATTATAAAGGATGACGAGGAAAAACTACGTTTAATTTATCCGCAAGTATCGCTGATATAACGTAGATGATGCTAAGCCGAACCCCAACATGCATTCCACTATGTAATAATACGTTATTTGTTGCATGGTTGCTTAGTTAGTTTATCAATATTACGCGGGAGAATTTCGGAAGCAGCAAATGTGCGGCTGCTTTGTCACAATGAATCTAAAGCATTGAAAAACTAGAACGCCTCGTGGCGTAAAGCCTTCACCCGCGGTGGGAGCAAATTCCATCATCATTTTTTGATGCCCAGCTAATCTTAGCATTTTGGCGTGGGTCACATCGGGGACAACGCACCAGACTCCCAGCAAAAAATTATAAACATTTCAAATAATAAAATATATCGACTATAATGAAAAGTAATATCTAACGTTTCGGGAATACGTTACTTCCCATCCTCAGATTATGAAATTTAAACCTATCAGTTATGAATAACAGATTATACATGTATTTTTTCCTGTTTTACAATTATTATGGAGGGGGAGGAATGAGAGTGAAGGTCCTATGAGAGGGGAGTCTAAAACGTAAATGAAGAAAGCTACCTGGAGAGCCGGACGTCTGTGCCTGTACAGTCGGCGCATGTGGGGCTAACTGTGGGCTATGTGAAGCAGTAAAGCCGACGTCATAATGTTGAGGCTGGATTTCGTTCTATGGATGTGGAGTGACTAATGTTGTGAGCTCGATTGAGTTTGAAAAGTCAATGATGGAAAAGTCATTTTTTGCTGATAGATGGTTGTTTTGCTCAGCAGTGTAGGCAGGGGGCTGAATGTGAGGGTTTCACAAGTTTCAGCAAACACTTTGAAAACGTTCCTTCTGAAGCCTACCCACACATCAACTTTAAGTTGTCTTACAAAAACAAATTTTCCATAGGGTCCTACTTTAAATTTAAAGACAACCCCTCCCACACCACTTTTGTCCAGAGTTATCTACCGTTACCAGTGCCAAGTCTGCAGCACCTCATACATCGGTAGCACTGGACAACATTTCAAATCCCGTATTGACCAACATTTACGTGTATCCAGTCGTAACGGTTTGCCAATTGAGAAACCTTCACATTCAGCCACCCCCCCCCCGACTACATGCTGAGCAAAACAACCATCCCATTAGCAAAAATGACTTCTCCATCATAGACTTTTCAAACCCAACCGAGCTAACAACATTAAAATCCCTCTACATCCATAGAACGAAACCCAGCCTCAAAATTATGACCTCAGCTGTACCGCTTCCTATAGCCCGCAGTTAGCCCCACATGCGCCGACTGTACAGGCACCGACGTCCAGCCTTTCCAAGTAGCTTTGTTCGTTCACGTTTTAGACTCCCCTCTGATAGGACCTACACTCTCATTCCTCCACTTCCTCCAGAATTGTAATAAACTAAAAAATGCATGTATATTCTTTTATTCATAACTGATAGCTTTAAATTTCATACTCTGAGAATGGGAAGTAACATATTGCCGAACCGTTTGATATTACTTTTCATGCTAGTAGACACATTTTATTATTTGAAATTCGTCTACGTTTAATATTTGCTTTGTTAAATTATAAACATTGTTCAATGCTTTCTACCACTTTTTGGGTGGACAGACAAATATGTATAAATATTTATACTCAAATCGTCAACGAAAACAGTATCACCTCTCTCACTTCGTTCGCGGGTGATAAAAAGTCTCATATAGCTCTTAGCAGTAGCATGGATACTGAAATTCACATCTTTCCAAAAGTAACTTTTCTTTGCTTTGCGTTCATGATGCGCCAAGTAAGTATAGGTTGATCAACGAAAGAAAATGTAAAGATGTTTTCCATAGTAGAACATATAAAAAAGAAAAGAGTGATGAAAACGGGAGTTTCTAGATTTGCTATATTTTTTTGCCTTCATTGCATTAAGATACGGACCACTAATTTCTCATCAATGTCGCTAATGACCAATAGAGGATGAAGAGTGAAGAGTACGCTCTATTTAAATCACGAATATCGCTTACACAACAGCAAGAATATCCGGCTGAACCAAGGTCGATTTATTTCTGAACATCGCTTATAATATCTGACGATGGCGGACGAATACCAAGGTCCAATTTGCATATTAATATCGTTTTGAAAGGTTATGGCATGCCTTGGGAAAACCACAGTCAATTTAGACATAAATATCACTTATGCAGTGTTGAGGATGCCGAGCGAAAACCACGCTCAATATATTCATAAACACTCATCCGTCTGCTTCATGGCCAAAGCCAGGACCATTTGCAAGTGTCGAAGGCCCAGGAAATTCTCAGTGCTCAAAGTGCGGCAATAAAATCGCTGAAAGCCTCTTAACCCCTACAGACGATGAGGCTGATGCGGGATTTACGTCTTGTTTTCTTGGAATTTCGATGAATCTCAAAGGCAAATCCTAAAGAGGGTTCGTTCAAGCGACAGGGACGCAGCGACTATACTGAGAGAAACTGAAAATTTATAGTCTTTACCCCATTTCTTTCCAGCTAATCAAATGTGTTTGCAAAAAGATCATGCGGAAGGCGAAATAACCATAGTTATAAAAGTTAAGTCGTAAAAAGATTGGGGTACTTACATTTTTAATACAGTACCTGCTCAAGGCGAGTTGGCTCTGGCGTTGCTTCAGGCAACAAGAAAAGAAGTTTAGTCATCAAAAATACGATTACTGTTCACTATCCCGATTAGATCATTCTGTGAGTCCAGAAATTGCTGTGAGCTTGGCAATTTACTAGAGTTCTAATACACCGAATGTGACATCCACAGCCTCGAGTTGTCGCTGCCACTGAATTTGAATGAATCCATCAAGTTTCTCCAGCCTATTTCAGTTGAGGGTATGTATTACAAATAGGAAAGCAAACTTTAAGGAACAAATAACCATGGAAAATTAGGGAAAATCCGTGCAAATATTAACGCGAACAGTACTCGCGTGGTTCAGAACTTCTCTTTATCTAAAGTGTTGAATAAGCAAAATGCAAATGCCCCCACCACGGGCCGATCGACGGCATTGATATTGCAAGACGGGGAAAATACGCTTGTAGAAATAAATTTTGGTAGTGTGTAATTCAGAGCGCTACATCTGCACATTGCTGCACAATGCAAAACTTTCTTATATGCTGCACAATATAAATTTCGTAAGTTACGCTAAACAGGTATGACTTGAGCGCCTTGTATTTTCATGCAAGACGCTACCGAGAGTTCTCTACTTGCTGTGGATCATAGATGGCAGCTAGTAACCGTTTTTTCAGCTTTCACTTTTTGCCATCTAGATTTCAAGCCGTAAATTGCTATAGCATTACTTTAAAACAAAAATTCAACCAATTGGTTTGTGTAGAATACAACTAGGTTAATTCATTCTTTCAAAACGCAGCAACGAATGACAAATTGCAGTTCTGAAGGGGAGAAGTGCCATCAGGGCTTCCTCTCAGGAACCACTACATTAATTTCCAAGCTTACAAACGGAATGGAGCAAGTGGAAAGTTCTGCCTGTGCTGTTTTTATGAAACACTGCATTCATATCCCAGATTTCTAAAGGGGAAAAGCAACCTACCGACAACTTCAAGATGGAAAGTACAGCCATTATTTGCATTAAAAAAAAACTACATCCATCTCCCAGATTTCAAAAGAACAGAAGCGACTTACCGACAACTTCAAGATGGAAAGTACAGCCATTATTTGCATTAAAAAAACTACATCCATCTTCCAGATTTCAAAAGAACAGAAGCGACTTACCGACAACTTCAAGATGGAAAGTCCTGCCAGTGGCTGGTGTGGATGACACCTGACAATCGTACTGCCCCGAGTCCCTGGGGCTGGCGTACATGAGTCTCAGCGCCCAATCGCCCGTGTTCTTGTCAGGCACAACTAAAAATCGATCATCGCTCGTGTAGGTGACACTGCCCACCGAGAGGATGTGCAGGTCGTGGTGCCGAATCCAGGATACCTGCAGTGGGGAGAACCAGTGCCGGATGAGATATGGACATCGAGATGTTGTATTTAACCGCTAGTTTAGCCGGTTTGACTCATTACCTCCGCCAAGGAGGTTATGTTTTCGTCGTGTTTGTCTGTCTGTCTATCTATTTGTCTGTCTGTCACCAAGATAACTCAAAAAATTCAGAACCGATTTGGACGAAATTTACAGGGATTGTTAGGTATGTTAAGAGGAACAGATGATTAACTTTTGGCAAAGATATGTCCATCCGTTTATTTGTTTGATTGTCTGCCTCATTTTTCTCAATGTCATAACTCAAAAAGTTATGGATGGATTTTTATGAAATTAACATGAGTTGTTAGGTATGTAACAAAAAGTAAATCATCAAGTTTTTGTAATGATCCGTTTGTTCGTTTGTCACTGTATTTAATTTTATGCAATAGTAATGTTAAAAGGCATAAATAATTAAATTTTGGTGCAGATCGGTTTGTTCGTTTGTATGATTGACTCATGTTTGTCTTAACGTTTGTTAGCAGTATAACTCATAAAGTTATGAACGGATCTTCAAGAACATTGCACAAGCTGTTATTACTATCAAACGGCACAAATGATTAGATTTTGGAGTTTATACAAATAAAATCTTGGTTTCAGAGCCAATTTGAATTTTTTGCTACCGATGCCTCGCTTGGCGGAGGTATGCGCTCTCAGAGTGCTCTAGTTTGGCAATTGTATTCCTAAGACACTGTGCACTATATGTAGCACAAATGGCGGCCATCATGTTAACGCCTGCAATGACCTTAAAAAAATCAGTCACTTATGAAAATTAATAACGCCGTTCCTACGAAAACGGATACTAAATAAAGATCTGCAAGGGCTAAGAAATCACGGACCCAAAATAATTTATGCTCGCGTTGTGCATGTCAACTTTATCGGGATCGAATAATAATTTGTTTTCTCGTAAGAACAGCACTGCATGAAACGTTGTTTATTAAGTACTCTTGCCCATGTAACGTTGGTATGAGCCTTTCATATAATTTTCGCAGGTGTTTCACAATGGGGAAAGAAGATACGTGTTCCCGGGGCCGGATGATCAAACGCCTTGTAAAGTTACAGGTATCGTAACTGTACAGCTGCAAGCACAAATGCAGTCATGTAACTGCACAAGTTTTGCATTTCTACACGTGGAATTAACATCTGAGTCTATATATTATTAAGGTATGGAGATTAAGACCACTTCGATCATAATTTTGTGAGGATCACTGGAAGAAGATGACTAATCAGAGCCGTGATATCGGTACTTCTTAAAGGAACTCTACAGTTAACGTTTCCGTAACTTTACAAGGCGCTTGCGCATCCGGCCCAAGATCAAGCGGGAAAAATCACACAAGTTCGACAGGAAATATCGCCGTGGATGTGAACGATAAATCAGCAACGTATGTAGAGGCTGACAAAAAAAATCTAGAAGAGGAATGAAGCGTAGAGGAAAAATGTCAGGCGAGTCTAGTATTAGACTGGTGTAAACTATCGCCTCGGGTATCAAAAGTAAATAATTGAAAATTGTTAGAATAACTGCAGCACATTACATATTTAAAATAAATGAATAAAAAATAGTAGAAGTTCGTTACCATTTTTACATACATATAACGCAGTGACTAGACACAAGTTTTTATCATTACTCTAAAAGAATGTCGTGCTTCAATTTGCAGTAATCTCATTATTAATATTTTGAATAGTTTAAGCCTCTGTTTCTACAACAAAGATGTTCTCACAGAGGAAGAAAGAAGGGCCATCCATTTACATAGTATATCGATAGACCCGTGAAGCCCATGCGCAAGGGTGTCCACTGGATCAACGAGCACGAAAATAAAGAAGACGGGAAAGAAGAGATATAACAGACGAAGGTAAGAGCACTAACTAGGCGTATGAAATTAGAAGAAGCAAAGTAGGCACGGAAGACAGACGTCCTCAATGTCTAGGTAATCGCTAAGGTAACCTACACAAATCCCCTGGTGTCGCTGCTCCCCGTAACTCGAGATGAGCGAAACTAAGTTGCCTCACCCTATGACCTATTCGATACCCCTGAGAGGATTTCAACTAAAATGTACTAAGAAAATCTGATTAAAATTGCAAATCTAGGGAAATAACAGTGCAAATAACTTCTGCCAGACACTGTATAGAATGATACGTGAGCAAAAAAAAAAAATGATAATAAATAGATATATGAAAATTGCACAAAAACAAAATTTTTATATGCATACATATACATGATTTCGTAAATTGAATATCTTCACTACTGAAAACGAAAAAATAACACGTTACATAAGCGCAAAGAACAAGGCGAGATGCACGGTGGTGACCACACTCTGACCACAGTTCACTCACAGTAACAATAACTCACCCTCTCATTATTATGTTCCATAACAATAAGGCAGTCCAGCGCAGTAATTCGCCGCCTTATCATATCTCGGCCGATGCGAACAGACCTATAGGCAGTGATCTGCTACAGAAATTCACATGCGATAGCACGACGGTCTTCATATTTTCAGTCGGTATCACCGCAATCACCCACCCAAACTTAGCGCAATATTATCTTGCGAGCTGCAGGTGCTTGCTTTTCTATTCTGCTCCGCAATGAGCTTGCGTGATCCACGGCAATGTTTTTAAATCAGCAGAGTTTATCTGGAAGTGTCCGTAGCGCCTAATGGAAATGCCATCCAAGTCATTTCCTTGACCAAGACTTAGAATTTTCATTGGCCGGTGGATTCCGGTGTCACTGGCGATATAATGAGCCACTGGAGGAAAGCTAAGAGCTAAATAAGAGTGACTTATGGAGATAATGAGTCCTTTGTGGTATTGCTTGGACTTCCGGCAGCCTTAGTAAAAGCTGCAATACCTTGAACTTTTGCATATTTTTGAGCTATATCCAGTGCCAACATCAGCACTAAAAGCTTCCGGAACTCAAAGTTTATAATTTTGTATCGAATTATTTGATGCAGTCATGCATGATCTTGCCTCAAGGTAACAGGACAAAAATAATTAATAATCGGAACATGAAAAGAAAAATGTTCACAATTTGGACAGTGCGTGATGGAAAACCGACATTCAAGGAGCACATGCGGTTATCATGGCTTCCGCCAAGACAGTATATACGGAACGCTTGAGAACTACCCGAAATGCTCTTGGGCTTGGCGTCAGCGGTGACTGAAGTGCAGTGGTTCTATGGCATTAGATTATTTTCATCTCTGCCGCCCTGTGTTCGTTGGCTGTTGCATTGATATATTTTCCGCAACTAAATATTTATTAAATTATTTAAATGCACTTCGTATTGACTGTGGCACATGAGCTATGAAATAATGGCAAGGACGTTACTAGAGCAACTTCAAGAGCTGCAGGCTGATGTTCGGCACTCGCGAGCTGCTCTCAAGCAGGTAGAGACTGTGACTTGCTCATACAGTACGTTACCTTTGATTATGCAAATGGCATTTTTTTACTTAGTTTTTCAAGATGAGTGTCTAACTTTGAAACATCAATATTAACTAAATGTAAGGCTATGTTGCCAATATAAACAGTACTTGTAAAGTAAATATTTAGCCATTGGTTAAGTTTATCATAGAATTTGCTTATATACGAGTTTTTTACTGTTGCCCCAGATTATGCAACAAGCTAATAAAAACGTCATAAAGAGGAAATAAATACAAATGAACAGGAATATTCTTAATAAACGTCCAAAACCAAAAAAATATAACCAGAACAATTCAATAAACACTGAGATGAGTGTTCAGTAGTGGTAAATATAAGTTCATTTTGAACATGGGAACCTCCATTTTTCATGATTTTTTTAAGGCGATTATCAAAAAACTGTGTCAGCTTTGATATTTCAGATGGTGGAATAGAATCTGGTGCTGTTTTTTACTGCATTCCACAAGCTTACTTTGTTCGAAAACTGCCGACCACCTTCATAGACCTTCGTTTTGATCATTGCCCAGAGGTTCTCAATAGGATTTAAATCGGGGCTATTCGCTTGCCCTGTCATACTCCTTTTTGATTTGAATCCTCCATCCTCAAGCCAGTTAGCAGAGTACCGTGCTCGGTGTGGGGGAGCGTTATCGTGCTGAAATACCAATTTGGATCTGCGTGCGATAGTCTGCTCATCAAGCCATGGAATCAAGTTGGCTTCAAGAAACTGGCAGTACCTTTCTGCATTCAGTTTAACTCCTTTTGCCACTTCAAATGGATCAATAAGGGTGTCACCTACCATCCCGGCCCAAAACATTATACCTCCACCACCTTGTTGACGCTTAAGCCGTGTCTGTCGAGGTCGGGCATGGAGGACCCATCCAGACGCCCATCCATCTGGACCATTAAGAGCGGCTCTTGATTCGTCAGTAAATATGACATTGGAGAAATCAATTTTCATTCAAGCCCATTTGACCCTATTTTCTTTACGAGTTTTTGTTGGAAGTGGTCGTTTAATTGCCTTTTTCATTTTCCCTAGCTTCTGCAGAACCTCACTTCATGTCTTTCTGCTTAGTATTGGGGCTCCAGCATCTTCAAATATCGCCTTACTTGTAGAAAGTTGTTTTCTAGCGATAGAAACCTTCAAATGTCGCATATCCCAAGCATCCAGTTTTCTCGTAGAGGCTCTATCTGGAGATTTCTGGCTGACCTTACCTTCAATTGCTTAAGCCTTAATTGTTCGGTGATGACGCTGTAATTCCTTGGAAACTTCGAGTATTTTCTTACCAGAAGCCAATAACGAGGGCACTTTGATCTTTTCTTCACTTTTTAAACCGCATTTCTTGCCCATATTCCACCGATGTGTGCATATGTTGACTAGAGAGTGATGTTGCATAATCTCGGGTAACAGCAGAACCCCGTGCGATAAGTAAATGTTGCCAAAACGTGGGAAATTGTTCCGTTTTTTTTTTCTCTAGTTGTTTTTATAATTACAACATACCTGTGCTCTAACTTACTATTCACAATTTAAATGTTTGACACTTATCTTGAAAAACAAGTAAAAAAATTGCATTTGCATAATCAAAGGTAACGCACTATACATCCTCGCTTTCGGGTAGCTACACGGGACTTTGATTAACGTGCCCGTGTATGCTCTGTGAAAGAATTGGAAGAAATAAATAAATAATACTTCCTGGCTAAAGCCAAACGGTCTCAGAGATAATTTTTGCTAAATAGAATTTTCAGCGTCTCCAATTTACAAGAATTAGAGAGGAGGGACCGTCTTTGCAGAAACGCCAGAAACGTCCTAACAAGCAATAAAAGCCGATTATATATAACGTGCTTCACTCGTGATTATAGTTATTGTTTCCCCAAGAAAATTGATAAAATGGAGAAGACTCAGGTGTGTCATTGCTTCGTAGAGCATTAACGATTATATGCCCTAAATTTATGTGATATATAGTCTGTAAGTTGAAAAAGCTACCGCTGTGATGTGTTGAACACTGAGCAAATACTGGACTGTCCAAGGTAATTAATCTTTTTTTTCTCATTGCGTGGACTCGCTATATTTCAAATAGTGCTATTCGTAGGTGAAAGACCGATGAATGCATAAAAGAAAGGGTTAAGTGGTTGTCGATTAGGAGTTTCATCGAGGTTAGCTTACCTTGATGAAACTGTCCCATTCGATGACACCTTAAACCTATTATCATGCAAAGTAAACTTAACGTGTCGTAGAAATATCACTATTACTGACGTTTTACAACAAGGAAAACAAACGTTTGTGGGTTCAGATAGGTAAAGCGTCAGTACCTACCGAATTAGACTTAACTTTATTGCAACTATTAACTGTTTGTGGGTGAGCTCGTAAATTATATTCGAAATTTACACTTCCTTCTCTACGACAATAGAGACTCAGAGACACAAACGAACAGCACGACAATATTATTGTGGTCCAGAGACAGGGATTAATAGGGGACGTGTCGCATACCCAGAAAAATTATAAGCCCCATTAGGTGGACCAATATGCAGAAGAGCAGCTCTAGGAAGTTACACTGAAATACACCGTCCCGAAACCCGTCCGCATTCCGTGCACCGAAGGAAATAGGCGCCGTTTCCGTGTTGCAGGAGCACGTCGAGGCAAAAGTTTCCCTTCAGTACACACGAAGGCGCAGCAGCAGTAAGGCGTGCTAGTTTCAAAAACCAAAAGGTCATCAGTGGATTGCGTGCAGCAAGAGAACCACTAATGGTCCAAGCACTGTAAACTGTGCTTGTTAAAGACAGCAGCTCGCCTTTCTTCAGTCAGTGTAAGTTCTGTCTTCAGTACCCAAAAATGGACAATAATTCCCGTTCCTGGAAGGTTGAGATGTGTGTTGGTATCAGGCAGTATGCAAAGTTCCCCCAGAGACAGGAGATGTTCTTGGGTAATAACTACAAATCTTCAATCAAGGCATGATGTATATTCTATCCACAGTGGATATATGAGAGGCATAAATAAAAGAAATTATAGCATTGGGAAATGATGAATACTTTAACACGCATGAGAGCATAGTTTAGAATGGGTATACAGAGATACAACCATTGTTGTAACATGCGATCCAGCTGAGCAGACGCTTAGTTATAAGTAGAGGACTCCATACGAAACGAAATACAGCACTATTGTCAGTCAAGAAACTGCCCACATGTTGTTCCGGCTTCAAGATATTGATCAAAATGTCACAAAACTTTTCTATTAGGTGATCAGTGTGTCTAAAGGAACTTTTCGGCGCTGACAAGTTACCGACGCAGAAAGTTGAGTCTTTATGACATGGACCTGATCAGGCCACGATGGCCAGAAAATCTGGAACCGTAGCCTAAAGAATTCGCTGCAAAAGCTACACCAAATGAAAAACGTATAGCTTCAAAACACGAATTAAATCCGGTGATCATATGTAAGCAAAAACGTTCACATTAGCGCCACAGTAATGCCTATATAAAGATACAGCGACCGTTGAATGATTAAAAATAAATGAAATTGAAAGGGAATTACATAAACACAGTCTTTTGAAAGCGATCGGATTAGCCGAAGCCGAAAACCAACCATTAGCGCCTTTATTGCACTAAATTGAGTAGATTATTTGTGAATAGTTGAACGAACTAATCGGGGTATACCGATCCAGTAGCTTTCTATAGTGCCTAGAGCTCATTGCTTCCAACTGGAAAAAATTAGACAGAAAGATATATTTGTTCGAGGGTTAAGCTCCTTTTTAATTGGACGTGCAATCGACGATACAAAAAAGGTAGGGACAGATAGTATACCAGCAGAATTGTTATTATATTAGTTGTTTAAACCTCCGTAGACACAACTATGGCCATTCAAGAGAGGAAAAGGAAGGGACATATAATATTTCGACAGAAACGTGGAACTCATACACGAAGATTGATTAACGCGAATGGGAC
The DNA here is from genome assembly GCA_001587735.2 of Parhyale hawaiensis. Taxonomy (NCBI): domain Eukaryota; kingdom Metazoa; phylum Arthropoda; class Malacostraca; order Amphipoda; family Hyalidae; genus Parhyale; species Parhyale hawaiensis. Next base: position 2,019,474 of record LQNS02276622.1, read on the forward strand.
CAGCAAGCGGGGAAAGAAAAGGAAGAACGGAAAAAAGTAAGATCAGTAGGAGTACGAATTCAGGAAAGAAGCAAAGTAGGCACGAATGATAGACGTCCCGAAGGCCTAGCTAATGGCTAAGGTAATCCATACAAACCCATAACTTAAGATGGGCAACCCTAACTTAACTTAACCTTAATGCTCATTCTATGCCAGCGGAAGCTTAGAACCCCATCAGAGGTATGTTCTGACACTGGATCAACAGTAGATTAACAGTAAAGAGAAAGAAGGGAAGCACAGTGGGCGCGAAAGCAAGAAGAACTAAAGTATTAGTTTTAAAGCTACAGATTTCTCGGAAAAATTACATTTTTCAAAATTCAACAATTACCAAAATTAGATTTTCCCGAAATCTCATAAACTCTCTTCATAGCGTTGTTAAGCAGGGTCTAAAATATAGACTAATACTTATTTGGAGTTCGTACTACATAAACTGTTGGAGGAGTAGTATTTACCGCAGACCACTAAAAGCTCCGTTTTCTGTCTGTAAATCGTTTCCAAAATATTACCAGAAATATAGCAAAACTGTATATCATTTCAATCACTATCTTGCCTAGTGTTTATATTGCATAGGAACAAAATAAATACATTATATACAAACCCATGTACTTGTGAGTCCTTTCGCCAAATCCTTTCGGAATGTTAAAAGATCCACAACTGTATCGAAGTTTCCGAGGACTGCGCTTAATAGCACAGTTAGTTGCTACGAAATGCATTGATATAAGGAACATGTAGCTTCACAGCGAATTTGTATCACAGCTCGAGAGCATTTAGTTCGTATTATTGAGCTTGAACTTCTGAAAATCAAAGCCATATGGTCGGTCTAATAAACATCAGATGATTACCGTATTACAGATCCCGTATAAAAAATAGAAACGGGTAAGTAGTGCAGAAGAATTGAAATTCTAAAATTTTATGACGTGTGATGCAAGTTTGCACTGGCAAAAAGGGACTTTTTGACCCAATGTTCTTTGTCTACGTGGAGCGGAGTTCGAAAAGTGCCGAAAACGGCCCGTAACCACGACATATGACATATTCCAATTTATAACAAGAAATTACTATGAATTAAGGGCTTAGGTGCTGGCCTCGGTATCTTAGACAATATTTATTTTTAATTTTCAGTACTCTCCAGTTCAAAATTATGCCATCAAATATCTAGTGTTCTGTTTCAAGCAACGCAATTGACAGTCGCTACACTAGAAGCCACTTAATTATATACGCTTGCATGTACAAAAACATCCAAACAGCTTCTTGGCTCAATGAAAAAAGTAAACAACTGAATGTCTTAACCAAATTGTGACGGGCTAAAGTTAATAGAATCACTCAATAAAAAAAACTATCAAACCTAATAATATATTGAGTAGCTTAAGCCTCCGTCTCCACAAAAATGGCGATTTAACATAAGAAGAAGCAGGGGACACATAGTATGGCAATAGGAATAAGGGGAACCCATGCCCGAAGGTGTTCCCACAGAGGATCAACGCGCACGGGAACAGCAAGTCGGGGAAGAAAAGGAAGATCAGAATAAAGCATGAGCAAGTTGGAGTATGAAAATGAAAGGAAGCAAAGTGGGCACGAAAGACAGGCGTCCCAAAGGCCTAGCTAACGGCTAAGGCAACCTACAC
>LQNS02276622.1:2089424-2111854 GCA_001587735.2 Parhyale hawaiensis
AGGACGCGCGCGCCAATGAGTAGCTATACGTAGCTGATTCCCAAGCTTGGATGACGCAATAATTGTCGGGGTGATGAAATACATATTGCGAGGAAAGTAGTCAATAAAATATCACGTACATACAGCATAAGTTTTATAAAAAGCATAAACCCTCTACCTTTCAGTCCTCACCCTCCCCTCACCTTCTGCCTGCTGTCATCGTCCCCTCCCCTTCTGCCAAGGAAATTCACCGAACCCTCATCCTTGCACTCATCACTGGTCTTTCATTGGTGAGTACATTAATTAAGATACATAGGCTGTAAATTATTTATGTGTACGGTAAGTTTACATGCTGCATAATCTCCTTATGTAGCTATTACCCACACACATATAGCTATATACGTATGTATATGTATGAACTGTTGAATTCTGGTGCTTAATACTGTACGTAGTATGTACATACGTATGCATAGAAGTATGTAATACAGTACTGTACTAATACTTAAAATGGGATACAATCAAGTAGTACATAGCTTTAAGTCGGACTTGTATACAACTTAATAGGTTATTAGTACGACATAGCCGAGTTATCGTTTAAGTCGGACACATGTACGACTTAACAGAGTATCGGATAACTCGACATGTGTACGACTTAAGGGGGTATCGGTTAAGTCGTACTATCGGTTAACTCGACAGGCCTCCGCCTCGATGGTGTCGACTTAAGCTGGTTCTACTGTATATGGATACAGCATAATCTGTGAACCCAAGAGTGGAAAACAAACGACATGTATCAAGCCGAGAAAACGTGAAACAAATGTCAAGTGATTTTCTTGCACTTTATCGAAGCACATGGGCACGCCATGTCTGGAAAATAAGAGGATGAACTGTTTAAAACATTATAAGTAGGAATACGACAGTGGAAAGAAGCAAATAAAGGGGCACGATTAGGAATATGTTCCAAAGGCCAAACTAGAGCTAAGGTGACTAGGCGAATCAAGTACTCTTGACAAATAGACTACACTCCAGATGACTAATAATTCTCCCAACTAGGATAAAACGCTTTATAATTAGGTAGGAATATCTCCAAAAAGCAAACTGTTTATGGCGAAGTAAGGAAAGTATTGATCACAAAAACATGCAAATTCAGTAACATAGGCTGTATCAGGATGATACAAATATGTAATCATATTTATGTCAATTTGGTGTCTCAAGCTTCAAAGTATGTCGCACATCACTGATTTACATCAACGTCTGGGATTGTCTTCCTGATAAAACATTCCTCGCATCACTACAAAAAGCTGCCGTCTGAGGCAAGCTGAGTTACTATAGAAGCCATTTTATAAAACTTCATCTATCAACTTTGGGCTCATCTGGGAAGGCGAATGCAATGCAGTCGATACATAACCCTATTAATCATTCTTGCAATTTGCAAGAAACACTCACGGCTAACGATCATCGCCAATCGAAATGTTAATATTTCAGATGGTATAGAGCAACGCTTCTTACTTCTTGTTATTGAAACAGCTGAGAACCTTAATTTTGGGGAGAGAGCAAAATTTACGATCGCTTCATCTATAAATCATTGCAATCCGATAAGATTTCAGGTCGCAATATCTTGGGCAGTCAGCGAGCGAGAGTTCCGAGGAAGCAGAAGTAGCAGTAAGGCCCGACCGACCGACCAGCTCCAGTCCAGGGGCTGGCGCTGCCCTGTGACTGTGGCGGGCCCTAGAGGAACGGACGCAGTTGAACCATTTACACAATTGCATGGGGGTGAGTGGGCACCTAACCAAATAATGTACGAGGTTCCTAACCCAATCACGACTCTGAACCAACGATTGCTTTCCTGGTCACTCCAAAGCCATGGAATGCAGGCTTGACGCGCCACATGAAGGGGAATTTGGAGCGCTGTGGGCACGCCAATCGCTGGTGCAGGGAGGGAGGCGTTCTGCAATGCTACAGTGCTGGGAATTATTCTGCACAGGAAATGAAGCATTCTTTGCTCGGGGTAGCTAAAGTGGTAGTACGAGCAGTTACGCATCAATGATAAACGACGCTTTATGGAACACTCGCCCATTGGCAAATGCAAAGCATTCAAATAGTACAAAAATAGTGTGCAGCAAACAAACGATATTCCTCAAAGATGGTACGACTTCACTTGCCGAAGAAGAAACACAGAAGGGAAGAACCAAGCAAAACAGTTATTGAACAGAAAAGTTAGCTTTGCCTGATTCTATGCAGCTGCATGATAATCTTAGGAATGACTGAAATTGCCCTGAGTTTGGTAGTTCTACACAGTACCAGTGTACAGGAACACTATAACCAAGAATAACGGCTGGCCACACTAAGCAATGATTTTACCTTAAAAATTGTAAAATTCAACAAGGATCGAACAGAAAACATCAATAAGATGCCTATGCAAAGGCAACCAGGAACCGAAGTAGACTATAGTATGGGGTAAAGTCGCCACCCAATATCTGTGACACTGCTGTGATTAAACTTTTTTTTTTTCAGCAAAACCTGGTTCTGGATTATTATTATTAGAATTATCAGCGCTAATATTACGATATCCCCACTTCACGCCTCCCTACTTATGCCGAAAATTCCACTTCAACAGAGGAAGAAACTAGGAACTTGTAGTATGCCAAGAGAAACGAAAAAATCGGTGAACGGCGGTATAGTGCAACATTGCGCTACCGCACATGAGAAGAACACGTTGAAGAGGATAAGTTAGCATAGAACGGTAGAAACCACTTATCTACATAATCATGGTTGTTATACCTGAGGTAAAGGGCCGCAAATGCAGTGAATGCTGGAAACCCCTAGTCTATTTCATCATGGAATTTATTCAATTTAGTATAGTTAGTTATAGTTTGGAAGTTTAAGCCTCCGTTTCCAAGCAGAACGATATCACAGAGGAGAGAGCAAGGAACATATAGTATTCCAAGAGAAACGGGGAACCCATGCACGAAGGTGTTCCCACCACATAGGATCAACGCGCATGGGAACAGCAAGTCGGGAAAGAAGAGGAAGAACAGATAAAGCATGTGCAAGTAGGAGTATGAAATCGGGAAGGAAACAAAGTGGGCACGAAAGAGAGACGTCCCGAAGGCCTAGCTAATGGCTGAGGTAACCTACACGAGCCCTCTGGGGTTGCTTAGCCCCATAGCATAGGATGGACGATCAATTTAGTATACTTGGAGCAATGGGTCGCGAATACAATGAGCGTTAGGACCCACTGGTCTACATCTTAAGAGAATTTAATACACATGCGGTTTTGTATTTTTCCCAATAATTTAGCAACGCACCCCTTGATGAAGATAACCAGTGGAAGCATAATGACTGCCAAACTAAAAACCTCTTTAATTCCAAAGATAACCTCATTTTTCAACGACGACTCATTGATTTTTGAGATCTAAAAGGATGACAGCATGTGTAACACACAGCACAAGTAATATCTAACGTCCTAGTAATTATTCATGATCATACCGGATTAGTAGCGGCCAATATAACAAGGAGCTAGTCAGGAACTTATAAACCCGTAATTGACCGTCTGTAGCAGACGAGTGGTGGTGCAGCGTTATGTTTCTTTATAATTGGGTGTAGTTGGCACATTCTTAGAATATTATCGTGTGGTTTGACTGATCACATTTCGCCTATACTAATACCATAATTTCATTTTATTGTGGCAGAGGTTGATGCGTTGAACACCAACTCGTGGATTATAGATGTCGGAAATTAGTAGTTTTCGAGATCACGATTGGTTAAGTGAAGTCCAACGTTACGTCAGCACCACGGCGCACCTCAGCTCTGTGTATTTGTCTCATATTCTGATGATAAGCTTTTGGTGTGTTTATTTTCATATGTATTGCACGAATTTTGGGTCATAACAGATAGAGTTAGGTTAGCATAGGTAAGATTGATTAGGCAAAAGTACTACACTTGACTGGAAAGCCCACGAAGGAAATCCATATGCATTACTTCATGCTGCGGATAGCTGTCCGCTGGCCTCAGATGAGTGGACGGTTGCAGTCAATCATAGATTCTTCAGTGCTATGACAACAGAGACTGCAGGCTCATGTGACAACTACAATCCTAGACCAGTCCCATTCCTAGATAAGCCGGGCCAGTACTCCAGCATTAGCGTCTGAATGCTGAAAATGCTGACCAAGCACCGCAATAATTCACTTGTCTGGCAAATAGGCTCAATCCCCCGTAGTAAGGTGGGTGAGGCTAACTGTAATAATATATGCGTTTTGTACAAACAGTACACGTTAGGTTTTACTTGACACTATTCTGGGAATGAGCTTGCTCTTTTGCCTGCAGTTCCTTGCCTTGGAGACCGGCCACTCCCCACAACATAACACGGTTTACTCAGCCTTTGAACCTGAACAGCTCCGTGACCAGTTTATCAAGACTTTCATTTAGGTGCTGTGCTGTCAGGTTAGGGAATGATGTGCCAGCTTCATGAAAACAAGAAGACTCTTCGACGCAGTTTAGAGAAAGTCTCAAGATCTGAACAATATTGCGAGCGTGCAACGTACTTGGCCGAAATTTAACACACTTCACCAAATACTTTACATCCATATCTATGTAACCCTATTGATATTACGTATTACTTCAGGGAGGACTATATTCCTCCCAACTATTTCGCTATATTAGCCTAAAATTTGCTAGAATATATCAATGAAGTAAAGCGTTTGCCCGAAGAGTTCAAACAGCATTATGGGCTTGAAAAAAGGGACAATTGGTTGCATCTATTTCATATATTTACTTTTATCCTGTATTGCCTCTTTCATAACTTCTTTTTTTAAGTTGCATGGTAAACGTTTTCCTCCTAATATTATATAAACGCGGTGCTGAACTTTGCTGTTGTTCTGACATAATGACCTAAATTACATATCAGTATTTCGAAAACTAATGATTCCCGACTTATAACTTCGCGTTTAGTGCATTAATATCTGTCAAATTATCCTCTAACATACTTAGGTTTGTGTGGAAGCACGCGTAAAAGTTTGACAAAAATTATTTCGTTAATGTGTTAAAATCGGTAAAATCGCAAACGAATGCGAGAATCTCGTCTCTGCGACACTCGAAAGCACGCGTGTATATACGGTAAAATTTTACTTTCACTTACACATGTTTTTTTGGGTTTTTGTTGCTTTCAGTATGTTAATTGGGTCAATTTAAGACAATTTACATCTTATTGCAAAGGCAGCGTTTACGAATCAAAATGAGATATTAGACTTTGAAATTCCCATTGTTTTCCTATGGGAGAAAATAGCCGATGTCATCACAGGCTTTAAATGAACCAAACCTGGCCTTGTCTAACCTAACCTAACCTTACTTAACCTAACCTAACCTTGTCTAACCTAATCTTACCTAACCTTGTCTAACCTAACCTTACCTAACCTAATCTTACCTAACCTAATCTTACCTAACCTAATCTTACCTAACCTAATCTTACCTAACCTAATCTTACCTAACCTAACATTACCTAACCTAACATTACCTAACCTAACCCTAATTTCACTTGTTGGGACCGCTCGGTATTTTCTCCCATAGAAAAACAATGGGAACTTTAAAGTCATATATCTCAAAAACTAAGCATTTGCGATGAAAACGTCATTCCTGTAATATGTCTTGAATTGACCGAATTTACATACTGAACACAAGAAAAGACATAAAAATCATGTGTAAGTAAAAGTAAAACAATACCTGTATATACTAGACTAGATACAGTAGCTGCCCTTTCTAACCAAATCTACAGCTTCGGCGCTATAATTGCACTGTATTAATTACACCGAGCATGTCACATCATATCCTTTAAGATGCTTTTGATGTCAAATGGCATGATTATTACTTTACTATTACGTAACGAAGTAATATTCTAAGTTTAACTCTAAACGTGTCGCGGTTCAATTAGCTGGGTCGGCCCAGCTGGGTCGATTTAATCGGCTTGCGGCACATGAAAGATTAAGCTTCCCTAGGTAATTGTTTACGAGAGGGGCCCTCGTTGTTTTCTGATTTCTTGTACATTACCTCGCTTTCTTAAACCAATTATCGATATTAAATATTTAACATATTTCAAGTCGGCAGAATGGGTTGTTTTCGAGTTATAACGCGTTAAAGTTCCCATTGTATTCCTATGGGAGAAAATAACCACAGACGCACAGTGTAATGGAAAACCTCTTTTTCGTTTTTGTTTGTGTTAGGTTAGGTTAGCAAACCTAACTTATCACAAATACATACGAAAAGAAGTGTTCCATTTCACTGTGCGACCGTGGTTTTCTCCCATAGGAAAACAATGGAAACTTCAAAGTCAAATGTCTCGAAAACTTAGCATTGCGCTGACTTAAAACGTGCATAATATTTAAAATTTGTTAAAAAAACGAATTAATATACAAAAATATAGCAAACAACGCGAGTCCCTCTCGTAACCAGTTACCCTTCCCTATCCACAGCGTACACGATGACAGGAAGAGAAGAAAACGAAAGGGACATACAGTATGGCAGGAGAAAAGTGGGACCAATGCACGAGGGTTTTCCCTCATATATACGATCAACAGGCACGAGCGTTGCAAGTCGGGGAGGAAGAGGAACAACAGACCAAGGCATCATCAGTAGGAGAATGAAAGTAGAAGGAAGCTGAATGGGCACGAAAAACATGCGTCACAAAGGCATACTGTAGCTAGGCTAAGGTAACCTGGGACTACCCAGGTTAAGATGAATTGACACTTAGAAAAGGACTACAGAGATTTTGCTCTAGTGCAAGTTTCAACTCCCTACCTTTCTCCCACAGTAAATAAATGTTGTTGAAAAACAGTAGAAAAATTTACAAAACTTAAAGTTAGAAGCTGAGTAGAAGATGTCAGCCAACTTTCTTTGAGTTCCAGAACTTACCTACAGTAGGTACTAGACAACAATAATTCTTGCCTCTTAGCTACTGGTACACTAATTTGCCCGTGGTATTTCCATTTTTTGCAAGCAAGACTTGCTCAAGATACGACAGTGGCAAATCTAAGTGCGCAAAGTACTAAAAAAGGACGTACCTGCTCCTTTGAGAGCAGAACACGCGACACCTTCAACAGTAATGGAACACTGCAGCCCGGACGCTGCGGTTTACAATAATTTCAGACGGAAAGAATGTTCCGTGAGTAATGGTGCAATGATTCCTGCTAGTCTTGTGGTGGTCTACAATAGACCCTTTGCTTTGAGTGATGTTATGCAAATGGTCGTCGCCAGTTGGGATTGCGCTGTTGGAATCATTCAGAAGGAAGCCCTGCAGGCTGTTCTGGGCCATTAGGCCACGGCGGAACAATTTATTGACGTGTGTCCGTTGTGAAGACGGCACTGCTGGGTCAGCTTGGTGCCGAGTATTTCTTGAAAAGCGTGGCTATGCTTGACCAGTGCATCTGTACTTAGTGCACGGTGTCAGTGCTGTAGTCTTCTGTAAAGATGATACGATTTGGTCACCTTAATGCTAAAATACTTGAGCAAGCTAAAGGGGAACATCCCTATAGTTTGGCACATGTCATAGCAGAGATTGAATAATTATTTAATTAGCTGCGAGTCATCTTATGGAATGTTTTCAACTTCATACGTCGATTTTTCAGTCGGCATGAATCTACAATCTCAGCTCATGCACTAGGAGTAAAACAACTATAGCTATCACCCACTTCGCGTATCCGTAGTCAGGCATTTCTTTTTAATGCAACTACTGCGAAATAACGAACTTTGAATGCGCTTTTTTGAGAATAAATTTAAATAATGAAGTTCAACAAATAGTTTATTCAGTTCAGCCAAGCCTACCAGGTGAAGGCTATTGGTCAAAAATTATTTTTTTAATCAATTCTTCTACAAAACCAAGTCAGAGAGATCAATAGAGTCTCAGCAGTTTAGTAACTTCAGCACTCCGAGAGCGCATACCGCTGCCAAGCGAGGCAACGGTAACGAAAAATTCAAATAGGCTCTTAAACCATGATTTTCCTTCAATCAAGTCCAAAATCTAATCATTTGTGCCTTTTTATAGTAATATCAGTTTATTTAATTTTCTTGAAGATCCGTTTATAACTTTTTGAGTTATGCTGTTAACAAACATCATGACAAACACGAGTCAAACATACAAATGAACCAACCGGTCTGAACAAAGATTAATCATACATGTCTTAACCTTACTAACAACTAATATAAATTTCATAGAGATCCATGCATGTTTTTAGTTATTTTGCTAACAAGAATAAAATTAAAAACAGTGACAAACAAACGAACAAACGGATCGTTACAAAAATTAAGTCATTTACTCTTTGTTACATACCAAACAACTGATGTCAGTTACATAAAATTCTTACATAACTTTTTAGTTGTAGCATTGACAAAAATGAGGAGGGCAAACAAACAAGCAGATGGACGGATCTTCACCAAAAGTTAATCATCTGTTCCTCCTAACATACCTAACAATCCCTGTAAATTTCATCAACATCCGTTCATAACTTTTTTAGTTGTATTGGTGACAGATAGACAGAAAGACTGACACACAAAACCGAGAAAACGTCATAACCTCCTAGGCGGAGGTAATTAGCCAAAACCTTGTAATTGCTTCATACATGAATATTTTGTTTCCAGAAAATCGCAACACTGTAATAAAGACAAATATGTGCAACAAAATATTTTTATTAGTTTGTATATCAATAAATTTATTAAATGAAATTGAAACAAGAAAACCGCCTAATTTTTCGTGCCGAACCATGGAGGTATGATAGGGGTATTCTACCTCCATGTGTAGAACATTTCACCACCACATCCAGAACTCCTGCAGGCGAGCCTCGCGTACGCATTTGTGAGTAAAGTTGGCAATTGTGTGCTCCACGCCAGATCGTATGGTATAACTATCACAATTCGGTCCAAACCGGTATGCATCGCAAGTCTGGGACCCAGCAAACCGCGCTAAAAATACACACCATCAAATGATCACATGAGTGTATCTGGTAAACTGTACTAAGGGTCTCAGAAAAAACAGTGGCAAACATCGTCTGCCAATGGAAAAGGCATTACCATACCCGTCAGACTTCTCAACCCTTCATTAATAATTATCGGTTTACTGGCAACAGTATAAAGCCCCTATCACACGGGCGGGCAAAGTTCGGTGAACAGCGGACAGAATCTCGCGGAGAGTGCCCACCGAACATTGAAGTGCTATTACATGAGACTGAAATTTCAAGATCTCGGCGGCCGGGTAGTATATGTAAATTTCATTTGAATATGATTACACAGTGAGCAAAATCTGCAAGTTTCGGAGTGCTACGGGCACTGCAACTAATTTACAACAATTTAGTAAAAATTTTTAGGGCTCAAATATACGTAACTTGGTTCTTTCGTCTTATAATGCCCGCTATTCAGGAGGCAAAGTTCGCGCAGTGAGCAAACATCTGGCAGCAGCGAATGTCTGCCGAACAGCGGGCAAAATTTGCTACCCGCCGGGTAAAGTCCCGGGTTTGTCAGGCAATGTTCGCCCGTGTAATAGGGGCTTAGCGCTACAGCTTTTCGGAGTCCAGCAGCCCTAGCGGCCAACCACTAGTGCTTATACTGCTTAGTGCTGTCCGTCGTTGCCGACGATGTCGTCACTACTCTGCTAAGAATGAAAGAAGACGTTCGAGTTGCTAGTATTTTCAGCGCTTCAGTATCTAGCGGTGAGTTTTCATGTGACTGAGGAGTCCAATGCTCGCAGCACGGACACGGCCGCAGACCTCGCACACGTGCAGCTCCGCAGCTGCAGGGGACCGGTGGCGCCTCTCACGCCTCGCCACCGCATGCTCGTCATATGTCTGGGTGAAGTGCTCGATACCACGTGTGCACACATGACTCCAGGCAGTCCGGTCAGAAGCGAGTGCGCCAAGTTCCCGTCGGTCAATGTTACTTCTTCAGGATGACGCCGAGCTTGTCCTTGTATCGCTTCCACTGGCCTCCCGCGGACCGTCCACCTCCGGCAAGCTCACCGTAGAGCACCTGTCAGTGCAATCTATTGTCTGGCGTGCTGATTGAGTGACCAACCCACCTCAGCTGCCTCTAGGCCAGTAACACCTCGATGGGGAGGGTTTGTGTTCGTCTCCTCATCTCCACCCGTGGAACTCTGCGCCACCATCTCAAACTTGATATAGTTCGAAGGCATCGGGCGTGTAATTTATCCAGAGCCTTGATATGTCTTCGGTATGGTACTCACGTTTCACAAGAATACAGCAAGTTAGAAAGGCACACAGCCTTATTTACGGCCACTTTGGTGTGGATTCGCAAGTCTTTGTTGAGAACGACCCTCCGTTACAGCCTATCAAACGCTGCAGAAGCCAGACCCATCCTCCGCTGAACCTCATCATCGATGTTGCAGTTCGTGTTGAGGACCGACCTCAGGTAAGTAAAATGCACCATATCCTTGAGCAGAGCTCCGCTGACACGGATGACCCGGTCTCCATTCGGTTGAAGAGTGTTCAGTGTCTTGTTTTTTTTCGGGTGTTGATCATTAGTCCCGCACGGCTGTACGTCCCAGCAAGAGCATCGAGGTTGCGCTGAAGACCTCGAGGGCACAGCTCATAACAGCCGCGTTATCTGCGTACTACTACAGTTCCACAAGTGAAAAGGCCACCGTCAAGGTAGTACCTCAGAGAGACACCATCTTCAGGGTCGATTCCCCGTCGGGCGGCGGTTATCACTGCAGCTAAAACAGATTGAAAATCACGGGGGCAAGGACGCAACTCTGCCGCCTCACTTCTGAGCTGACACCAAACGGGTCGGGCTTGGTGCCGCTTCCCATCACTCTTACCTTAGCCCCGTCGTGGAGCGCTCTCGTTACTGCTAGGAATACCGGAGGACAGCCAAACCTCTGCAGTACATCGCACAACAGCTCCCTATTCACGGTGTCGAACGCCTTTGTAAGATCCACAAAGACGGTATACAGACTCTGATGTGGCTCTAAGCACTTTTCCTGTATCTGTCGGGCAACAAACACATGCCAGTCGTGCCCCTGTGCTTCCGGAATCCCCACTGACTTTCTGGAAGGACTTCCTTTGCTACAGTACCGATTAGCCGCCGCAACAAGACACTTGCAAGCACCCTTTCCCCCCGTTGATATCAGAGAAATGCCACGGCTATTACCGCAGTCAGCGGCATCACCTTTGTGTTTGTATATGTTCACAAGATCACCATTCTTCCACTGCTGCGGGACACACCGTGAGCTCCGCACCTCCTCGATAAAGGAGCAAATGCAGTTAGTGACTGCTTCACCTCCGCATCGGAGGATCTCCCCAGGGATACCGTCTGGTCCCGCAGCCTTGTTGTTTTTCAGAGCCCCGAGTTCCGCCCTGACTTCATTGGCAGAGGGAAGATCATCAAGCTCATCCATAACCGGAAGCTCAGGAATTTCCTAAAGGTTTTGCGATTCCGAGAAGTGTGTCGACTGAGCAGATTTCGATAATGCTCGGCCCAGCGAGCGAGAATTGCAGTCCTGTCGGTTAACAGAGTGCCACCGTCAGCTGTCCGTACCGGCCTGTGCGGCTCCATCCTAGCTCCGTAAGCCGCCTTAACAGCTGAGTAAAACTACTGTTGGTTGCCGCAGTCGGCATGTCCTTGAATTTCCAGGGCCACTCTGCTGCACTAGCTGTTTTGCATGGCACGCAGTTCACGCTGTGTCCTAGATCTAACCTCCACGAATTTGGCGCGGTTCTGGGGAGTTGGGGGTCGAGCGACGTCCTTAGCGCTCTGTTTTTCCCTTAATAGATCAGCAATGTCTCCAAGCTGCTCATCGAACCAGTCTCTGCCGCCTCCGAGTACTGCCCAGGATTTCCCTGGTAGAATCAAGTAGAACTCTTGTTGCCTTGTCCCATGCTTCCCTGAGGTTTTCAGTAGTCACATCTGTGTTCACATCCGGAACCGGAATACCACGGGACGCTAGGTCCCACTGCAGCGCATCCACCATTCCGCCGCTGCTAACGGCAAGCAAATTCATTTTCGGAGATGCTGGAGCGTTACGGGTGGACCGCCTGCCTCAGGTGCAAAATCAGATGGCGAACCATGCGATGGTCCGTCCAAACGTCGGCAACTCTCATCACTCGAATCAGCCTCACGTCCCCTCGATCTCTCCGCCGCACAGTGATATAATCAATCAAGTGCCAGTTGCGTGACCAAGGGTGCATCCATGTGGTTTTATGCATGGTCCAAAGTTGAAAGAGAGTGTCGGAGATCACCAGGCTATTTCTGGCTCAAAAAGTGAGAAGGCGTTCACCATTTTCATTACAGGTCCCGACGCTATGTCCACCCAGGACCTCTCCCCATGCGTGTACGTTGCGCCCCACTCTGGTGTTGAAGTCCCCAGCTACAACCCGGCGGTCTGTGTCTGGTATACGTCTGACAGCGTCCTGAAGAGCAGCGTAAAATCTGTCCTTCAGGTCCTCATCGGCCTCCAGAGTTGGTGCATACGTGCTTACAATCGATAGGTGGTTACCTTCACCCAAAGGCAGGCGCCAGGTCATGAGACGTTCATTGATGCCTCGGGGATTCTCAGGGATCCTCTCCAATAATTCAGTTTTCATGACAAAACCCACACCGTGCGATCTTTCCTCTTCACTTGGGAGTCCTTTCCAAAAGAAAGTATAACCTTCATCGACCTCGGTTAGGGACCTCTCCCCCGCCAAGCGAGTCTCAGATAGTGCCGCCACGTCAACACCATATCTGGCGAGCCCTCGTGCAACGAGTGCGGTGCGCCGCGGGGGGGGGGGGACTCGTTCTGGTCGCTATCGAGCAGGGTGCGCACATTCCACGTTGCAACGGTTAAATTAAAGATTTTCCTCCTTCGCAGGTTCTCTGTTTCTTTTCTGTTTCGGCCGCAGTTGAGGAATGCAATGGCAGGCGCGGCGTCCTGCCCATGGAAATCTGGAACGAGCAATTGGTAGGCCCTCTTTTACAGGCCCCTCCCCGCATGGGGTGGGCAGTGTGGATCCTAAAATGGGCTGCCCAGTCACCCCGGGAGCTGCCGAAGGAGACTGTCGTTCCATTCCCAGTCCCCAGCGACCATCAGCCTAAGGCCGCAGCGCGTGAAGGGTTGGAACTAAGAACTCCCAGTGGCATTCATCACCTGCTCCCACCGCCCCAATCCCATCGCCGTGGGACTTTGTAATTGACACGAGTAAGATTGTGCCGGAAATAGAAAGTACGAAAGGAAACGTACATTAAGAGAAAAGAAAAAGAGAATCAGAGGAGTGAAGCATGTGCATAAATGCTTAGAGTGGGAAGAGAGTGCACAGGTCTCAGCCCACTATCTTCGCTACGTATCAAAGTGTCCAGTGGCAAGGTAAAGTCCAAGACGACTGGTCCGAGAGGAGCTGTGGGGTGTCTGGTCCACGGTGTCTAATGGCACAGCCCAATCCGAAGAAAGGGGTTCCCTCATCAGCCAGCCGAGGGATGCGCCCCTTCGCAGCCACCCAAGCATGGGGAGTAGTGCTGTTTGCCTTGTGGCCTGTTCCGCTTCAGCCAATCAGAAGACACAACTTACTGCGCAGCGAGTTTCTATTAAAACCTTCACAACCCTCATCAACCTGTAAGTTCATGAGCTCCAACCCTGACAGAACGGGATGAACAACAACCTCACCACCACCTTCTCCTGATGATGGCAACGAGAGTGATCAACCGTCGAGACATTCATTAGTGAACTGCTGCGGAGAACAGACAATGACCGCTGTAGTAAATGTGTCAGCTAGAGAACGTTAATACGAGTATAATCAGCAACGAGGTTTCTGTCGTATTCAACAAAACCTGAGTAACAGAGAAGCTGCTCGCAAAGTATAGGAATACTTCCTTTTTTGTAGATTTTGTCTCCCTGTCGCAGTTAAATTATTTTCAAATTCAGCTTCATGTAGCTGGACATCACAGATTGAAATTCGAAGTTGAAAAAAGAAAATGTTGTCAAAGCTGAAATCATAGACTGTAACGTATCTTAACTACGCCTGAGGCACTGTGGCATTTACTGTCAGGGTCTCTTTCTAGTTTTTTCTCCAAAATCTGTTTCAACCATTGCCGTATTTCGGACATGATCATGAACGATGGAAGGTACTGATGCAGATTTTATGTTGCCATCTTTGACAGTAAAAATAAAGAAGTTACATTATTGCAGAACCGCAGTTTGTAACCTGTTGAACTCTAACTTCTGGTAAACTCTCATTGTTCACGCTGCACTTCGCTCGTAAGAAATATTCCAACTAAAGCCACTAAATACGCATGCAGGGCTAATGTTGAAAGTCCGCCAAGTCGTCCTTCCCTCGCGGCAGTAGAATTTTGAAGCCAAATTTCTTTTTAATGTAGTAGAGGGCGTACCGAAGTCTCGAATAGTTGTTGGCGATTAGGGTATGTATGCGAATCTGACTGGGTTTGAATGTTAGGATAAGTTCGACTGGGCTCTGAAATTAAGGCTTTGAGCGTTGACTTCTCCGAAATCTCAGGCAGGTGCTCTAGTTTCAGGATATTAAATTGAGTTTCAGGCATTGACCGTAACTCTGTGGCCTCTGAGAATCCAGAGACTTCATATTCCTCGGTAAAATGGAGTTTTCAGCCCGCTCCCATGCCATCGTATTGCTGCTATAATACCTGCAATACTCCAAATGGTGAAGCCAAAGCTTCTGCCTACAGTTTCGGACAAGTCAAGCCTCAAACAAACCTAATTTCGGCTACCCATCGAACATGCCCTTTATAGATCACTGAATTTCTTTGGGTACACGTGGAGGCAGAAACACATTTCGTAGCTTGCATCGCATGTGTGTTGATCAAACTCAGATTGCAGGTGCTGCAGTTCACATGAAGATTATGTGCTAACTCGGAGATATTTGAGAGAGCTTCGCCGGAATATATCTCGTCTAAATGCAGGCACCAGAGTCAACAAATTTCTTAATAAATCTTGCCAAACAGGCTGTTGCTATGACAACATACGCTGCGGAGATGCATGCTGATATACGACCCATTGAATGCATGTCCCCAACATGTATGTTTTGGTTAGTGTTTACTCGTTCCATTTCCATCTGAAGAGACTTCTATTTCTCGCAAAAATACTGCTAATATTAACCCTATCTGCTCCAAGGCAGTACAATATTGTACCGCTCTACCGTTTTTCGTTCACAGTTCTGCTCCCAGTAATATTCAGCGCCCAAAATTCCATGACTTTTCTCAATTGAACATGACTATCGATAACATTCTTATATACCCGCACATTACAGCCAAAAATATAAATAAATATAAATACTTCAGAAAATTAGAGGATAACATTTCCGTGTAGATTTTGTTTTTATACAAAAAGATCCTTCAAAATTATCACTAGAAGACAGCAACAAGGCTAGAAATGAAAAAATAGAAGCGATTATACGTTCAACTTGTAAGAAAATTGCGACAGATGTGCTGCGGAGTATTCACTCTGTACTGTCGGGAGATATTTTCTTGTATTCGAATTTAATTGACACTAAAACTAGGCTACTCTGAGCGATTATCTTTATTAAATAGGCGAAAGAATAGTTGAATAAATGACTTTTCAGACTGTGAAGAAAAAACTCTGATATTGATAAAGTTATAAGCATTATCAGTGGGCAGTACAAATTTGTATCGCCTCGGCGCTCAAGAGGCTGAAAAATAATTGGTAACGGATAGGGTTAATGTACCTTTTATTAATAATGCATCTAAATGGGCCGTGTAAAAGGTATTGGTGGATTAGTTGGCGGAGGTAATCTTCACCTCCCAGTTATCGGGAAATAGATTCAGCTTAAATTATATATATATTCACTTCCCCACGATAACATCTCTCTTCCAGCTAGCATACCGAACTAAATATCTAGTTTTAGACGTTCACATCCTTAATTGTTATTAGTTCTGAAGATGGGATGGGAATTTAATCCTGAAACTTCAACATTTTTTATGTCGATACTTTTGTTAATATGATTCATTATTCTTACTTTAACATTTATCTTCAATCAGTGTCTCAATCACACTGTACAAGGATAATCTGTTAAATTCTCTGTAGCAATGCAGCCAAGAGTTCTTTCTCTCACCTGTCTGAAATTGAGCTGCTCAATGCCATTCGTGTCTGCAGGTGTAGGCTGAGTGTATCGGTTTATTCTCATTGTACGTGGCCACCAATATTTGTGACTGGGCCTAATTACTAGGTTGAATTTGGCTACATTGTTTGTACTTGTAAACTTGTAAGCATATTTTGTGAACCCATTGTGTTCTTAATAAGAGCTAATTACTATTATTATTTCAATTATGGGAAATGCATGGTTCTGTACATTGTGCTGGCATTCCTGCTCTTGATAACCACTGAGCCTGTATGTGATTAATTTTTCATTACAAAATTCAATAAAGAAATGTTAAGCAAACAGCCGATGCTCTATGAGAGAGTATCAAATAATTTCAGCTGCTCGTTCATTTTTTATTTTATTTTATTTTTTTATTGGAGAGCGGTACTTTCAAGCTTTGAAATTTGTACTAAAACTATATAGGGAGCTGTAGACGCAAACGGCATTTGGGAAACTGTTTTCTCATGATGTTTCTTATACAGTCTACTTACGTGCTCTGTATTTGAGTTAGGAATGAAGAATCGAAATTTAGAGGTATAAGGGCAAACTGCAAATACGTGTAGCAACAAAATACCGATTCTACCTGCATAATATCTCTAACAATGATCAGCCACATTAAGAAACATAAGAACAAGGAACGTGCAGGATACCAAGAAAGTCATGGACCCCCGCATAAAAAAGAATCACCGCTCATGGGCATAGCAAATCGGGAAAAAAAGATCATTGATAGAACAAAAACTGTCAGTAAAGTATAAGTAAAGAAGGACCAAAGTGATCCCGAGAAGAAAATTTTTAAGATCGAAACTACAGACAAGGTAATGTAGGAGTTCTCGGTAGGCGTTCGACTCACCATGACGAGGAACGAGTATGCCTCAAGATAGACACCAAGTAACACGTTATGTGGATCTCAAGGGCGCCTTTAATCTACCTCTCGGATAGATAGGATGTATATCAAAAAAGATCAAATTTACTGACGAGCGTCTAGTGAGGTAGATGGGCTGTGGAGTTCATCATACCCGATACTATAAGGTCGCAACGGGAGCAGATAATCGATGCAGCGCTGCTCTTCCGGTTCAAACAGTCGTTCCATCTGTTCCCGAGACATTGCGTAATTGTTGTTTTGAAGCATCAACAAACATCGTGAAGCTAACAACAACAGCGACTTCGTTTGGTTCACATCGAAAAAATCAGCATCTGTTTCACGCCTGGTCTTTGTTATACGCGGGGGCCACTGTCACATGAAGTGAATTCGCATAGTCTATCGAATGTATTTACGTTATATAGAGGGAGTTAAGTTTTATGGCTTATTTTTACCCCTCGAATGGTAAATCTACCATTTTCTCATAATGATACTGGACTAAACGACAGTTAAAATACAACACCAATGATACATTAGAAAAAAGTCTGCAAAGTAAGGAAAACAAGACATGACACATACAGTATTTATATCATTGCCTGGCGTGTGAAGCTCACAAATCGCATAAGTGTTAGTTTCGCGTATAGGTGATATAATAAATTGTAAACAAATTCACAAAGAATGAGAACAAGGTGCACTTGCCACACACAGCAACAGAAAATGAAATCTGACTCACCTTGCGAGAAAAAATAAGTTCAATCTCAATACTCGGGCAGAATTGCAGAGATTTCCTATGCAACTAATGAAAGGTCGTTTTTAATTTGAGCCGAGTTGTATGCGTGAGACGGCTTTTTATAGCGAGACGCTCATCGATTAACACCTTTTTGATTGGGGCGCTTATGATATCTCGCGTGTCAAAGCCTATTGACAGATATCGGACTGGGTTAGCTACAGCTTTAGCACGAGCGATCAGGCAACTGCAGTCTTTAGGGAGGGGCATGTGGCATGGTCGTTGTATAATGTAAAAAGTTGTTGAACATCGCAGGTCTTCTCAGCACGGCAGATCAAGGAATACTGCAGTCGCTATTTAGAGTTTAACCTATAGCGCTGTCCCTTTATAATGTTAATTAAAAATTCTGGAACACTGAAGAATTGTCAGCCCAACCCCCAGAAAAAAAAGAGAAATTTCTGTTTTTATACGCCGTTTTATGAAGCGTTGTCCTTTTATAATGTTAAAAATTCTGGAACGTCGTAAAAATTTTCAACCCGAAAGGTTATAGAATTGGAGTCTTTGTAATGCGTTTTCCTCAGCGCTGACCATTGAGTTGAACTCCTCAGTAATTCTAAGCAAGAACGATCAAGCTATTATAATCGATCTCTAGGTCGAAACAGATGCCGTTGTTTCTCTTTAAATGTCCGAAATTATTGAATATTACAGTTAGCTCCTGTCACAACGATCAAGCAACTGTAAGCTAAGGAGGTATCACGTGGTAACATTAAATGATGTAAAAAAAATCAAGTTGCAGATACTCGCAGGCACGTTCGACTGGCCCCTGAAATTAAGCACTCAAGACTTGACTTGTCCGAAACTGCGGGCAGGTGCGCTGGCTTCGACAAGGTGACATGAGCTTCAAGTATTGACACTTCTTTAATCGGTTAGCCTGTTGACTCCCAGAAACTCAATACTACTCCATAGAATGAATTTTCAGCTGGCCCACCGTAATCGGGTTGCGTCTAGCATTTGCAGCACGAGTCACAGTGGAAAAACCGAAGCTTGGGACTGGAGTTTCGGACATACTACCCGACTGAAGATTTATAGACATTCATCGACTGCTGTCTACGAGTAAATAGTGACCGGTTTCGGATAACATCACATAAATCCCTGTAAAACTCCGATTTGCAAAAGACTCCAAGGAGTAAGTTCAGCACCCTATCGAACATGCCCCGAGTGCAGCAGTTCTTGTCTATATTAGACGGCACAAAGTCTTTAGCAATGTCGTGTCTTACTCAGATAATAAATGCGTCTAACTTCGTCACTGCCACGTCTAACAATTTTGGTAAATCAGTCAGCTTAGTTTACAGGGGAGACCCTATAGCTGCTATTCGTTTCCTCAGTTTCAATGACCCTAGTGCTATGCCAACGATAAGGTCATTAAACATTCACAATCTAAAAGCACAAAATATGTTCATAAAACTAACTTCCTGCCGGCAAAACATCTTCAGTGACAGCATTGTGCGCGATCAGCTGCAAAGTAAAGACTGCATGCAGAAGAACCTCAAACTTTATCTGTGTTACTGTCATGAGTCACACCAGAATAGACAGAACTGATAGCACGGCTTTCGTCAATGATCGGCCCTGTAAAGATCAGCGAGTTAAATAAGTGACTTTTCTAACACTGCTAATCTCGCGAAAATCGAAGGTTTGTTTCCTCTCTATGAGGTTATATGCAATAGAATATTTTCTAGGATGTCATGGTTACAAGGAACAAAGCTAGTGGGGAGGAAGCTTAGTCTGACTTAGGAATCATGGGTTCATGGCAGTGGGCGTTCGAATTTTTAATTGGTGGTGCAAGATAATAATAACGAAATTAATATTCTTACAGGGAAATTATCCAATTGCCGAACTTACTCTATTTCCAAACAAACAGGTGTTATTTGATGGGATTATTATTTACTCCTATCAAATAAAAGCTGTTTGTTCGGAAAAAGAGTTAGTTCGGCAATTGGCTAATTCCCTATTATATTGCTATTATTACCAGCATTAGCAGAAATTTACCCGCCGACTGAATAGTTTCACTGAACCTTTGTGTCACTGAACTTAGCATTACTTATTGTAAGAATAGCTCTATTTCTAACGTCCGCATGCAAGTGTGTGAAATAGGCTCGAAAAGGTTACAAAAATTACTAATTTTTCAAGAGGTACAAAGGCATATTTAGAAAATTACTTGGGCGAGAGGAGAAAGGAAGTTGGGAAGTAGCCTTTTGCCTTAAGCGTATTTTTTATGTGTGCCTAAGAAAAGGCCACGAAACATCATAGACTCCATTTGCAGTAAATATGCACATCAGGCAACACCAGATATTATAATGGAATTACGGCTGCACCTTGCTACCACCCTAACGAATTGCGTTTCTGGAGCAAAAGTTTTTCTTCTCTGGCGATTTGAAATGCATCTAAAATAGTTCTTGTTAATGGGTTAACTGAATGACTCCATGAGTAGGTTATTATTTCTTTTCCTTCAATAAAAAAATATCAGTTTTTAATAAGTACTTCACATTGTAAGCTCAATGGTACATCTGCGTCACGTACAATGGACTATAATTATCGTACTTGATTCATTGCGTCGGTGGGAAGATTTATCAAGTATTTGGTGCTAACGACGCCGCAATAAATCAGAAAGTGACCATGAATGTGTAATAATGTGTAACTCCGTAAAGATGATACCTGGCATAAAATTATGGCGGAGGTACATCAGTACGAGCTGGCTGTACAAGAACATGAGATGGATGGGATGACGTGCCCAGTATAGTTATTGGTCAGCTTGGCCAATTATTGCACGGCTACTACCACAAGTGCAGTAACTGTCGTAATAACCACTTTCAGGTCTTCGGTGCAATCTAAGAGCGACCACACTTATAGTATTACCTAGCCCTCCTATTATTTCAGGCATGATAGCATAGATTAATTTTCTTTCTATAGTATACTGATAACAGTTTCTTCATGTCGTCCTCGAGCTTGATAGCAATCGCTGATATACTGTAGTTTACCATTCTTTATTTTACATTGCTTAGATAACTGTATGAAACTGAGTGACTTTAATCATGTGTCAGCTTAACGACGACCAACAAGAAGTTCATAGCGATCTTGAAACTCAATCATAAGCACTCAGCTCTATTTTCCAACTACATATATCGAAAATTTAATTCTGTAGGTTGTGCAGCAAACGTTCTTCAAAACTAATGTTCATGTCAGTATGGCTAATTGTAAGGAGGTCCAACTGTTCCATATAACAATTTCATAAATGCCGAATTGGTCCAACTCTTGTCAGTTACAAGCTGAATGCGAAAAAAAAACAAAAATTCTGTATAAGCGAGACCGTCTTCTTCAGGTAGACATTGTGTTTGTTTCACAGACCTAAGAAATTTCAGTAAAAACAGGAGCAGTTCAAATTGAACTTAAGTAATATCAGTCCTGGAGAAAGTCCACAGAAAGAGAGTTACTGGACTTTTCTGGTAGCATGTTAGTAGTTTTCATGTAAAGAGAGAATCATGAACTTACTGTTTGTGAGGTACGTAGCATAATGCTGGCATTGCAGTAATACCAGACGAGTGCCATCAAATCTCCGTCGGATAGTAGCAGGGCGCTCGTGAAGACGAGACAACCCAAACAACAGATTGATTGGAAAAGTTTGAGAAAATTACGGACGATTACAAAGCACGATTGCACGTCCGTGGGTTGTTATTCCGTGGAAAGAGGTAAAGTTTTTGGGAAAAAAATATGGACCATAGTCATATTGGAAACAGGCCAATGAGGCAATTATGGAATAATTTAAAGTCATGAAGCATACACACGTTCACAACAGCTGTAAATTCACAGAAGAAGGTAATCCAACCACCGACTTGTCTTGGAAAGTAATAGTTCGTGTCATCTAACGACTGAACGTGCCATCTAGTGTCGAATGTGCGTCAGAAACTACATTTATCTTCATTGCTTAGGTAAACGAAGCAGTAGTTAATTTTTCTCTGATATAGGGAAAAACTGAATATATTACCTTTTAATCAAGTTTATACGAACATAAAACTACCTCTTCAAAAATGGGACCCACTGTAGTCCTAAAGTCTGCCGAGGCTCTCCAGAGTATTATCGTAAGTTTTACAATGATGGTGAACGTTAATACGTGGTAGTAATTTGCACGTGTGACCAGTGTTACCACTCTTTAAGCCAGCAAAAATTAGGTACACTAGTGCACCAAACGCGACCCTTTTGATGAATAAGTCATAGAAATATATATTTGAAAACATCTCGGCTCAACAAAAGGTTTGATATGTACCAAGTGCAACCGTTTTGTTGGATAAGTCATAAAAATATATATTTAAAAACATCTTAGCTTAACAAAAGGGTTGATAGTCTAGATGAGATGTAATTAAGTGACATCACCCGTAGCACCGTTGAAAATGAACATGTCCAAACACGGGCATGCATGCAGGCAAGCGCCCAAGTGCCTCCCGTATCCAAGATACCCTCTCCGCAACAAAAAAGTTGGGTACATTGGAATTTTTTCTTCAATATTAGATAGGGGAAAATAAGGCTTCGGACAGACGGACGGACGGACTGACAGACAGCTCTCTTATTATAATATAGACTAGTGCACCAAACGCAACCCTTTTGATGAATAAGTCATAAAAATATATATTTTAAAACATCTCAGCTCAACAAAAGGGTTTATATGCACCGAGCGCAATCCTTTTGTTGAATAAGTCATAAAAATATATATTTGAAAGCA
>LQNS02276622.1:2121991-2132469 GCA_001587735.2 Parhyale hawaiensis
CTTTAGTTCCGCAGTAACCAATGATGAGAAGTTCTGTGACAGTTGGACGCTTTAATTCACTCGAAAAGGAACATTTGGCTCTTTTCCAGCTCGCTGCTTTCCTTCCAAGGCCATTTTTTGGAAGCGCTTCTTGACTTCTTTGCTGTGTTGCCGATGCTCGCGCGGTACAGGAGCACTGGAAATAAGGTCTCGGTTTCACGCCGAATATTTGCTCGTCCAAACCAAAGCAAAGCGTTGAAAATCTGTGGAGAACTGGTAATTTAATTTGCCTACAAGCACAATGGTATTCGTTTACCTGCGTCCAAATTGGACCTTGTTCCCTCAGTGCAGCCAACGGAGCCTGAGACGGCCAAGTAAACGTTGCCCTTTAAACTTCAGACTTTGCTGCATTTTTGCTCCATGAATGAAGCAAACTTAATATGCATTTTTATCACCAACTTATGTATGAGTTGGTTGGTATGAGTTGGTAATGGAAGCGGTGATGTTATGATGTTAGCATAATGTCATGAGGAAAATGAAGGCTGCACAGTCCATACTATTGTGCGTTTAATTTCTAAGTACATACGATGTTTCGTCCGGACGTCATCTTCTTGCAACAACACTTGACTTGTGCCTCAGACTGTCCATTATTTAAAGGGAAGAAAGGCTATGTTGACTACCCAGCAATGTATCCCTCGCTGTAGCCACCACTACCCTAGCCACTTATGCCCTGCACTTCTGAGTTCCTAGTTGAGCTGCTTATTATATTAACCCTTTATCGGGCAAATGGCCATGAGTAGTAACTTCCAGAATGCTCTTTCTGCGAAAGCGTTCCCCAACCGCTCGGTGAAGACTGTTGATACCCGGAACGTGATATAAATATGGACGAAGGCACCACTCAAGGTGCATCATACCTATTAGACTCTGCTTACTCGGAACAAAGGTTTTTACCTCATTGAATTACAATGAGATAAAATTATTAATATCCCTTGTTGCAGAACAACGCAATATGCTTTGAACCCAGTCAAAATTCCAGCAAGTTAGGGCTCGTCGACTACATATAAATACTACAAAAATCGGGAGAGTGTTGGTATGGAGGGACCTAAATGGCAAATGACAACAGTGCGGAACGAGGGTCCTTATATAGGCGTCGGGCGGTATGAGAAGCGGAGGGAAGCGGGCAAACACAGTCGGAGGCAAAAGCGTTAGTCACAGATCGTGACGAGTGGAACGGCCGAAGACATTTTATGTTGAGGCTAGGTTTAGTTTTATGAATATATAGAGATTCTAGAGTTCTGAGCTCTATAGGATTAGAATAAGCTATTGTAGAGAAGTCTTTCCTGCTAATGGGATGTTTGTTTTGCTGTGCATGAAGACGGGGAGCGGAATGTGCGGGTTTTGCTACTGGTAAACCCGTTCTGCTTGATATACCTAAATGTTGGTCAACGCTGGCTTTGAAATGCTGTCCAGTGCTGCCGTAGTATAGAGCTGAGCAGCTCGTGCACGAGCTCCTCAGGACCCTCGTTCCGCATGTTGTCATTTGCCTTTTAGGTCCCTCCATACCAACACTGTCCCGACTTAGCTCTTACCAAGTAAAATTTTCTTTTTTTTAGGCATCCTATGTACTACAAAAATGCTGAATCTACTGTGAAAACTCCAAGCTAATAGATGTCATTACTGACTATAAATGCTACACTGTGCCGAAGCTACTGTGGAAACTCCAGATAATAAACACGACGTGCTAAAACTCTAGTCCGACATGCCAATACTTCAGCTCGGTATCCTACATTAAGTTTTCTTTCACAGTCGAAGGTTTTATGAATCACGTCTGCTTTGCGCATCCCAACCGTTGATTTTGTGAGTACTTCATGAACGACTTCATCATTCATTATTTGAGGCCTTTATCTGAGCATAGTGAAGTCATAAAATGCTTCAGGTAAAAAAGGCACTGCATGGTTTTTCTACGTTATATTACGATACTATCTACAGAAAGAACAAAAATTCTATTAAAGTCAGGCATTTTGTGTGATCTATTACGTATAAGGATAATTCAGTCCTGTAGAAAAGTTCTCTCGATAGCTTATGCTTTTAGTTCATACTAGACGACTCGTGACCCGTTGGGTCGTCATCCCGATCGTCTTTGCTTTCGCACTAAAAGAGGCGTTATTTAGCTGGTCATAAACCACACGCTATTCGGACGTCCTCTCATGCCCGTCAAGAAGCTGCCCAATGCCGAGTGACAGTTGTCTAAGATACGAACAGATTGCTTATAAGTTGTGCGTCAGACTTTCGTTTAAGCTAAATATACAATGCATAAGGTCAACATAAAAGGAGAGCAATTTTTAAATTATCGTGTCCGTTCTTGCAACCAAGGGCCAGGTTCCACGTGCGTATCACAAATACAATCGAATTAAAGAGCTAATCCATGACTGATAGGATAGGCAATATCTCCCCAGAAGACCATGGAATTTATTCCCTATCTAAAAGTGAAGATGTGTCAAACAAGATCACAAGTAAATTAACAAGCAAGCAAGACCGGTTCACAGACTTTTAGTATAATATAGATAAGATGCGAGGCATACATACTCGTTGATTTGCATGTTAAAGCGATACCTCTCTAGCTTTCGCTTCTAAGTTTTTTTTTTTTGTAATATCTACACATACTGTTGCGTGGGTTCGCATGTATTGGATGTGTAAGG
Organism: Parhyale hawaiensis; assembly: GCA_001587735.2. NCBI lineage: Eukaryota > Metazoa > Arthropoda > Malacostraca > Amphipoda > Hyalidae > Parhyale > Parhyale hawaiensis. The sequence continues at coordinate 2,124,670 of LQNS02276622.1, forward strand.
TAAAAAACGACATGTTGCAATTTTTTTCTATTGAACGGATCGAGATGTCGGTGCGGATCATACCTACATAGTTACCTTGAGCTTGCGTAAATCTTTTCACTTGTATAGCATGACCAGTTAAGTATTTCACCTTCAGATTGCATTCACTCCGCCGAGTGATAATAACTAGCTTTGGCAATAAAAATTATTCCTCGACCTTCTGTGTAATAATTTCTGATTTTTTTAAGTACATCTGATACGTTATAGCTAGCGATGACTGTTTGTCATTACCCTTTAATGGTGAAGCACCATCCTACAGTATCGACAGCGACGCTTTTTAGGTACAAAAGTAGCAGTGCTGCCCTGTTCCGTACCCTCGAATGTGTAGAATTTTCTCCTGAACTATATTGAGAAAATGGCTACTGACATTAACGCATAGTGACGTCAGAAGTCGTCCTCTAATTAGATAATTGCTATTATCTTGGTACGGTTCCGTACACCACTTAACTACAGTCACCATCGGCACTTTTTAAATCGGTAGGTCGCGGCTCTTTGGTGCAGATCTGGGCTATCGACGGGGTGGGTGAGGGTACTGCTGGATTCGAAAAAGTGCTATTCTTGGTTTCAATGTACCCAATTTTTGCCGGTTTAAAGAGTGGTAACACTGGTCACACGTGCAAATTACTACCACGTATTAACGTTCACCATCATTGTAAAACTTACGATAATACTCTGGAGAGCCTCGGCAGACTTTAGGACGACAGTGGGTCCCATTTTTGAAGAGGTAGTTTTATGTTCGAATAAACTTGATTAAAAGGTAATATATTCAGTTTTTCCATATTGCAGAGAAAAATTAACTACTGCTTCGTTTACCTAAGTAATGAAGATAATGTAGTTTCTGACGCACTTTGGACACTAGATGGCACCTTCAGTCGTTAGATGATACGAACTATTACTTTCCAAGACAATTCCGTGGTTGTATTACCGTCTTCTGTGAATTTACAGCAGCTGTGAACGTGTGTATGCTTCATGACTTTAAATTATTCCATAATTGCCTCATTGGCCTGTTTCCAATATGAATATAGTCCATATTTTTTTCGCAAAACTTTACCTTTTTCCACGGAATAACAACCCACGGGCGGGCAATCGTGCTTTGTAATCGCCTCTAATTTTCCCAAACTTTTCCAATCAATCTATAGTTTGGGTTGTCTCGTCTTCATGAGGGTCCTGCTATTATCCGACGGAGATTTGATGGCACTCGACTCGTATTTCTGCAATGCCAGCATTGTGCTACCTACGTACCTGACAAACAGTAACTTCATGATTCTCTCTTTACATGATAACTACTAACATGCTACCAGAAAAGTCCAGTAACTCTCTTTCTGTCGACTTTCTGCAGGATTGATATTACTTAGGTCCAATTTGAACTGATCCTGTATTTACTGAAATTTCTTAGGTCTGTGAAACAAACACAATGTCTACCTGACGAAGACGGTCTCGCTTATAGAGAATTTTTGTTTTTTTCGCATTCAGCTTGTAACTGACAAGAGTTGGACCAATTCGGCATTTATGAAATTGTTATATGGAACAGTTCGACCTCCTTACAATTAGCCATACTGACATGAACATTAGTTTTGAAGAACGTTTGCTGCACAACCTACAGAATAAAATTTTCGATAAAGTTGGAAAAGAGAGCTGAGTGCTTATGGTCGAGTTTCAAGATCGCTATAAAGTTCTTGTTGGTCGTCGTTAAGCCGAAACATGATTAGAATCACTCAGTTTCATACAGTTATCTAAGCAATGTAAAATAAAGAATGGTAAACTACAGTATATCAGCGATTGCTATCAAGCTCGAGGACGCAATGAAGAAACTGTTAACAGTATACTATAGTAAGAAAAAAAAAATGATTCTATGCTATCATGCCTGCAGAAACTGGAGGGCTACTATAAGTGTGGCCGGTAGCCCTTAGATTGCACCGAAGACCTGACAGTGGGTCTTACGACAGTTACTGCACTTGTGGTAGTAGCCGTGCAATAATTGGCCAAGCTCACAAATAACTATACTGGGCACATCATCCCATCCATCTCATGTTCTTGTACAGCCAGCTCGTGCTGATGTACCTCCGCCATAATTTTATGCCAGGTATCATCTTGACGGAGTTACACATTATTACACATTCATGGTCACTTTCTGATTTATTGCGGCGTCGTTAGCACCAAACACTGGATAAATCTTCCCACCGACGCAATGAATCAAGTACGATAATTATAGTCCATTGTACGTGACGCAGATGTACCATTGAGCTTACAATGTGAAGTACTTATTAAAAACTGATATTTTTCTATTGAAGAAAAAGAAATAACAACCTACTTATGGAGTCATTCAGTTAACCCATTAACAAGAACTATTTTAGATGCATTTCAAATCGCCAGAGAAGAAAAACTTGTGCTCCAGAAACGCAATTCGTTAGCGTGGTAGAATAACTAAGAGTGCAGCCGTAATTCCATTATACGATCTGGTGTTGCCTGATGTGCATATTTACTGCAAATGGAGTCTATGATGTTTCGTGGCCTTTTTTTAGGCACGCATAAAAAATACGCTTAAGGCAAAAGGCTAGTTCCCAACTTCCTTTCTCCTCCCGCCCAAGTAATTTTCTAAAAATGCCATTGTACCTCTTGAAAAATTAGTAATTTTTGTAACCTTTTCGTGCCTATTTCACACACTTGCATGCGGACGTTAGAAATAGAGCTATTCTTACAATAAGTAATGATTAGTTCAGTGACACAAAGGTTCAGTGTAACGGCTCAGTCGGCGGGTAAATTTCTGCTAATGCTGGTAATAATAGCAATATAGTAGGGGCTTACGCAATTGCCGAACTAACTCTATTTCCGAACAAACAGCTTTTATTTGATAGGTGTAAATAATATTCCCATCAAATATCAGCTGTTTTTTCGGAAATAGAGTAAGTTCGGCAATTGGATAATTTCCCTATAAGAATATTAATTTTAATATTATTATATTGCTCGCTAAATTAAAAAAAATCGAACGCCCTCTGCCGTGAACTCCTGATTCCCAAGTCAGGCTATATGAGCTTCCCCACTAGCTTTGTTCCTTGTAACCAGTACATCCTAGAAAATATTCTATTGCATATAACCTCATAGAGACAAAACAAACCTTCGATTTTTATGAGATTAGCAGTGTTAGAAAAGTCATTTAAGGAACACGCTGATCATTGACGAAAGCCGTGCTATATCAGTTCTGTCTATTCTCGTGTGACTTATGACAGTAACACAGATAAAGTTTGTGGTTCTTCTGCTTGCAGTCTTTATTTTGAAGCTGATCGCGCTCAATGCTGTCACTGAAGAGGTTTTGCCGGTAGGAAGTTAGTTTTATGAACATATTTTGTGCCTTTAAATTGTGAATGTTTAATGACCTTATCGTTGGCATAGCTCCAGGGTCATTGAAACTGAGGAAACGAATAGCTGCTATAGGGTCTCACCTATAAACTAAGCTGACTGATTTACTGAAATTGTTAGACGTGGCGGTGACGATGTTCGATGCATTATTATTATCCGATCAATAAAGCAGCCGATCAATAAATATGTCTAGAAATTTACAATTGGGTGCATGTCCAAAACTCCAGTCCCAAGCTTCGGTTTTACCACTGTGACTAGTGTTGCAAATGCTAGAAACAACCCGATTACGGTGGGCTGGCTGAAAATTCCATTCTATGGAGTAGTATTGAGTTTCTTGGAGTCATCAGGCTAACCGATAAGGAAGGTTCAAGACTTGAAGCTCATATCACCTGGTCGAAGCCAGCGCACCTGCCCGCAGTTTCGGACAAGTCAAGTCTTGAGTGCTTAATTTCAGGGGCCAGTCAAACGTGCCTGCGAGTATCTGCAACTTGATTTTTTTTACATTGTTTAATGTTACCAGGTGATATCTCCTGAGCTTACAGTTGCTTGATCGTTTTCACAAAAGCTAACTGTATTATTCAATAAAACTATGCCATTGCCTTTATTAGGTCGGAGCACAACAATTGATTGATCTTCACTGAGGTTTTTAAGTGTTCCAATAAATTCTTCATCAAGTTTATTGCGGAACGGGTTGAAGCTGTAAAAACCGTTGAATGCCAGGTGCTTCAGGTGACTGCGTACTTGATTAAGTCCATCTCTAGTTGTGCAAAATATATCTTAATTTTTCAAGCTTTTCAAACTGAGTTGAAATCCTCTGTAATTCTAAGCAAGAACGATCAAGCTATTATAATCGATCTTTAGGTTGAAGCAAATGCCGTTGTTTCTCTTTACATGTCCGAAATGACTGAAAAGGAAGTTTTATCAAAGGGCCTGAAGTTCAGCATTCCTCCAAAGAAAATAAATTACCATGAATACTTCCTTTCTTTTGAAAAACTAATATTCAATAATATCGGACATTTAAAGAGAAACAACGGCATTTGCTTCAACCTAAAGATCGATTATAATATCTTGATCGTTCTTGCTTAGAATTACAGAGGAGTTCAACTCAATGATCATCGCTGAGGAGAACGCATTACAAAGACTCCAAACCTCTAATCTTTCGGGTTGAAAATTTTTACGGCGCTCCAGAATTTTTTAACATTATAAAAGGACAACGTTTCATGAAACGCCATATAAAAACAGAAATTTCTCTTTTTTTTGGGAGGGTTGGCTGACAATTCTGCAGTGTTCCAGAATTTTTTACAGTATAAAGGGATAACGCTATAAGTTAAACTCCAAATAGCGACTGCAGTATTCTTTGATCCGCCGTGCTGAGAAGACCTATGATGTTCAACAACTTTTTACATTATACAATGACCTTGCCACATGCCCCTCCCTAAAAAGACTGCAGTTGCCTAATCGCTCGTGCTAGGGCTGCAGCTAACCAAGTCCGATATCTGTCAATAGGCTTTGACACGCGAGACATCATAAGCGCCCCAATCAAAAAGGTGTTAATCGATGAGAGTCTCGCTACAAAAAAGTCTTCTCACGCACCCAACTCGGCTCAAATTAAAAACCACCTCTCATTAGCTGCATAGGGAATCTCTGCAATTCTGCGCCAGTATTGAGATTGAACTTTTTTCTCGCAAGGTGAGTCAGATTTCATTTTCTGTTGCTGTGTGTGGCAAGAGCAGCTTGTTCTCGTTGTATGTGAATTTGTTTATAATTAATTATATTAGTTATACGCGAAACAAACGCTTATGCGATTTGTGAGTTGCACGCTGGAGGCAATGATACAAATACTGTATGAAGTATGTCTTGTTTTCTTTACTTTGCAGACTTTTTTCTAATACACCATTGCTGTTGTATTTAAACTGTCGTTTAGTCTAGTATCAATACGAAAAACTGGTAGATTTGCCATTCAGGGGGGTAAAAATAAGCCATAAAATTTGACTCCCTCTATGTAATGTAAATAGATTCGATAGACAATGCGAATTCACTTCATGTGACGGTGGCTCCCCATATAACCAAGACCAGGTGTACGAATATGTTGATGTTTTGTCGTGAAACAGTTACCGATTTTTTCAATGTGAACCAAATGAAGTCGCTGTTGTTGTTAGCTTCACAATGTTTGTTGACGCTTCAAAACAATTACGTAATATTAGTCTCGGGTAACAGACAGAACGACTGTTTGAACCGGGAGACCAGCGCTACATCGATTAATCTGCTCACGTTGCGACATTATCATAGATAGTATCCGGTATGTTGAACTCCACAGCCCATCTCTCTCACGAGACGCTCGCCAGTAAATTTGATCCTTTCTGACATACATATTATCTATCCGAGAGGTATATTAAAGGTGCCCTTGAGGTCCACATAACGTGCTACGGGCTGTCTATCTTGGAGGCATATATACTCGTCCCTCGTCATTGTGAGTTGACAGACTTCCGAGAACTCCTACATTACCTTGTCTGTAGTTTCGATCTTAGAAATTTTCTTCTCGGGATCACTTTGGTCCTTCTTTACTTATGCTTTACTGACAGTTTTTGTTCTATCAATGATCGTTTTTTTCCGATTTGCTATTCCCATGCGCGGTGATTCTTTTTTATGCGGGGGTCCATCATTTTCTTGGTATCCTGCACGTTCCTTGTTCTTATATCTCTTATTGGGGTTGATCATTGTTAGCGATATTATGAAGGTAGAATCGGCATTTTACTTCTACACTTATTTGCATTTTGCCCCTATACCTCTAAATTCGGATTCTTCATTCTTTGCTCCAATAAAAAGCACTTGAGCAGACTGTATTACAAATATGGCGAGAAAACAATTTCCCAACTACCGTATTGCATCTACAGCTCCCTATATAGTTTCAGTGAAAATTTCGAAGTTCAAAAGTACCGCTCTCCAATCGAAAAAAAAAATAATTTGAACATGCAGCTAAAATTATATTAAACTCTTTCCTAGAGCAGCGGCTGCTTGTTTAACATTTCTTCATTGAATTTTGTAATGAAAAGTGAATCATGTACAGGCTCAGAGGCTAGCAAGAGCAGGCATGCCAGCACAATGTACAAAACCATGCATTTCCCATAATGCATTGAAGATAAATATTAAACTGAGCATAACGAATCATATTAATAAAAGTATCAGCAATATATGTGAAAGTTTCGGGATTAAATTATCATCTTCAGAACTAAAAACAAGGATATAAACGTCAAAAACTAGAAATTTATTTCAGAATGCTCGCTGGAAGAGAGATGTTATCGTGGGAAAGTGAAGATATATAATTTATGCCGAATCTGTTTCCCAAAACTGGGAGGTGAAGATTACCTCCGCCAAGGAGGCCATGTTTTCGTCTACTTTGTCTATCAGTTTACAAAATTAGGAGGTAATGATTTAGAATACATGTAGTTTAAAGCGCAGATGCTCAACGACTTTCTTGCATTGCTTTAACAGGACTAGGCAATGCTATAGCTTCAGAAATTATAGGTTAATAATCCACTGACACCTTTACACCTTTTACACGGCCCACTTAGATGCATTATTAATAGTAGGTACATTAATATTAGCAGTATTTTTTTCGAGAAATAGAAGTCTCTTCGGATGTAAATGGATCGAGTAAACATTAACTAAGACATACATGTTGGTGACATGCATTCAATGGGTCGTATATCAGGATGCATCTCCGCTGCTGATGTTGTCATAGCAACAGTCCGTATGGCAAGATTTATTAAGAAATTTGTTGATTCTGGTGCCTGCATTTAGACGAGATATATTCCGGCGAAGCTCTCTCAAATATCTCCGAGTTAGCACATAATCTTCATGTGAACGGCAGCACCTGCAATCCGAGTTTGATCAACATACATGCGATGCAAGCTACGAAATGTGTTTCTCCCTCCACGTGTACCCAAAGAAATTCAGTGATCGATAAAGGGCATGTTCGATGAGTAGCCGCAATTAGGTTTTTGAGGCTCGACTTGTCCGAAACTGCAGGCAGAAGGTTTAGGCTTCACCATTGGGAGTATTGCAGGTATTATAACAGCAATACGATTGCATGGGAGCAGGCTGAAAACTCCATTTTACCGAGGAAGATGAAGTCTCTGGAAATCTCAGGGGCCACAGATTTACGATCAATGCCTGAAAGTCAATTTAATATCCCGAAACTAGAGCACCTGCGCTGCTCGCATTGGACTCCTCAGTCACATGAGAACTCACCGCTAGATACTAAAGTGCTGAAAGTACTACCCCGCTAACACACGACGTAGAATCAACGTTGTGATTTGTGGCTCAACGTGCTATCAACGTTGATTTGTGGACTCCAGATAACGTTGTTAGCACATCTTATCACAACGTGCTAACAACGTGCTG
>LQNS02276622.1:2186463-2228640 GCA_001587735.2 Parhyale hawaiensis
ATCTGGTCCTGAAGCACTGTTCCCGCTAATTTCATCGATGGCTAATTCAATGCTTAATTGTGTGAATTCAAAATTCATTAGGTAGTTATCAGTTACTTCTAATACTTGAACATCAGGGTTACCTTTTTTTTTGCTAAAGACTTTCTGGTATTGACGGCTCAGTATTTCACTCATCTCCTGATCATTATCAGTCATTGCGCCATTTTCGTCCAATAACGGTCCTATTTTTGTTTTCAGAGATGCGTAATTTGATGCATAAGACGTATCAATAAAATGGGCCAGTTGCTAAAATTTCATGTTCTATTTAACTAACTATAGCGTAGCAGACAACCGACAGATAAATAACATAGTTAGCAAATTAACGCGCAGCGGTTATCACGATGCCTAGTTGTGACAGTAACTGTAAAAGCCTCCATGAACCTGACGTTCGCTACGATCTGAAGAGATAAAAAAGGGACACACAGTTAAGCAAGTAAGATGAAGAGCACATGACCAGAGAAAATATCAGGGAAGAAAACACAGACCACGAAAATATCTAAAGAAGTAAGAAAATCTGAGACAACATAGTGAAGGAATCTGTAGTGCTTACTCATAAAGAAGGTTTCGCACGGAAAAAAATCAGAGTCATGTTGATAGTTTGTAAGTGTAAACACTCCTTTACCTTGACGAATGAAACAAAAAAATTCTTCAAAAGGCAGTGGTATTGTATTTTCTGTTTGGTATAGCAGGTACCACTTTCACGGATATTATGTAATATTTACCAAGACGACGCTCTCTTCAGCAAACCATCCTCGCACTGGCCATTATGCTCTATCCAGCCCAGACCCATTGTATACAGTCGACAGAATAAACCCATAAATGCGGATTTCCTGGCACGGACGCACTCCATCAGGCCACTGCAAACCTGCATCTTGGCACGCGATGACTTGAGGCGAGGGGCACATGCAGATATTGATCAGGTAGCCTTTCCTGACGACGATATTCATAATGGAGAAATCCGCCACTATAATACATATGGGGTGGCCCTGTGTTTGTGTGCAGCGTGAGGCGTTCCGATCCAGTTATCGATCAGGTCGTGTTGCCTTTCGTGATATTCGTTCACGACGAAAATATATTGTGATGTGGCGAAAAGGCTTCCATTGAAGTCAGACGGTCTAGTTATGTTAATCAAAAGAAAGCAAAGTTGGCTGTAGTTGTTGACCTGCAACTTGAAGGGATGCAGCACTGCCGATATAGATCAGGCAGCATTTCTTGTGGCACTTCTCATAATGACGAACTCAGACACCAGAAGAACAAACGTGGTCCAGAAAAATCGGACATCTACAATCTTGTGGATTTGGTCAAACGATGTGAGACTCAATAGAGGACAGATACTGGGAAACTGGAAAGCTGAAGCATTCACCGATACTGATCAATTGTCTCTCCCGGAGACGATATGCAGTACTTACATTGAGGAATTAGGCACTAATGTAATGCGGTCGTTGTCGACCCTGTTCTTTCGTTCGGATATCAATAAATGCGTTCGCCAATGAAGTCATAAATTGGAACAGGTACACGTCAATTCCGTTGGGATTTCTTGGAACGTCGATAAACTAGAGATCTCTTAAGCTTAGTGCAGCAAGCTCAAATATGCTGCTATGAAAAATAGAAATGACTTTATTTAGTTTGATGCCCATGTAAAATAGTCACACCCCCGCCCCTCTCTCCCCTTAAACTTGTATGTAAGAACAGCAGTTTGTCTGTGCCTCGACAGTGGTCCAATCGCGTAAAGTCTCAGGACAAATTCTTGGAAGCAGCCTGATGTTTTTGGTACCTACTCGCATCTTTCAAACATATCTGGACAGCGAACTTTATTTCTTGTACTTGAAAGTTGCGATTACGCTAGTAGGAGTGTTCTATCTACAGTAGATAAGCCCGATAGAGGTAGAGAAGGCAACAGAAGTATTAGGCTACATCTAACAATTTGGCCAGGGACTGTATCCATCGGGCCATCTTCTCGACTTACAGACCCAGGCCTGTACTTTAGGCGGCCTTGTCATATAGCTCGCCATGATGGGAGACCTGGGGAGGGGAGGGGGGGGGGCTGTCCAGGTGTTGACGAAATAATTGCAGGTATCTATGATCAGAAAACGACACCTAACATCTAATGCACAGCTCCATGGCTCCGCACAAGCTAACCTTACACCAAATAATAGTATTGTAATGTAGTGATCCATCGTAGCTTGTGCCAGGAAACTAATAACGACAGTAACGTGTGGTGCCAGATGACCGTTAACACGAAATATCTCGCGGAACGTCTCTTCTGCTCAGTAAGTTTCTTTAATTAAAAAGGCGACCTTATGTGCTACGTACATGTATAGCATTTCGATGAATTTGATCTAATTTCTTATCACTATCTCTCCAAGACTTAAACATATACAACCGTTTTCATGCCCTGAATTAGACATTTTCAGGCGAATTGAAAACAATTGAAAACGCTGGAAGGTAACACGAATAATATGAAAACAGTTAGAAGATGCTTCAAGTTTTAAGGTGACGACTGCGACAGACTTCTGGAAAGATGTATAAAAGAGAGTTGCATCTAAAGCTGCCGGCAGTTACTGTGGACGCACGGAGGGCCAATGTCTCAAAAATTGACAAAATTCTGGCTGCACCTTGACTCTTCAAGTGTGGTTTGCGATGCTGGATAGGCAGGAACTATCAAATTTTACCCTACTGTAATCACGCTTTTTTTAAAACTATTTTGGCACTGTTTACGAACTTATTTATTACAGGGGCAGTGCTACAGCTGTTGCTAGCAAGAAATTTATCTCCTACAGCGAGGTGGATGGGAAGTCTACCGGAGAGTGTGATGAATATAAGGTCAATGTAGGAGTGAGTTGGAGCTCACTGCCTCTTATTCACCACTGATACTCGCAAATTAGAGCCGTCTGTTGTAGAGCTGCTACTGAGGCTGGCTTGGCTGTTGCAGGATAACAGTTAACTGTAGCCAATTATTTTGATTGGTACATTGGGTGCAATTTTTTCAATGAGGCCGGAACACAAAGTAATGAACAGATGAACGTAGAGTACAGTAAACTGAACACATAGTTATTTATAAAATCAGTAATCTTTCATTTATTGAACATGTCAAGCAGCAGCTACAGTAGCTGTATAGTGCATCCCTCCTAATAGTAGAATCAGCGCCAAAAACATAGATACTAAAGAGATGCCGATGCATCTGCTCTGCCAAGATGCACTACTTGTATAAAACTGGGTCCGGTATTGGGAATAACAAGGTCCTTTAATTAGGAGATATCAGAGTTACCCTGTTAAGTTTCGCGATGGTACCGTGGTGTCCCAGGCCTGTTGATAATTTGAGCGCAAGGGAGGGCATTGCGAGATATTGTAGTTTTGTAATAGACGGTAAGAAGTGACATCGAAATATTAATAGCAAACTCGTGCAGATGACGTCTCAGGTTGGTTATTTATCTATTCCTTATATTTAATCTTCACCATATCTTATACTCCCTGTGTTGGGAAGTTTATGGCTGTGGAACAACTATTTCAAAACAGAGGGAGTAAACTGTATTGGCACGACGTCTGACTCAAAGAACAATATATGTAGACTCTGCGAAAACTTCTATGTCATTAATTACACAATCGCAGTCTTTCGTCGATATTTCAAGTCTAACACTAATATTTTTCACCTCGGACACACTTCGGTGCCATTCTCATTTATTCTTAATAGCACGATGAATACACCTTTATATGAACTCAACAGCGACTTATCACCTCTTCTCACAGAAAACGCCCGATTTTGCTCAAACGGATTATAAGGCATAAAGTTTTTATGAAGCTTTCACCTACGTGAATGATGTATCCAACAAGCACAAGCCCATTGTCTAAAACGGTATACGTTTGAAACACACAACATCCTAGTGCATAAATTCCCAGTAAAAGAGACCACCAAACTTTAGATGAACCTTCTTTAAAAGATCGACCGTAAAGTAGCCCCCATAATTCAGTGCACCATTCCTAGTCAGACGAAAATTCTTCATTCCATAGGGAACGCAATGAACTTGAATTTTGATAGTTCTTTCTGTTCAATAATCGTCTGCCTAAATTAGATCTATGCATTCCTAACTTAGAAGCATTGCACTTAGTTCCTTGATTGAGGAATCCAGACCTCTTTCATTGTTTTAAACCCAACTGAAGCTCTTACACTCTTTCACAGTTTCTTGTTGTTGATTTAATAGTCGCCATTAACACTGTCCAAATTACAAAGCCAAAGTGAAATTCTATTTTCGCCTTGGCAGCTTTTTTTTTCAATTTCAACTATCAACACTCTGTTAGGTCTCTCATCTAACTGAAATCCTTACTTACCTTGACAACGTCAAAGTTTGTTTTAATCTAATATCGAGACTCCGTCAGTTAATTCTTCGCCTAGATCAAATCCTTATCTAGAATGACAGCCTTGTACTTTCTCTTAACAATGAACCCTCGAGTTCTTTAATTATCGACACTGTCGCAGGTCCCGGGGGCAAGAGAACCCTTTGTTCACCCCGAAAGCGTCAGATCCCTGTTCTTTAACACACACGCTCTAACTAACCATGACAAATTTGGGCTGCAGTGGGGCGTCGTGCGGAGACCTCCCTCGGTCTTACCGTTTATCATTCAGAATCCCTTTGTTAAAACCGCAAAGGAAGGAGCGCGAGGGACGCGCTGCCCTCCAAGTCTATTCTTGAAAAGAAGACGCGTCCGGGTCGGTCGGGGCTTTTTCTTTTATTCACGTGGCGGTTTAGTTCGCTGGATAAGGTCGATGCTTGACGAGACATGAAAGAAAGGTATATCGCTTGCGAATTCAATTCGCGTAATTTATTTGGGTTACCCCAGATATGAACAGAATAAATTCAAGTGGTTCTTAACAATTTGGTTGATGTAATTGTACAATTAGCACCCCCCCCCCCTTAGTGTGTTCACAAATCTTACCTCTAAAGTTTTTGTTACAATTTTTTTTATAACCGTTTAATAACAAGTTTAAAATAACAACGTGATTCTACAACTAAAACTGGGCCTATTCATCTGTTGTTACTAACAATTTAATCTAATCTGGTATTTAGCCATCGTTTTTATTTTTTATTAATAATAACGATATTAACTCAAATCTTTCTACATTCAAAGCAATTTCAGATTTTTACGTTGTAATAAAAAAGGCAGAGACAAAATTAGATTCCTACGTCTCCGCCAATTTTACAATAAAGCAACGGCAATGAAACGGATAAACTATTCGCTCAGATATAAAAGAACTAATTTATTCAAAGCCTATTAGGGATAGTCAAAGCCTATTATGGATATAGACACAACAATTTATGAAAAGCATGTGATGTGCAGGAGTGGCATTAAGCGGATTCAAGCCAAGCAGCTATACGCGTGTATAACCTACCAGTGTGAGTGACCTTGAGTCCTCGATGAACGACAACGCTGCTTGCAGCTTACTGAATCAGTTTCTTTAATATTGTACCGTGCACAAGGGAAAATGTTAAGATATTCCTTATATTTTTGTCTTCCTATCTGTTGGTGTAAATCTCCATACCAACCTTCACATTCTCTCCATATTAGCTTTAAGATAGAACCCCTTATAGTACTGCGCACTGACAGATAAATTCTTGTCCCTTACATGTAGCCAAATCACCATCAAAAAGTTAAGTTACGATCGTAATGTGCACTCTATTTCTAACTGTACCATGTCTCTAGACTCTATTTTTATTTTATTTCTTGCCATACATGTCCGTGTCTCTCTCACTCTTGAAAAAGTGGTTAGCTGGTCTATATCTTCTCAACTGAACTTTTCACCCTGCTTTGAAAACCTTGTAATGTACAGTTAACAAGCTTACGACATCTTGACTTGCTCTAGTTTATTTTTCTGCAAACTGTATTTCATATTCTCAAAAAACTTTTGTTAGCATAAACTCTGTTCTTTTTAAGCCGACTTTTCTCTTAACGGCAGATAGTGTCACTATGAGATGATATATCATCTTCATAATAACATACAGGCATTGTACCAATAACTCTTCACAAACCCAATGCTAATTTTCTTTTGTGTTAGAATGTAGTACTTTTCTTATGTTATTATTAAGAAGGGAATTTGTTAAGGTGACTTCTAATAATAAATACAAGATCGAAAAATATAAATTAACGTTTCGGGATAAACAAAAATCCCATCATAAGAAATACAGCAAAAATGAAAACCTACAACCTAAAATTAAAACGTCTTTTTTATTTCCTATCGAGGGAGCATATGTAAGTAAATGATAGAGAAGTCATTCTTGCTGATGGGATGGTTGTTTTGCATAGCATGTGGGCGGGGAGCTGAATGTGAAGGTTTTGCAAGGGCTAAACCGGTTCGGCTGGAGACACCTAAATGTTGGTCAATGCAGGCTTTGAAATGTTGTCCAGTGCTGCCTATGTATGAGGCATTGCATACTCTGCATCTGAAAAGGTAAATAACACTTGGCAGCAATTGTATGGGAGGTTTGTCTTTAAATTTAAAGTAGGACCGACCATATTGTAAACGTGTTTTTGTACGAAATTTGAACTGTCCAGTGCTCGGTCTTAACGGAATATGAATTCCGAGTAGGACGGATCGATGATCCCTCCTGTCAACTCTGCGTACTAACTGAACAGTCTGTTGGTCTCCCCTTCTTGTGTTCTAGTCACCCCACTGATCCTTCGGTGAGCAGTCTCTGGCTGGACCCGCTTGGGGCTACGCGTTCCTCGCTTCTCTCCTCTCTTCACTTTTTCCCCCACTCTGCCTAGGCCCCCTCCGGAGCCTCTTCCCCAAATTGGCATTAGTGGACACTAACGATGGCAACGAACAACAACAACTACAACAACTGATCTATAACGTTTTGAATACAACTAATGCTTACGTTGGGTACTTAAAGGCCTAAAACTCTATCTTTTCTGCCAAAAAAAAAAAAAACGCAGATATTTAAAAGGTAATCGGGAGAGTAATTTCTTTTCGATATTGTTACCTATAATTTTTCAGTCAGAATAAGAAAAAATATTTATTTTCCCGTGTAATTGAGACAGGGCAAATGAGTCATCCCTGCAGCATGGATCTCGGCTTATTGCATAAAATCACACTTCAGCCGATCTCCTCTCACAAATTCACACAATAACCAAAAAACAAAAATTGCAAATAGTAAAGGTAAAGTCAGCGTCGACTGTACCCTCCCCTGGTGCATGGCAATGAAATTTACGCGGCTCCATTACAAAGCCATAGTTAGGTTATTACCTCCGCCAAGGATGTTGTTTTTGTCGTGTTTGTCTGTCTGTAACCAAGATAACTCAAAAAGTTATGAACCGATTTGGACGAAAGTTACAGGGATTTTTAGGTATGTTAGGAGAAACAGATGATTAACTTTTGGTGGAGATATGTTCATCTGTTTGTTTGTTTGTCTGCTTTATTTTTCTCAATGCTATAACTCAAAAAGTTATGGATGAATTTTGATGAAGTTAACATGAGTTGTTAGGTATATAACAATGAGTGGATGACTAAATTTTGGTACTGATCCGTTGGTTCGTTCGTTCGTTTGTCACTGTTTTTAATTTTGTGCTTGTTAGCACAATAACTCGAAAAATATTGAATAGATCTCTATGAAATTTATAATGTTTGTTAGTAATGTTGAAAGAGATAAGTGATTAAATTTTGGTGCAGATCGGTTCGTTCGTTTATATGTTTGACTCATGTTTGTCGAAACGTTTGTAAGCAGTATAACTCAAAAAGTTATGAAAGGATCTTCAAGAAAATTGCACAAGCTGTTATTACTATCAAAAGACACAAATGATTAGATTTTGGAGTTTATGCAAAGAAAATTATGTTTCAGAGCCAATTCGCATTATTTACTACAGTTACCTCGCTTGGCAGAGGTATGGGCTCTCAGACTGCTCTAGTTGACATATGAGATTTCATGTGGCTATTTTTTTTTTAATTTCTGGCTTCCCGCAAGATATCTTGTTTTATTGCACGTGTTGTAACGGAAACAGCAGCCAGTTACCAATTATTCCGAAATGCTGAATCGTGCGTTGTGTGACATGCTATGTTTTCGAACAACCCCCCTCCCCAGAAAAAAAAAATTAAGTTTTACGTACGGCATACTGTACATAAATACACGTTATTTAACTTTCAGCGCTTGGTTGGGCGCTGTATGCTTACGAAGTGCGCTTGGCTCTTCCATTGGACAATTTCTGCATGCCTGTAGGGCCTCGTCTATATAGTAGCTTTGTGTACAGCAGCGCAGTGAGAACCATATGGTCTGCACTCAAGGATGGTATCACGTTACTTGATGTCATCCTTGGTCTGCACCCGCTGCGCGTGGGCTGTCGTCTGCGAATTTGGTATTTGCTCAAACTTGTTTACCGGGACGCTTGACGAAGATCGACTGAATGTTTGAGCAAACCCTGCTCCAGTACTCGCAATAATCCTCTGTCTCTCTCAGACAACATAAAAGCTCGCGTGTTTCTGTCTTGCTGAAAATAAAATTTGAAATTCCACTGACAAAAAAAATAAATAAATAAGCGCGTGGCTGCAGTAAATTTCTCAACACTTCACGCCCTTGGGTGACTCTGAATTTTCGTTTCTGATTAACTATGATTTACGTTTATTTCGTCCTGTACTTATGAACTTCCCTAGTTACTGTAGTTATGAAAGTGCTTCCAGAATGGAGAAGGAAGGGATATGCAGCAAACCTAAAAAAATGGAGAGTCCATGCTCAGAGAAACAGCACAGATGTGAACATACAAAAAGGGTTAAGCATATAGAAAGGGTAGAAAAAACGTCAGGGTTAGCAAAGTGGCCACGAAAAACAGATGTCCCGAAGCGGGTCTGTATAAAGCAACTTACGTGATTATCCGGGCACTCTAATTCCCGGTAGCGTATTTGAAGCATCAGATGCACAAAGCAACGACGATACCGATTTTACGATGGTAGTACATTGTACTCGGATGTACTTCAGCATTTGACGTTTTTCTCCTTTCCTCAAATACGGAGTGGCCTTTTTTAACGAGCAAGTAAAATATATGTAATTTCTCACTTGGGAAAGAATTATTGTACCCGCAAAGCGTTAACCATGCAACGTCCCTTTTTAGCCTCTGGGTACCGGCATTAAACACAACCTTCCGTAGGAATAGTAATATATGTACAGTGAACACGAAACGGTTAGATGACGATTAGTATTCGTGCGCATAGCTCTATTCGCGACGAGATTGAATGAACACGGAAGGCAGACAAGTGTCAGCCACATTCGTATTCACACTCTATCGTTGAAAAGTTTAGCTACGGTGACACATGCAGCTGGTCTTCGGCATACTCGGTCTTTTTTTTCATGCACGTAGCACGTACCTGTGAAATATGTAGTTAAATCTTATGATACTGTACGGCACTCCCTATACCAGAGACAGACGAAACATATTGAATATGCAGTGGTACCTCCGAACTCGAGTGCCTCTAAATTAGAATTTTTCAGAACCCGAACTAAAAATTCAAGAAAAAACTCCCCCAGAACGCGAATTTTTCCTCGGAATACGAACTCACGCAACCAAAAACGACTCCAATCGTGCCTGGGTCCCCGCAACCTACGCTACGCCAGGCTATTAGCGTCAGTTTGCCTGCGACTTTGCTTGAGTACTCACCATGTTTATCTATTGTTGTAATGTTTTTGGTGATTTACTTGATGCACGTAGGTGCAGTATTAGCATGCAGGTACAATATATATAAATAAGCAATGTTTTCACTGAAATATGTTTCGTGACTAGAACTTTTTTTTCCATCTGGGATTGACTACTCGAACAAACATTATTTCTTATGGGATACTCGCTTCAGAACCGAACCCCAACAACCCAAAAACCGAATCGGTTTCAGCAATGAATCAAAATGGAGTTCAGACGTACTAGGATATTTTATTTGGAAATTTAACTAAATTTTTATTTTTAAGTAACTTTTAAGAAATTTACATTTCATTGGTATGAAATCAAATTTGACCAGTATTTTACAAATCATAACGTAAGCTGCCTTAAATCCTATTAGGTTTTTACTAATTTTCGTATACTATTACTTCAACAGACTTACATTCCACTTGTATATGATCTAAGTCTACAAACTCTCTTTATATCTCTGAGTGCATAAAAACTTTTACCCAAGTGTTACAAACTAGAACTTCTACTGTGTTATTTTTTACGAAACATAGAGCTCTACCTCTATAAAGTCTTTCAAGTTTTATTTCAAAGTTTTTTCCACTCATATTTTACCGTGCTTTTAACGGAGCTAAGACGGTGTCATGTAGTATGCCGACAAGGTCCGACAAAGAAAAGTTAATTGTTAGGAAGAATCGCCAATAGATACGGTGCTCCGTAACGCAAGCTCTATAGCAGAAATTGAAAGAAAGAGCCCCGCGCCACTCCCTATACATAGCTCGTTCGCTTCATTGTTCCTTGATAATTAAGAAGAGCTTCTTCAATAACTGGGTCAATGGAAGGGGTCACAGAACTAGAGCGTCAGTCTTTTATAAGGAGACACTCCAATAAAATGAGAGTCTACTGCGCTGATGAAAGCGCCGGGCGATACAAAAGAAGTCGACATTCCTGAATGGTCTATGAGAAAATGGAGCATTGACTGCAATTTAAGGCGTAGCGTGGACAGGGAATTTGCAGGCGAGTTTTCTTCGTTGAAAGAGCTAACAAAAACGAAGATTGGACGGAGATCTACAGTTGAGGACGTGGCTGGAAGAGGCATTTGCAAAGAAGCGTCCTGTGTTGAATGGCTTATTAGAGAGTTGAACACTGTCTGCAATTTGAAACGTAGCGTCGACAGCGATTTGTAGGCACGTTTTATGCGCTCAATAATAAAAAGGAAGATTTTGTACATATGTACAATGTGTGGCCTAGGTTGAGAAGGAATCTAAAAGGAAAGGTTCTGAGTTGAATGGTTTATTATCCATAAAAGAAAGGAACATGATTATAATGCCTGAAATTTATTATGTAGGTGGGTAAGACTTTATGATATCAAGGCTTCTTAAATAAAGTTAAAATAAAGTAAGCTTTAGAGAAATGAAATAGCCCCATCAATTATGTCACTGTAAAAACCCAGAGCTAATTTACAAACACTGGAAGACAGCTCAAAACTCATGAGTGAAATCTGACACAATATCACCCGAACAACGTTCGCTTACATGCAGGGGACCTAATAAGCTTACGCAAAATCGAAAGTATCTCATTCAGATGGCCAGCTACGCCGAAAATTAGAGCCAACAGACGCCTGTACACCTGTTGAATCAATTATTATTGTTATCAGTTACAGTATATGGAATAGTTTAGGCCTTAGTTTCCATTACAAAGTAAATCTCACCGACACAGAAAAAAGGGACACACAGTATGTCGATAGAAATCTGGAACGTATGCACAAGGGTGTTACCAGGCGGAATCAACGCTCATGGGAACAGTAAGCCGGGGAGGAATAGGAAGAACATAGGATTATAACATCGGTAGTAGAATGAAATGAAGCAATGTTGGGACCTACAGGGTCTCTCTGAGGTCGCTGATCTCCGTATTATAGTATGGGTGAACCTAGCTAATCTAACCCTATGGCCCATCTTATGCAGCCTGAAGTGGAATAAATACCAAAGCATTTACTCTAAATAGAACGCCCCGTAGCGTAAGACCATCACCCGCGGAGGGAGCAAATTTCTCTAGGACCGTGACAGGCAGAAATATTAGGGGCCCCACACACTATACATGACGCCAACTCAAACTCAGTGCTCAAACCCCAATTTATGCTCCATCTCAAGTCCAATTTCTAGACGTGAGGTGGGGCTGTTCAGATTTGCCTGATATTCTGTGGGCAGAGCTTACAGTTTGTATTGCTCAACGAGGTTTAATATCTGTATTCAACCTCTTTGGTGCTACCGAGTGACGCGATCTTCAGCGGAAGTGAGGATTGGGCCTGTGCATGAGTTGGGGGTTTGCGCACTGAGATTGAGTTGGCTACATTTGTAGTGTGTGGGCCCTTTAGCTGGATTGAAAAAAAAAAAAAACAATAGGTAGGGCAAGACAAAGGTTCTAGGCAAGATCTCAACATAAGACTAAAAGTTAGGGCAATATTAATGATAAAGGAATGACATTACCTCTCAAATTTGGGGCCCG
Organism: Parhyale hawaiensis; assembly: GCA_001587735.2. Classification (NCBI taxonomy): domain Eukaryota; kingdom Metazoa; phylum Arthropoda; class Malacostraca; order Amphipoda; family Hyalidae; genus Parhyale; species Parhyale hawaiensis. The sequence goes on from LQNS02276622.1 coordinate 2,198,644, forward strand.
ACATAATCTGGACCACATCTAAAAATAATAATAACGTGTACCCCTTCTACACCTTGACAGTGAGTGCGATATTGGGGGCGCGAGCGAAACGTAAAATTCAGAAATAAGGAGGGGGGTAGTATATTGTTGCCAGTCTTTATTTTATTTTTTATTCTTTTGGGGGCCAGTGATGAGCTAATTATTGCAGTGATTTCTTGCGCCGAGAAACGAGGATGGCTATGTTTTACATCACCTTGTGAGTCTTCGGATGATGTCCAGGCGACGTTTTCACATCATCTCACATGTGAGGAGTCACAATGTTGGGTTCCTTCTGTTGTGTCGCAGTTAGCGACCAAAGAGAGCCAGCAACGAATTCTCTCCACAGTAATGGAAGTGGCCAAGTTCGCCATGGTCGATGTTTTAAATTGAAAATGAGCTGCAGGCGTTGCGTCTATAGTGCATTCCTGATAAAAAAAATCAACAGGCCTACTCTATGACACGGGGTCAATGGGTCAATGTAAATTCTTTCGTCTTTTTTGAAGCGGGGTACACTAAAGTAGCGATAATAATAAACGTAAAGCTATTGAAAATTGGCTAGTCTTGCCGTAATCTACGTTCTTCAATAGTCGATATCTGAGTCAGGAGAGCGTCGTACCTCATGCGATTCAGGAAGCTCCATGATTAGCTATCCCTACAAGAATTCTGCTTGGCCTCAGTAACTTCTGTAGAGGCTAAAACCTCTGATAAGGACACCCTTACATGCTGCTATGCATAAGTGAAGTACTTGTTGCATGATTAACCAAATGGCAGACTCCCCGACCTATTGAAAGCGAATTACAAGCTCTCATTACTCAGAATTCTACCAAGTGCCCCCTGTGCACCGGATAATAAGCATAATTTAGTGATTTATCCATTTTCAATAACCAGTCTGAAAGCGCGTCATATAGAAAGCCCATGGGCATCAGGTGTTTACTGTACAATAGCACAGTAATTGCAAAGGGTATTCCGTGTAAGGGAAGAAGTGCCGTAATGATAAACAACAACTTGGTCATCACAACAGTGACGTAACCACGGCAACAGTGAGTCTCCAGACATGCTCAGGTCAGACTGTAAATCTTCGCACTTCCCTTCAAGAAACACAAGCTAAGCAGCGCTGCGTTCAAATTCTATCTCTTAATATTATTATGGAGCTTCCAGGTAGAAGATGCACACGATCCTTAGTTACAGCACAACAATTTCTTCAACAACAAAATGCTTCGTTTCATTGCTGACAGAAGACTGGGTAAGCTTTCAGCTGCTGAAGTTCACAACGTATTTATCTATTATTCACTGAGCTACTTCATGCTCGTATGACGACATATACTGTTGTCCAAGTTGTCCAAGGAGCGCCCTCACGGACACCTTAACTGGAACGATGATCCAGGAATGTTTCTGAGCAATGCATGATAATTTATTGAGCCATATTTGTCATCAATCTTTCTTGGTCATCCTTCGACTCTGCTATATAGCTTTGACTCTAATTCATCTGCCAGTAACTTATGCATGAAGGAATGCTTGCAAAACACATCAAAAGTCGAGCCCCACGCTTTAAGAATTTACTTCTGTTACTTCTGTTGGACCTTTTAGCCCGTGTCCTCATCACTTGTACAGACGTTTGACAAGAAGTACGTCCGTAGCAATTCCACGTGAGGCTGCGCTACATACCGACGGCATAACATCGTTCTGAGTTGATGCCATGAACGCCTTTCCGTTCTGTGACAAATGAGGGCCTATCGCGTGGTTTATAACCCCTAACAAGATTTTCTTGATACAGACTGTTGAACAGGACATGGTCCACAGTAGATTCTGTTCTTAACTGCTTTAAAATAAAATGTGTTGACACACGCTACTACTTCCTAAAGATAGCGTCAAATTGGCAAACATAAGTAAGATAACAAAATTAATGATATCCCCTCGAGAAAAGTCTATATTCTTGTACTTTGTAGAAGGCGACTATACGCGAGTATCTCCGGTTAGCTTGTTGCGTGGTTAGGTGTGTCATTGCCACTCGTAATTCGACTATAGTTTGTTTCTAGCGTCTCAAACGCGATGGGAACAAAAGTACCGCTATGTGCATACACAAAGTGGTAATTTCGATTCCTACCGTACAATTTCGTTCTGCTATCCCAGGAATAATGAAGCAACAAGTTTTCGCTAGAGACACAACATGCAACAACTAGAACTTGCATAGTTTCTGAGCAGCAAAACAGTCACATTATCACTGTGAGAGAATGCGGTACAGACGACTATCACCTGCCAGCACTAAGGTGCAAAAAGGCAGGAGCAGAATACTGTGCAGACAGTGCCGTACTAACACCTCATGCATGATCTGCGAGCGCGTACGTGCAAAAAACTTTATGACGACTCCAGTGGAAAGTTGAGCGATATGTCTAGAAGAATAATTGGGGCCCTCACGACAACTCCGTTATAAAAAACGGTTCCTCAGTTTAAATAAAACGGTTCAGATGTTTAAAGGTGATAACTGAGACGACGTTTAGGCGCTGCACCCACGCGATACCAGGCTGGCTCAAAATAGCCCGTAAAAAGCCACCTGGGGTCTCTCTCTCCCTGTCCATGCTTTAATGAAGCCAAGCTCAGAAATAGTCTGTCTGACTAACGCCGAGTCGAATTCGCCGTCCTTTCTAAATGAAAATTCACCAGAAGTAAATGAAATATTACTTCGTCCAGTCAAAATGCCCAGAAGAACATTTCAGCGTTCCTGACATCGGAGCCTGTGCTGCTTGTCTGGATAAACACGACTTCGAAAAGCTCACGGCGTTGGTGCTATTTATTTAATATTGCGCCCTAACATGTTTTGCCCAGGTGCTACTATATAGATTAATAAGCAGAGAACACATTTACATGCAGTGAATATCTATAGGTGCCTTCAAACATACGGCTCAAAGTTCTTTGCCTTAGGCGGTTCCTGTCCGAAATAATTTGTTTTAATTCTATGTAATTCTGCAAGTGTCAGGCGGCTTAACGCACTCCAGCGACGACGCATGGATTACTTCACTTGCCATTTCACTCGGTTCTATCTTCAAATGATAAATCGAAGCGGAATGATCTTCCTTTTAAAGTTAATCCGTGACGGCCGCCGGTCAAATTATAACTTCATCAAGCACTTTAAAAGTTGATCCTGTATCCTGTTCGGGGGACTCAGGAACTTTAAGATCGAAGAGCTTCGTGTGATTGGCTTCTGGAGAGCAACGCCAACTCTGATACCAAAAGTTAAGGGCTTGTGATGCCTTGATATTGGAGCAGCGCGAGAATTGCCCAGTCGCAGTTAGTGAGAAATCAAGGCACCAAACCTGGCAGCGGTAACCAAGTTAGGGGCAGCTGGCGTCGGTGAGAATGGTGTTGGTTTTATCCGGCAGTGCAGATGTTAGTATTGTCTTTCCTTACAGTACGTACTACCGAGTCTTTTAGAATATTGTAATCCAGCTCTATTTAACAGGCATATGGACCGAGTAGCTGCATTTGCACGGGTTGCCTTATCAGTCGGAATATTAGTGTGGCATTGACGGTCCTTGCCTTGGCGGATAATTTTTAGGGCACCTCCAATTTTTCAATTCAGTGATAGATTGGGTGTTAATAAATTCAGCTTGAAACTTGAAACATGTCTTAGAATATACAGTGTTATAATTATGTGGTAAAACTACAGGGATATGTTTGATTAGGATCCTCTTCAGAAAGTGAGAGCAATGTAACAAAGATGGGTTCTAGTGGTTTATTTATTTATGTTTCATTTATTTCTATATATATGTATCACGCCTCGTCTATTTCATAAAGATAAGCTAGCCGGTAATGCGACGCTCGACTTATCAAGTTTAGAAGTTGATGGAATGAGCACCGAAAGATCCATCCGTGGTTCGTGCGATGCAACATACCCATCAATTTCCATCACCATAGACATGCAGTTTGTTCAATTGACGCTGGAAGCGAAGAAGGTCTAGATGGTAACTGCTTCCCAGAGCCCCAATTCCAACTATAATACCGCTAGATGGCGTTCATTGGGATTCCCTCATGTAGATACTGATACTACCTTCCAAGCTTTTTTTATATTTTTTTAACTTAAAGTGGCTTCGAAAAGCTGTTCTTCAATCCTTGAAACAAAGCGGCGATTTAGAAGCTCAGAACATTGTTTGCGAAGCACTAACTGTTGATAAAACCCCCAAACCTTTAGCTACTAGCTGTTACTACTGAGATCGACATCAATTCTTGATTTTCTAAAGCGGCGCGTTTTGTCTTTCTCTGAAAATTACAAAGTATTTTCTAATTACCTGTCTTCTGAAGTTTTTTTTTATTATTACTGCAGATTGCAACGAAACATGGAATGAGTTGTCAAGAGAACAGCAAATGATTATAAACATTTTTTCGTTAACCATTCTAATGAAGTTGTAATTTTTCATTATATACCCACGGTAGTGGCGGACGTTCCACTGTTGTGCTGAGATTCTCGGGAACGATCCCCACACCAGGCGCGGTCATTCTCATGGCTCTCGGACCGCTGAATCAGCAAATTTGTTTGGTGCGATTAGTTATGGGAGGGTAGGTACTTACCTTAGGGTAGGGGTGGCGGGTTATCGAACCTTCCGTTTCGGCGCCATAGTTTTTAGCGACAAGTGATCGGCTGCAGCTGCACTTACTCCTCTGGGGCCAGTTGCCGTATATCTACCGCATGAACCAGTTTGTGTGGATTTCCCAGGGGGGGTGCAGTCAAAATTGACTTTACCTTTACATTGTAGCAAAGCAGAAACTGTACTGCCAAGGAAAAAAGTACCACCCTTTATCGTGTCTGTAACCGAGAGCGACGGTCAAGGTTGTCAATTGACGGTTGGAGCTCAGTGCCTCTCTGGTATTCTTGGTTAAATGAAAGGTGGCGCTATACTATTAGTGCAACGTGCTGTCTGGGCAAGTCCTTACAACAGCGGGCTGTGGGTGTCTGCATGCACTGCAGCTTACTTTTAAATTAAACTATAGCGTTATTTCACTAATAAACGTTAATTTTCATGAGCTCATGAGGATTGCACTTTGGTAAGAGCAGAGCTTCCGTAGTGAATGGTTTAAAACTGAGCACCATGTTAAGTCCCTGAATATGAACACTGCAGTGGTCCGCTGCTGAGTACCTACTTTACAGCTTACGATCGAAGATCGAGACGCTGCAGATCGCTAATTACTGTTGCTAAACCGTTTAGAATATCTAATTCAGTCAGTGCAAAATACTGTCCCTCTGATTTGGTCCTGCGTCCAAATTAACAAGCGAAACTTTCACTATCTAGCCAACTACCTACTTATTGCGTGGAATCCAATGATCCCCACAACTTATGATGGGCTCACCAAACTCTATATGACCCATCCTATGCCTCCTGAAGGCATCCGATGCATTCAACTCTTGATTCAGGAGTACGTATAACGAACACATGGTGGTGTTAATTCTGAGCCTAAGTAGGTAATAAAAACTGCATCAAGCGAAATGATCTATAGCGATTATTTCCTGCATGCGTATTTAGAGGCCGTTCTAGCTGAGTCGGCACGCATAAAATGATTACCATCTTAATTCAAAGCAGCAGGCTACTAACCTTTCGTTACCTGGTTTACCATATACGATAAAAGACTAAATCTGGCACATGCGCACGGTATACCAAATACGATGAATGTCTATATAGTATTAGCCCCACGGCAGAGGTATAACGCTAAGCAGGCAATTACAGTGCTGTTTTATAAACGATGCAGTAATAGGTTAAATGGGCAATTTCTTTATTGGTTAGACAAGGTGTTTATAGAAGCTGACCTCCGTCAGTATTAAGTTTGTGCTTAAATTTTTAGTGAAAGGCTGTGATAGGCTGCAATCACTCTTATATTTTCACTCTGCCGCATGAGTTAATAAAAAGATAACCTGGCAAAAGTCTATAGATAACAGTCTTGCGTGCAGCGTATGCGAATACTTTTTCTTTTTTCATGCACGATCTTAAAGTAATGCCAGGAATTAAATATGCATGAAGAGAGCAAGTCCGGACTGTATACACATTAGGTGACCTGACGCGTGTGAACGACAGCCACTATAGCTGGAGTAATATGTAAACATTACAGTAATATCTACAGCAGAAGAAAAATGTAAAAATGTAGTACGTGGTGATTTTGCACGATTAAACTATATCCAGCATCTAGAATCAATGGTAAAACTATACTTTGATCGTGGTGTTTCATAGGTAAATAGGCTGTAAAAAGTAGACTTGGTCGTTCGACCATTCGAGTGATACAGAGTAGCTGTAAATCATAACTCGTATTGGAGACGAATTTTAAATCCTTGACCAAGTAAATCTATGTTACTTAATCCTTGCCCTTGGTGTTAGTTAAAAAAAAGAAAAAAAATGCCATCGCACAACAAGCACAAGACGGTAATATGAAACTCACTAAGGAAAGAAAAAATCATTACTGGTGCGAACTCACAATTTTTCATGCATTACTTCATGACACAAGTTACTTAAAAGGCTGATATGTTTACATAATTATTAAATCACCAAGTTGAAATATGTAAACTGTCAGTATGAAGACAGAGATTTTGGGTCGTAACGTCAAGCTTCTCTAACAAAGTGGACTAATGCAATGGGTAAATATAACACCGGAAGTTAAAACACTACAACACGGAAGCTTAATTCGCTATTTAGACAGCGCAACCGTTTAAGTCAAATTAAAGGTTAGGACTCATTACAACAGCGAGCGGCTCCGTACTTTAGCATGATGTAACTGCTGCAACGAAGCACTTAAACGCTCAAGAGTCGCTTAATGTCCTTCAATAAAACAAATTTTTGCAGCGTATCTCATTGCAGTTCATTTTTGAGTGGATAAAATGCCCATAAAAGCTGCTGATCTGGAGCAGTAAAGGTTCTGAAGCGCTTCGAGCTTCCTGCAAGGTCCGTCTAATTTTCGGGGTTCATTACACATACAAATGAGGTAATTGTCTTGAGAAAGTTTTGCCAAAGAACTTCCCTCAACGATGAGAGAATATAGCCGATTCGACACTGCTTGACTGCACTTACAGCCACTTACTGCCTAATATCTTTGGTCTTAAGACGTTGTTGCATGCAGTGAAATGTTCCGTTTTGATTTTGCATAGAAATCTGGCACTGGCTGAAGACAGCGATATAAGAGCCATGGAGCACATACGTGTAAGCATTTCACACTGCGCGACAAATTATTGTGATACAACGAAACTGATCAATGGAACCCTATGCTAGGCGGCAGTCGGGGCTGAGGGTAGGTAGTTTGTGTTATTGAAGTGCTGATTGTGCAAAGTTGTACGTGGGCACCCGACTTAAATCCAAGATGATACTAATCTATGTCATCCTGCTACGAAAAGAGCTGGGCTTCAACAAGACCTTGACCACCACACGGAATGGAGCACAACGTGACAGATGTGTTTTGATGTCGATGATTGTTCAGTAATGCACGTAGGGCTTGAGAACCCTTCAGCCCTATTGAAAATGAACGGGACAGAATTGACATCTGTCACCCAACAACTTAACATGGGAATAACTATTACAAACACGCTACAACATAGTCAGCAAGTTGCCAAGAGTGTGAAAATGGCAAGCAGAGTACTGGGATTCATCACCAGGAATATCGAATACAAGTTCAAAGACATCATCATTCCTTATACAAGGCGTTAGTGCGCCACACTTAAAAGTTGCTGTTTAATTCTGGTCGCCACATCTGTGTAAAGATATCGATAACATGGAGAGAATCCAACGAAGAGCAACAAAATTGATACCTCAGCTGTAAAACAAGCCATATACGAATGTCGCCCAAAAGTACTGGGCCTGACCTCTCTCGAGCAAAGACGACTCAGGGGGCAACTAATAGTAATGTTTGGGTATTTGAATAGCTTCAATGACGTACATACAACGGGACTTCTTGAAAAAGAAGTTGATGATCCCCTGCGAAACAAAGGTCAAAAACTCAAGCATAAAGCTCGAAGAACAACATTAAGGCAGCAGTTCTTTCCGTACTTCATAGTGAACATATGGAATAGACTCCCCTCCAACGCTGTCGGTGCGGGGACATTGAACGCGCTTAAAAATCGTCTTGACAAACATTGGGAGAGACATCCTCCACAGCTGAGCACTCCTCCTCCAGGAGTCGCAAACTCTTAAAAGCCAAAGCTTCAGAGGCCACCTTAATCCACATTCTTCTCTCTTCCGCCCCAACTAGATGGACTTCTTGAAGCTCCGCATATCAGCGGCTATAGATCGTGCTTGCGTGTATGCACGATCGTCTCTTTGGCTGAGATTCTTCTCTTTTCCTCAGTCATCTATGTATACCATACTGACATAATGGCAATAGCTCAGCTCATTGAGGGCTGGGGCGTAAGTTCAGCCCAAACTGAGAGCTTACTTGCTCAAATCACTCGCTTAAGTGTAAACATTACTCGCCTAGCTACTGGCCTTTATAAAAATTACAGCAGTCAACTTGCACACTTGCCTTGCTTCTCTACCTGCCCCGTGTAAACGAGCCTCTAGCGTGGACATCGCTGCGCTGTGCCTCCTCCTGCTCTGTACGGCCGAGCATAGCACCGTCTGGTTGAAACGACCGGCACATTCCCAGGAAAAACTATCAGAAAGCCTAATAATTTTGGAACCTACTCTTCATATTTCGAGATGATATGTATAGGAAGCTCAAACTATCATAATTTATAACCCTTAAGTAGATGAAGGTGAGTTTTCTATCCAGATATTCTCGAACTATACACAGTAGACTCCAAAAATATGAGGGTGCGTATAAAAATTTGTCCAGGGTCTGGACGTGATAGGACAATTTTCGAGACCCAGACCTATAAGTCTGTACTTTAGGAGGCCTTGGCTATGGTCAGATTTGTGATCGGCATCCTTGTTCTAGATCAGTTGTTCCCAACTCATCCCACGCCATGGACCATGACTCGAACAGAAAACACTGTCTTGGACCATTTTATTTTGAACACGATAAAGAAGTACACTTAACCAGCGTTTTGACTTCAAGATTGTCTGTACATTTTTTAAATGGGAATAATATTATGAAACGAATGATCATATTTTCTGATTAAAGACCCAGTAAAGTCGAAGTTATATAGTCATCTTCAATTTGTTGAAAAATACAATAATTTCCGTGGACCACCCAAAAAGCCATCATGTACCTCCAGTGGTACGTGGATTACCTGTTGGGGGCCTGTGTTCTAGACGCTGAGATCAGACTCCTCATTTCGAAGACGCGGAGGTTATTTAACTGCATGAGCATGGCCACGGTGGGGTCTGCACGGGCGTTTTTGATGCTGTGGGCTGAGACGGCGGCTCCATATTTTGGAAACTTGAACAAAAGCTTCTTAAGCCCGCTGCACACGTGAACGTTTCTCCTTGCTAGTCCGATTACGTTACCGCGGAGATGGCTTCGGCTTTCCCAGTACTACATGCGAAGTGGAAAAATTATTAAAAATCTGAGCCGTTCCTGTAGTCATTTCACTACGGCAGGTTCCAATGGCACAGTTTCAAATAACTCTCTTAATATGAAACGAATTTCAATTCGCAGAGTCGTATATTTTAAAGCGATACTCCAAGAGGTTAAGTTGTAGTCACAGCCACAGAAACTCTTGTTGCAAGAACATGAAACGTTTTCATGTTTCGACCCTCGTAAGCAGCAGGCTTTAGACGGTGTCTAGAGACCTTGAGTGCACCTGTAGTGACTAGGAAGAGCAACCGCACATTTGTTCATAGCACTCGCTGTTGCAGTAGAACTCATTCTCCGACTATGAAATCATATGAACGTAACCAAAGAGCAGGGCATGCATATTTTCATAATGTCTGTGACCCTAGTTTTATAAATGCATCCTGCTTGCATCCAAAGATTCCATTTCCTAAAATATGGGCAAGCATCTTGAAAGATTGCGACAGAATCTTGCCTCTAAAAGCATATTATTCAACAATTTCACTATCTGAATGCCTGAAACCACGTGCCGGTATGCCGTCCGCATCTGCTCTGGAGCTCCTGTGCCCGGCCCTAAATAACGCTGGGCAATGCCGGCAAATCTCTTTCTTCGAATTGAAGCTTCTTTGGAGCGGAGCGCTAAGGTCACCTCGGCCTCTTCTTTCTTTACGAGAATTTCCCGGGAGGATAATCTTGCACTACAAATTCGGCCATAGAACGCAGCAGGCCAATACACGGAAGCGCCTGTGAGGAGGCCTATGGAAATTTATGAAACAAACTACCGCCCCCCGGAAAATTAAATTTGAGCAAAATAAAGGCGCTGTAAGCGTTCAATGTTACTTCCTTGCATGCAAGATGTTAATTATTAAGATAAAATCAGTTAGCGAAAGTTAAAAATGGGAATATTATTTTGCTAATACTAATGTCAACAAAAACAGATAGAACTGTTCAAGTATAAAGAAAGAAGGTGCTCAAAATATTAATATTCTAGAAAACATTGCTGAGACTATCACTAATCAAACTAAAAAGATAAATAAGAGCTGAAATGTACGTTTTAGAACAGTCTAATTTCAAGAGTGCGTCAAATGTTGAAGCAATTGCAAAATCGTTCGAAACTCGACTCGGCGGTAATAATTGACAATATTGTTCATGTTGACTATTTTGGAACTTTACTTCAAGGCAAATATAAACATTCCATTGCAATATTTTTAATAGTAATTTCTGCTTTCTTTCAGAAAAAAGTAACTGAATCCATTAGTAGTTAACCCCAAGCCGCACTGTTTGTTGATAATCATTATATTTTTTTAAAACGAACAGGAACGAATAAATTATCCGGAAAACACACTGAAGTGACATTAGGAAGATTAATAGATCATTGAATAGTTTGCGTATCCGTTTTCACAGCTAGGGTGATCTACTGTATGAGAGGAAGAAATAAGGGACGAATAGCATGTCGATAGAAACGGGAACCCATTCTCAAAAGTGTTCCCAAACGGGATTAAGGCGCATGGGAACAGCAAGTCATAGAAGAAGAGGAATGACAGAATAAAGTTTCATCAGCAGGAGCAATGAAGTGGAAGGAAGCAAAGTGGGCGCGAAGGGAAGACGTCCCGAAGGCCTAGCTAATCGCTAAGGTAACCTTCACACTACCACAGGGGGCGCTGCTTCCCATAACATAGGATGGGTGAACCTCAACTAACCTAACCCTGTGACTCATCGTATTAGGTTTTATTTGATTGTGGTGCACAGCAAGAGAGCCATTTTCTCCCATTGTTTACTGAGCTAAGAACACTAGACGTTACTGAATTAAATTCAAGCGACCAGTAGCCGTATGACAACACTAGTTACATAATGGGTAAACCCACTTGTAATGATGAGAAAGGGATGTGATCGTACACATACATATATAGTTTACGGTATGTGATGTCTTTAAAAAGAAAAACAGTCAGACTGTGTTGAATGTCGTTCAATGAGAAGCTGCTTTTCAAAGCGAGGTATGGATTAGGGACGAATTTGCTTCTCTTGGTTGATAAATTTCATGCCGCGTTAAGATTGCAAGAGTTATGATGAGTGATAACGTAAGACATAGTTAAGGAAATGTACTGCTATAGATGATGCTGCATGGTAGTAGTGGTGGTGGTAATATTAGATACTGTATTATGACACACTGTCGTCTGAAGGACAATATTTTACCGCTAGGGTAATCATGCAGCTTAGTAAACAACAATCACAAAACGCCATCAACTAAAATTTTAGGGTCTATTGTTACCTGGATGATTGCATCTAAAAAGCACCTAAGTTGGGGAGTAGCGCTATCGCACAGTATGTCATCAATGTACTACGGAAAGAGATGTTCCCAGAACTAGTTAATAATGCATGGAAATTGTCTATTGGGCGGTAGTTGTGAGATCACTCTTGATGGCGAGGTCCATCTCTTCAGAGCATGTAATGGTGCCGCACGTACGACGGCACTGATGGAGATTGCCTTCTCGAAACCGCCGCATACAAACCGCTTGATGGAGAAGCTGCAATGGATCCAGCAATACAAATATTTATGTCTTCTTCTCTCAGGAATAATGTCTTGCTTTCCAGTATATATATATATATATTTACATTTTTTTCATTCTAAGTGTAATCAACGATTCTTTTGACTTGATTTAACTTCCTAACGTTCTTATGATTAGCAGCTGTCTCAAGTTGCTTAGTTTGCCACATCTAGACGTCAGTAACTATAACTCTTTCTGTCATGTAGAAGTATTTTATACGTTGGGGAAGAACGGTAGAGCACAGGACTTTCGTCTCTCGTACATAATAGTGACTGTAGAGCGTAGATATATGCATGCAGTGAGCGTTGTCTTTTATGTTTCTATGAAAATTCTGGTGATTTCGTCAGTAAATCCGTTAAAGGCTTCGACCGAGATTATTGCTGTACAGTTAGTTAATATTGTCTGTAAATTAGTTTCAGGATCAGTAGGTAATTTTTGCAAGAGTAAGATTTCAAGCGACAAATTTAGGGTCCAGCTGTAGGCCTGAATATGCCCATATGATCGGAAGAGTCAAAGGCCATATTCTATTTTCATTATGTAGATGTATTACGGAGACACTGGGATAAGATTTCGTCTCTAGAAGTGCGACGTAGTAGATAATGCAATTCCTCGACTGAAATAGAACAGAACCGTCGTTAAATATTACTGAGTGGTAACGGCAGTTAATCTTCATGGTGAAAGACTCATTTTCAAATACTATATTTAGCATGCTATGCATAATTAACATGGCTTCACCGAATTTTAATCCCGGTTACTGCACTCTTCTTTGTGGCTCTCTTCTCAGGCATAGCTTGGCCTCTCCCTTCGTGGATCTTTTACTTACATTCAGCAATATATTATAATCTAAGATAAATAAAAGTATGCACAGGGGAAGGAACTACAATCCAGTATCTATGCTACCTCGTACAAGTACTTCTGCCGCCAACCAAGCCAGAAACCAGCCAACAAACAAACCATGCACTATTATGTACTCGTAATACATGTCTGAAGTATTTCAGCCACCTACCAAGCAAGTAACCAACTAACAAACCGTGTACTATATCATATAATACGATTATGTTGTGCTAGATATGGAACAGCGAACAGACCAAGAGATGGGATCCCATCTCCAGAGTGGAGAAGATACCCTCATGAGTTTAATCTTCTCTAAGACACTACCTTCTTTAAACATAGACTACATAGATTAAGGGGATCATGGGGCCCAAATGGGCAACTACAGTCGATGGGCAAGTATTAAATTTCGATGAGCTTGAGTTCATCGAACGTAATTCTAGTGCGGTACGTTAGACAGTCTATTTTACCAGAAAAAATAGCATAATATGGGGGATCAAGCAAGTTATGGGTGAACTGGCGATCTAGGGAGGTGGGATTCAAAACGAAGGAGGGTGCTGTTCCCACTAATGATCCGGTGAATTTTGAACGTGTTGACTGTCTGCGCTGTGATGACTTCCGGAGTGAGCCTATTCCAAATATTCTCTATGAATTACTGGAAAATAGTCATCATGGCAGTGTCATTCAATGTTAACGTTTGATCTAATACACATCTTACAAAATAACACTGGAACTGGTTTCACTTACAATTGAGTCTGAAATGTTAACATACTTGGACTTACTTGACATATAATTATTTAAGGGGCTTCATATGCAGGCAGAATATGAGAATATAAAACTTCTACGGCTACATTAAATGTGGTTTGCTCACAATGTAAGCAAACAAAAACAGCATTACAGGAATATTGTAACCGTACATGGCATGTCCTTCAAGACATAAAAAAGCTTTTATTTCAAGAGCGCCAAATTCTCAGACACGACTATTGTCCATTTGTCCAAACTTAACTAACGGCAGTGCAGAATCGATACGACAGTGCAACTCCACCTTGCATTTACCGTGCGAATAACATCACTATAGGCACGCACGACATGTAGTGGACTTTGCATAGAAGAGCAACACAGCAAGAGACACAGAGGAGGTTGCCCTGGGTAAAACCCTATTAGAACTACTGATAAAATGTCGCATAATTACCGTGCAGAATTATATACTGGAGGTGCTGATGGGTCATCGATTCCCAGGTATGAGCTGATGTTCATCGGGTGTCACAAGTGCTTATCAATCACGCCAAGATCTTGGTAGAACCGTCGTGTTGAACAGCGACTCCATGACCGTGCAGACGCTTGTAACTTTCGGTAACCGAGTTTCTTTATTTTCTGAACTTTGTAGTTAGTTTCTTCTGTTTCTTTCTCTCTTTATTTTCATTTCTATTTTTTAGTAGTCTCGATTATTTTACAACTTTGCAGAGCTAACTCCCGAAAGTAGAAAGAAGTTAAAAATAACTGCAAAGTATTATTCGTATTGAGATCTAAACTGATTTTTAACTAATTTTGGTGTTAAACCAAAGAAGTCGTGCCCAATTTAGACAGTGAACGAACTTCTTTAGCATACTGAGAGTTCACAACACTCCACGACAATGGTGATCCAATTAAGGAGGGGAAGAAACAATCAACTTTTATCATGCCATGCAAAACGAGGAACCTGTACAGAAAAGATTGTTGCGAACATGAGGACAGTCTGACGAGAAAGAAAGAAGAAGAGGATAAGAACAAAGACTGTGCTCAATAGCACCAGTTATAAAACCCAACTGTATCATATTGTGCTACCTCGGGACAAAGGAGTTTTTTCGTAGAAAGACAACATGACAAGAACACTTAATTGATGTAGCATAACAGCTCAGTTTAAAAATGATCACACCGTGGCCCAGGTATACGTTCAGCGGCAAAGCGCTGAATCTAACGAACTAGCAGTGCGACCCAATGTACCCTAACACTTCCAGTCTCGGCAATAACATTTCAAAGCACAAAATATTTTTGTGAGACGTAGTATTATGAAAGCCTCTCTGGTGGGAAACATCACCCACTAATACATTAATGATATGGTTATACGTCACGGTAACCCGTGAGGGTGAAACTCGCGCTGAACAATTTGCAATTTGAAATTTCCCGACTTGTCAGCTCTTGGGGTGCAATCGATTGGGCAGTGAAATTAGGCCTTCGAGGCATGGCTTCTAAACTTCAAAGAGGTGCCTTGGGTTCGACTCGATGATTGAGGTTGAGGCGGGGTCCGTTAATCAATAACAAGTTATGTGAGGCTTCCAAGAACTCTTGCTTCGTAAAATGGAGCTCTCAGTCGCCTCAACAGTCGGGTTGCTTCTAGCACCTGCTACAAGATTCAAAATGCCGAAGCCAAAGCTCATGCCGGCAGTTCCGAACAAATCAAGTCGAGCTGGTTTGCGTTTAATCGACCGTGACTACCCAATCGAACGAGCTATTGAAACGGAATCTGTTCCGAACTGGCCCACTATGCCAGTACCTCAGTGGAGTGACTGTGATATTTCAACTCAATGCTGGCCGCAGCCCTGTAGCAGTTCCCATACTTCTCGCTTTCTATGTTATGCGGTCATTTTTAAAAGCTCTGAGGCCCCATTATAAAAGCGCTGCAGTTAGTGGACTTGGCCCATTGTTGTAGGCTTTGCTGTTAGTGGTTCTAACCTTTTTGTTGTAGGCTTGATGGTCAGTGGCTCTGATCCAAATGATGTAGACATTACGGTCAGTTATTGAAACCTATTTGTTATAGGCTGTATGGTCGGCTGTTCTGCCGCCCTTCCAATTATAATAATGGCGTGGTTTGGCTGGACAACTGGGCCATAAACTTCAATAACTCTGTTTAAGGAACTATATAGCTTGAGTAGCCAAAACAGGTCTATCTTTAGGTGATAACGGTTTGGGCTTAGAGACGGTCGGAGGGCCTCCGGAAGCACATCATCCAAAAGGAGGCTTCGTGCCCCGGAATGCTAGAAAAAATAAAGAGATGTCACAGGGCCGCGCCCAGCTCTGCACTTGACGTTTACTCCCCTTCCCCCACATCCTCTCCCTGCCCTACCCCAAGAGTAACAGCAGCACCCCTCCTCCCATCCCTTGGGTTCAAGTGACAGCGTCTGCCGCACTTGTTGCTAGCGACGTGTTTACGATATAGTGACAGAATATACATTTAATACATATAGTGTTAGTTACATTCCCGATTAAATATAGAACCCTTCTGTGCCTATACTGTACACATTTGCAGACGTTAGAGACCGTGTTATTCCTACAAAATGCAATGCTCGATTCGGGCATGCAAGAGTTACGGTACGTGATTTTGGGTGCCGAAATTAAGCCTGTGAGGCTTGACTAGTGCGAAACTTCAGGCAGGCGCGCTGGCTTCGACCCGTTCAAATGAGCTGCATGTCTTGACCCGATATAGGTTATCATTGCGACTTCCAGAAACGCAATCTTGCTTCGTAGGGAGATAACAGCAGGCTCAACGTTATCGCGTTGGATCTACACTAGCAGTTACAACATGATTCAAAGTGGCAAAGCCAAAGCATCTGCCTGAAGTTTGGACAACTCAAGCCATGGAGGCTTATCTTCGCACGCAATCCAACGTGCCCCAAGAGGCTTATGAAGCACAACCGGTACATTGCAGTCTAGAAATTAAGAATATTCTTCTACAGTTCAGGACTGTGTTTTTTGTCTCGATCATTCCGAAGCCCAGGCGACATTGGAAAAGTACCTTTTACAATGAGTCAGTGCAATCATAGTTGTTACACCCTTCCCTAACAGAATTTTCTACCTCCTCAGAAGCTGTTGTACGACGTTAGCTGTTGGAGCGGCCAAGAATTCTAGTAGGGTTACTATCCTCTTTAGCCCTATTCCTAGCAGGCTGCTTTATTTTGCTGCAAGAAGTGTTCTTTGTACTACAGTATCTCTACGGAGGAATGAAGCCTCCTTTTAGTGAGGTAGAAGAGCCTGGTAAGCATATACTGAATCAATTTCTTAGAAGTCAATATAATACCTATATAACCCGAAAAATCTTTGGTATTTTGCTACTAAAGGTTACAACTCGATATTGAAAAAAAAAATTAACGTATTCATGTAGAATGAAGCATTCTAAGACTTTTTTTACGAATGACGCTTTCGTCGGAAATGCTTAGTTTTCGAGATATTAGGTTGATTAAGATTAGGAAGGTTAGGAAGGTTAGGTATGGTTAGGTAAGGTAAGGTAAAGTTAAGTAAGGTAAAGTTAGGTAAGGTTAGGTTAGGTAAGGCAAGGTAGGAAAGGTTAGGCTAGGTAAGGTTAGGCTAGGTAAGGTTAAGCTAGGTAAGGTTAGGCTAGGTAAGGTTAGGCTAGGTAAGGTTAGGCTCGGTAAGGTTAGGCTAGGTAAGGTTAGGCTAGGTAAGGTTAGGCTAGGTTAGGTAAGTTCAGGGTAGTTTACGTATCAGTGGGGTCACCGGTCATTTTTCCCATAGGAAAACAATTGGAACTTCAAGGTTAAATATCTCGGAAACTTAGCACATGCACCGGCAACATCATTCGTGAAAAATGTCCTAAAATGCTTCATAGTACCTAAATTTACCAATATTTTTTCCAATATCGAGTTGTGACCTTTAGTAGAAAATTATCAAATCTTTTGCTTAGGTAAAAGGTTGAAAGTTATTTCGTTGAAATTTCCTCATCCACTGTAGGTCATTTAAGAATAGTCACCAGAAACGAAGGAAGCCCAAAGCAAAGACTTCCAACAGATCGATCGCTCTTTCAACGAACCTGTGCAAATTTCAAACCCTCTGCTAACCAGTCCCGCTGTACTAGCGTCACGTTTCAATCGGCCTNCCCCGCCATAGCCCCGGAGTAACAGCAGCACCCCTAACCCCTTCCCTGGGATCCAACTGACTTCGTCTGCCGCACTTGTTGCTAGCGACGTGTTTACGATACACATACATGTAGTGGCAGCAATGCATATAATGTTCATTAAATTCCTGATGAAATTTAAAACCCTTCTGTGCCTATACTGTACATATTTGCGCACGTTAGAGACCGTGTTATTCCTGCACATGCAATGCTCGATTCGGGCATGAAAGAGTTACGGTACGTGCTATTGGGAGCCGAAATTAAGCCTGTGAGGCTTGACTTGTCCGAAACTTCAGGCAGGCGCGCTTGTTTCGACCCGTTCAAATGAGTTGTCCGTGTTGACCCGTTATCGGTTATCATTGAGACTTCCAGAAACGCAATCGTGCTTCGTAAAGGAAGATTTCAGCAGGCTCAACGTTATCGCGTTGCTTCTGGACTAGCAGTTACAACTTGATTCAAAGTGGCAAAGCCAAAGCATCTGCCTGAAGTTTGGACAAGTCATGTCTTGGAGGCTTAACTTCGCACGCAATCCAACGTGCCCCAAGAGGCTTATGAAGCCCAACCGGTACATTGCAGTCTAGAAATTAAGATTATTCTTCTACAGTTCAGGACTGTGTTTTTAGTCTCGATCATTCCGAAGCCCAGGCGACATTGGAAAAGTACCTTCTACAGCAAGTCAGTGCAATCATAGTTGTTACACCCTTCCCTAATAGAATTTTCTACCTCCTCAGAAGCTGTTGTACGACGTTAGCTTTTGGAGCGCCCGAAAATTCTAGTAGGGTTACTATCATCTTTAGCCCTATTCATAGCAGGCTGCGTTATTTTGCTGCAAGAAGCGTTCTTTGTCCTACAGTATCTCTACTTGGGAATGAAGCCTTCTTTTACTGTGGTAGAAGAGTCTGGTAAGCATATACTGAATCAATTTCATAGAAGTCAATATAATACCTATATAACCCGAAAAATCTTTGGTATTTTTTTCTACTAAAGGTCACAACTCGATATTCAAAAATTTTTTAACGTATTCATGTAGAATGAAGCATTCTAAGACTTTTTTTTTACGAATGACTCTTCCGTCGGAAATGCTTAGTTTTCGAGATATATGACTTTGAAGTTCCATTGTTTTTCAATGGGAAAAAGTTAGGTTGATTAAGGTTAGGTAAGGTTAGGTATGGTTAGGTAAGGTTAGGTAAAGTTAGGTTAGGTAAGCAAAGGTTAGGTTAGGTAAGGTAAGGTTAGGCAGGGTTAGGTAATGCAAGGTTAGGTAGAGTTAGGTATGGCAAGGTTAGGTAGGGTTAGGTAAGGCAAGGTTAGGTAAGGTAAGGTTAGGTAAGGGAAGGTTAGGTTAGGTAAGGCTAGGTAGGGTTAGGTAAGGCAAGGTTAGGTAGAGTTAGATATGGCAAGGTTAGGTAGGGTTAGGTAAGGCAAGGTTAGGTAAGGTAAGGTAAGGTTAGGTAAGGGAAGGTTAGGTTAGGTTAGGTAAGGCTAGGCTAGGCAAGGCAAGGTTAGGCTAGGTTAGGTTAGTTCAGGGTAGTTTACGTCTCAGTGGGGTCTCCGGTCATTTCTTCCCAAAGGAATACAACTGGAACTTCAAGGTAAAATATCTCAGAAACTAAGCATTTGCAACGGAAATGTCATTCGTGAAAAATGTCTTAAAATGCTTCATAGTACCTAAATATATCAATATTTTCTTTAATATCGAGTTGTGACCTTAAGTAGAAAATCATCAAAGCTTTTGCTTATGTAAAAGGTTGAAAGTTATTTCTTTAAAATTTCCTTATCCACTGTAGGTCATCCAAGAATAGTCACCAGAAACGAAGGAAGCCCAAAGCAAAGAGAAGGTTGTCTAGCTAGCGAGAAAGTTGCTTGGACACGTTTAAAGTTTGGGAGACGATTGGTCAGGGCGACATGATCGCAGTGCAAAGTTAGCCGGAGAATAGTTCCCTTACTCAGGGCATTTCCTGTTGTCAAGCGATAAACTTCCAGGGCAAAGTCGTTTTGTGGAATTGGCAGGGGAATGTCGACTGCCCCATACCAGGTGACGGCGGTCGGTTCTGATGGGTGTAAGGCAATGCATACCGACGAGCCTAGCCGACTGGTTTGGGTCTGCGTTGTGCCACCAGCATGCTTACCTCCACAGTAAGGAGATTGAAAGCTTAGAAAAGGCTGTCTCCGGTTGCGGAACATTGCTATAATGTAGTATTCCTTCGCCGTGATGTACATGAAGTTACCATGCACACTCTGACGCCAATGACGACAGTTCTTGATTTATTTTTTTATAAGTTGTTTGAGTACATTCTACATTATTCTAATGATGCTTCATACAGTAGGTAAAACCCCAGGTTAATGAACATCGCCGAAGGCTTCAGAGTTATATAACCCTTGATAGCCGCAATCAAATGTTAGAAAATTCTGATGCTAGAAGGAATAAATGTTTCACAGCGCATTGCAAAAGTACAGCGAAGTATCGAGCAGATACCACTGCCAAATGATGAAAATAACGTGAAAGCATTTATAAATCTAGACCGCCTCGTAGCGCAAGACTATCACCTGCGTTGTGAGGCAATTTTCAACTCAGTCAGTTCTGATTGTCAGCTAACTCATACAGTAGTGGCATTGATCACATCTAGGTCAACCCACCAGACTCACTGAAAAATAAACATGAACATTGCTCAACTAATTTTCCCTCTTTTTGGGTGGGCAGACATGTAGACAAATATATAGGCACTGAAATCTTTAATGAAAACATTATCACCTCTTTCACCTCGTTTGTGGGCGATAATGAGTTTCGATGGGCGCCATGGGTGAAAAGGCATGTTCTCGCCTCATCTGTCGCATATGTAAAGAACGATAAAATGTTAAAGTGTGTTACTGCAAAGCAAATAAACTCTCAAATCAAAGCTTTACTATACAATACTACCACAAAATATCNTTGTGGGTGATAATGAGTTTTGATGGGCGCCATGGGTGAAAAGGCATGTTCTCGCCTCATCTGTCGCATATGTAAAGAACGATAAAATGTTAAAGTGTGTTACTGCAAAGCAAATAAACTCTCAAATCAAAGCTTTACTATACAATGCTACCACAAAATATCACGCGGCTTACTGATTTTCTGCAAACGATTGACTATAAATACGCCAAATATTATGGGTGATCTAGAGGCTAGAGTAGATTTCAAGCTTGTGAATAGACTCGTACATGGTGTCAAGTAATTACGTTCATCAAATCGATGATATCTAGGAAAGGGTTTGATAAGCAATTTTAAACAAGTATACATTTTTTTCATATTCTACTGAGGGTTTGAACTCTGAAACAGCACCTTTACTCTCAGGACGCAACTCTGGACAAATTGTGAGTGGAAGTGCGCCCGTTAGCTTCGCCACCTATTGGTGAATGGACCAAAGGCAGGACGAAATTGTCCCTCTCGCAATTGGCGATACTGCCTTTGATCTCGACTTTAGGAAAACGTGACCTTCAATAGCCGATACACCCAACGCACCTCAGGATATTGCTAGAAGTAAGAAGAAAATCTCCTTGAGCAAAATGGTCTTCATAAAATAGATTTTACAGGTTGAGTATTAGTGCAAGATATTTTCCTATCACTTCAATGTAAATATTATTGAGCAAATATGTCTAAACATGAAATTAAAGCAAAGCTAGTGCAAAATATTATTCTGGAAGTTAAATGAATACATGCATGAAGAAAATGGCTGCGTAAACTGGAGGAAACGTTGAATTATTGCGAAATACTGTTGCGGGAGTAGGACGAAAATATTCTTGAGAATATAATGTGCGCATGAACTGGAGTGGCAGTTGAGAATGCACAAGATATTGCAATGGAAGTCTAACTGAAATAATCTTGGGCAGAAGCTCCGTCATACACTGAAGGGCTTGTTGCGCGGTTGTATGTTCGTAGTAATAGTAGTAGTAACAGAAAGGATAAAATGAATAAGATTTTACCGTGCTGTGAGCATAACGCCTGGAGCAGAGGCAGAATATTGTTTTCATTTTCCAGTGGAATGAAAACGACTTTCGATGGAAGTGCCAACACAAATTGAAGTGCTAACTGAGAACCTGAGAGATATGCTGAAAGTTCAATAAAAAATACCCTTTTGTGTTTGCCTAAAGTGAAGCATTAATTGTCCGCGTACGGTATCCCTCGTGTACCGCTCGCATTGGTTGATTTGATAAACTTACCTCGTTATACCGTACAAGTCAAATTGCCCCTCCGATACTACAGTACATATAACAATAATTAATAACGTTTCCAAGCTTTCAAATGACCTTGCACTGAAAGATTTTCTTCGTGGACATATCTTTTGACAAAAATATGCAACGTGATTAAATAATTTTGTACGCGCTATCATCTGCGTCAGCGGTTTGTTAGTAAACAAGTCAATTAAAGTGCAAGTATATATTATTCCAAGGATGGTGCAGTTGTAGCAAAAACATTGATGATATTTCTGGGTAAATATAACTATTCTATGGTTGCGAGTCGTCGTGCAGGGCACAAAAACATAAAATTAATAGGAAGTTCTAGTAATGGTGTCCTATGTTCTCGAGGCTCTTTTTAGTTTACTGCTAACATTTTAGTAAAACAAAAATGTACTTTAAATCGGTTGAGAAAACCATCTCGACTCGTAAATGCACTATCCTTAGTTTTATGTTCATAATAATTACGCAATAATTATAGACTTATAAAACTAGAAAATGAAACTACTACATGCTTACATCTATTTCACAGAGTGATGCGAGTAGGCAGCTCTACAGACCCATAATTTTATAATCAGTAGGTAACTCCTTCAGAGCAGAGTGGTTGGCAATAGATGATGATGAAGATATGAATGTTTGGGGTATCAAATTCAAATATATCACTCGCGTGGGAGAAAATAGAGTGAGATAAGAAGCCAATCCATGTTTATCATTTAAATATCAGCATATAGCGAGTGTACAGCGCTTACACATGTTATGCGGCCTTTAGCAGGTCATATGGCACCGGAATGGTATAAAAATAATGAAAAGGGAAGCCTCAAGTCACAGTTCATGAGTTCGGCATTTATCTTTCCCGTGGAAAGAAACGATGCAATGGAAACAGCATACACCCAAGCACTACAATAACAATTATTGTAACATGATGTACCTATGTTGTGAACATTTTGTTTCATTGATGGAAAAATTTTTGGCCCACTGCTGTATGCTTAACCATTGTCTCTACCGTGAACAGAGAGCTGACTGTACATATTACTACATAAGAACAAAAGTAATAGCAAGCTCAAGACGAACCTCTTGCGTCGATGTGGAAAAAAATTGTTGGGCCCCTAATGGAGCCATTGTAACGACCATGATCAGAGAGCTGACTGTGCGGCGAGACTCTGCGCTTCAGTGAAGAACAGCCCAGGTTTCTCAGCTAACTGAGCTTGATAAGTAAAGTGTTACCTAATCTCCTTCCATCTTTGATTCCCCTCAAACGCTGGCAGCTAATTGGATCTTACCTATTTTAAGCTAAGGAACATTGCTCGGAATTGAAACAGCTTCTTTACAACAGCTTGAAAGGAACGTAACCTTGGGAAATCTGGAGAAGAGATTGAGCCCAGTCATCGATAAGGGAATTCGGAATAAAGCTGCAATCGAGCCTCGTACGAGTAATTTCATTACTCGTACGACCCTTGCAGACTCTGGATACACTACATAGTAAGTTTTCTAGCAGCAGAGTGACGGCAAAATATTATTTTGACGTCAATGATTGGCACGCTAAGATCGAGTTGAACTAATCTCATTCGTTTCAGGCACTGGAATTTCAAGGTCAATTATCTGATAAATGTACGGGAGCATTAGA
Source organism: Parhyale hawaiensis (assembly GCA_001587735.2). Taxonomy (NCBI): domain Eukaryota; kingdom Metazoa; phylum Arthropoda; class Malacostraca; order Amphipoda; family Hyalidae; genus Parhyale; species Parhyale hawaiensis. The sequence continues at coordinate 2,222,216 of LQNS02276622.1, forward strand.
TAATTGCTGACAATCGTCTATAACTTTCCAAGTGGATTTGGACAAGCATTTTTCTATCGTGTTACAGGTGGTAATCGCATTCTGATTACTTTTGGCGCGGTCGAAAAATCAATTTTTCAGAGAAGAATTTAATTTTCACGAATCTTAAGGATAATCGGTGTGAATCTTGACTCAAAGTGGCCAAACCAAAATTCATGAGTCCAATTCGAGACCAGGTAGAGCTAATGAGACAAGCTCCTCTCGTAGCAACTGGCACATCCGTTGACACCCTTTGGAGCGTTGGGATCCACAGGCCTTAACCAGCCTGTTTTTAATTGCGTTAGTCATTGATGGTCAAACTCCAATAAAAAAGACGCGACTTGCAACTTGAAATCGAGTGAAATGACGCTGCAAGACTTGTTGTTGTAAAGAGAAGAAATAATAAATTTTTCCCAAGATACACCTAGTCGATCATAGTAATTTAATAAACCAGGATGATGTGTCTGGCTAACCAGCTACTGCATAGCATTAGAGCGGAAAAACCCAAAGCTTAAAATGTTCCTCATTAATATGGCAATATGAAATTCAGTTCAAATAGCTAGAAAATATTTGCAAACTGCTTTAGCTGTGCAAGCGAGACAACTTATTCTCAGCGAAGCATATCGAAGCTGGCCCTTATAACAGCAGACTCAAATCGCATTATAAAGGAATTTACACCAAGGAACATGCCGTCGATCATCATATGTACAGCGAGAGTAATTTATAGTGAGCTTATTTTCTTTAACTTGAAAGAACTTCAGACAGGAGCGCTGGTTTCGCCCATTTTGATCTAGTTTCAGAAGTTGAGTAAAATTCGATTACGCCTAAGTAGGCCAGAATTCCATTTTATGAAGCACGACTGAGCACTTTTGGGCAGCGTCAACTGCAGCGTCAAGGGCAGGTGATTTATTTAATCCTTGAAATAGAACCGAAAGTAGTGAAACCAACGCTCATGACTAAAATTTGGATAAGCCAAATCTAACGAGCTTCACTTAACTCGTTAATTGGTGTCGTGTTAATAATGCAGCAAGAACGTCATGTTTTGACCCTTTCTCAGCCAGTGACAATAACCATTAGGGACGTACTTTTTATTGTGCATGGATGAGTCCATTTATTTTCTATTGATAGTAAATACTACATACTTAGGAATCCATTATCCTAATACGTTTAACAAAGTGAAAGTGGTAGCAAATGGTGCATAAAATAGCACGTTAAAAATCTGCAAGTTTTATATGAAAATAAAGGAGGAATTAATAGTTAACCCTTTCGTACTCACTGCACTCATTTGAAATCAGTAGAAAACAAAATACTGTAATTCCTATAATAGATGATGCTTCATGCAGACACCCTATTTGAACCAAGCTGCATTAGTTTGCTAGACGTGTTCTTTATCCTACTACATAATTATATTCCTACGGAAGAAAAAGTTTACGCAGAATAAAAGAATATTCGCCCCTGCCAATTAACAGATTCAGTGTACACTGTACAGGGTACACTCCAGTACAGCACGCTTATGTAGCAGGCCCGCCACAGAGGAGATACATTTCGAAGATTAACAAAAAGGGGACCACTTTCTCCTGACACTCACCTCCTGCAACGATATCGGCATGCACTCTCGCAGATAAAAGTAATGCATTTTGCCATGCTCTCTGCGATTCAATTACGACTTTTTTTCCACATGAACAGAGGATTTATTGCGCTCCTAATAGCACCGAAGAGCTGCCAAGCTCTAAACCCAACTTCGCCTTTATCCAGGAACCTCCTCTAAACGTTAAAAGGTTTCAGGCGCGCTCAGTTAAACTTCAAAAGAAATGCATTGGAACTGTAAAGAAGAGCACTTGACTATGGTTGTGGGGAAGCCTTTCTAAAAACCATCCGCGGCGTATCTATTGCGCGCAGGGAAAAGTTGCTCGAGTCAGTCGAAATGCACTTTAGAAATGTGGGACGATAAGTCGCCCTTAATGAGGCAACTCAATAACCGGTGGGAAAATATTTGTTTTCTTTCTTTCTCAACTCAATAACCGGTGGGAAAACGTTTGTTTTCTTTCTTTCTTTCTTCCGTTGTAACATGCATGCTAATACAGTACAATGCGGCATTATCATCTACACCACGGAGGTCATAGGCTTGTCTCTTTATCTGTCCGTCATAAAGATAACTCAAGAACTTCTGGGCGGATCTTCATGAAATTTAAAGGATTGCAAGGCAAGTTAGGCGAAACAGGTGATTTACATTTGGTGAAGATCCGTTCAATTGTTTGTCGCATTTTTTTTTTTTTGCAACATAGCTCAAGTTATCAACGGAGCTTCATCAAAATCTGAACGATATATTACGAATGTAATGAGGACCAAATGGAAAAATATTTGTGACGATCTGTTTGTCTATTTGTCTCAATGTTTGGTTTTGCGGTTATATTTTGCAGTTATATTAAATAATTGAAGTGTCCATAAATCAGTACTAAGCTCTCTTGAGAGGAGGGACATTATTATTATTATAGTATGTCAGGATAAATGTTGAACCCATACACGAGGGTGTTCCCACACAGGATCAATGCGCATGGGCACAGCAAATCGAAAAAAAGGAACAGCAGAATAAAGTATAAACAGTAGGAGTATGAAAGTAAAAGGAGGTAAAATGGGCACGTAATTGTTAATTGTTTTTGTATATGTAACTAGCATCACCCCAACAGTCATGAATAAATTTTAATGAAATTTACAGGAACTGTTAGCATTGTTGAGAGACACAAATGAGCAAATTTCTGTGATGATCTCTACCCCAGTTATCTTAACGTTTGTCAGATCATAATTAACAGTAAAAGTCAAGAACAGATCTTCAAAAAATTTGCAAAAACTGTAAGAATGTTAAAAGGCACAATTGATCAAACATTAGAGATGATCGGAAAGAAATTTTAGATCAGAACCAATTTTAAGTTTTCATTAACATTGCGTTGATATGCGGAGGTGTGCGCTGTCACAGTGCTTCTTTAGTTTTTATTGGAAACTATTTTTTACTAGAACTGCGTGTCAAACTAGATATGGTTTCCTGATGTATTGAACTAGAAATAAAATTTGTTTAGATATTATAGATATGAGGAAATTTCAATAAACTTAAAAATCGCCGCCATCGCCGCTACCAGTTCTAGAGGTAACACGAAACATCTTATACCGGGTTTTTCCATAGTTTTTTTTTTTTTTAAAGTAGACCCAGAGATAATATTACCTTGGGCTGCTACGTGAAGGGGTCAATTTATTACCATTAGTGGGGTTATATGGTCACTATTATTTAACCCTTCACTGCATGACGCGTCGTAAACTAGTACAAAGAGTTGAAAATGTAAGTACTTATAATAAGCGTCACATGACATGTTTACCAAAGTGTTCGTTTTTATTCGTATGGTACAGGCCTGAGTAAGTCACACATTGAAGGGTGGAGTCTGCATAGGAGAGCCCACTACTTAATCCCTCTTCTTCGCTCTTCCGCTCCAACTACACAGTTTGACATCTCTGAGCTCCGCATATCAGCGGCTCTTGATTGTGCTTGCGTGCATTCATGATAGTCTCTTAGGCAGCGATTCATCCCCCTTTTCTTCTCTTTTCTCCAGTCCTCTATATCCTACTAGCATAATGGCAATAGCTCATAGAGGGCCGGGGCGTAAGTTCCGGTCTCTCTTTGGGAATAGGCCTGTTGGTTCGTCTGCTGCCGCCTATCTAATCTAATTTAATTACGGAGGAAAATTACCAAATGTAAATAAATAACTTTCACTAAATACGCAGACACCTCTGACTTCGAAGTCTGAATGACTTCACAATAGGGAAATGATGACGATACTAACGTCCCCCGCTGGCAGTAGGAGAACACCTCAAAGATTAGTCACTTCGGTCAAATAGTGGATTAGTAAAAAAAATCCTGGTCTGAAATGTTATAGGGCAATTGAAAATTATTTCATGTTGCATATATTACACCATGATTATACGCTAATTGATGGTAATGCATTAGCCCGTATAAACGGAACGTCGTCCCCAATAAGCGAAGCTACTTTGTGAGCAATATAGCATTTGATTCCGCTGCGGCAGATTTGGTGGCATTATGCGGCTGATTGCTTTACCCCAAAGAAGTTAGTCTATTACATTTCTTTGCTTTACCTGGTGGTCCTATCAAATAGGGAGGGATTTAAGCTCGAACATTTATTTGCGTGGCCACCAATATTTGTGACTGGGGTCAATCACTAGTTTGATCTTTGTGTACTTTGTGCTTGTAAGCATATTTGTGAACCCATTATGTTCTTAATAAAAGTTATTGATTTAGCTGTGGAACTGTCATTCCGAAATCTACAGTAGCTCCTGATACAGTCAAAAATTGTAATCATTAGCCAAGGGAATGGTCTTCTTTTCACTTATAATTTCACGGTGTCTTCTGGTAGCCAATTCAGAAGTTTAAGCAAGTTTTTAGTGTGCTATTATTTGTAGAGGTAAATCCACTAGTTTAAATATTAACAACTGTTTACAGGACATTACATTGCTACCACTTAAAAGAACGGTTGTAAAGAGTTATAAAAATGCACACTTAAAAACACTATAAGCTTGAAGGCTACTATATAGTTTACGCCAACTGAGGAAGATTCGTACAATACGTTACCAGAGAAGCAGTGAAAAGGGGCTACATCTACAGTAGTGGCTATTACATCAGTGTAAATAAATCCAGGAGAGAGCATTAATTTAATCAGCTTATAACAGTATTGTCTTGGGATTAGTGCTTTCAAATTTTACCTCTAGGTCGAATTGCCGATTGGTTGACGAAATTTAACCATTGCAGATGAGAAAGGAAGTGCAGAAATACTAATACAAAATTGCATTAATCTCGATTAGAAAACAGAAACAGCACACAGCGGTGACTGCAAACTATAGCAACTTTAACTGACGTTTGAACGCTCAGGGACCTCCCAGCCCATCAAATTCGGAGTGAGAACGAGGTTCTGTGTAACAGACGTCTGTGAACGAAACTATGTAGATGGAACAGAAGTCGATGAACGAAGCTCAAAGCAGTCTGGACAGAGAGCCACGATGAAAACCATACACCCTCGCGGTTACTCCGCCGGCTGCAGAAATCTCTTTACACAGTAAAGCTTCGCCAACCCTATATTTAGGGATGTTGCAAGCAATGTTATTCCTCCGCGACAAAAGCTTTACATTTGCGCTTCAGGAGCAATAAACGCAAACTAAATCGCGGGTGCAAAATGACATTCTATTCAGGAGAGAAACATAGACTGCATGAGCTTCTGAATAGCCAGTAAATCATAGTCACAGAGGCAATGAGATCTTGCTTCTGCGTGATTAATGTGCTCTGTAGTCTGAAAGGAACTCCATTACTATTGAGCAAATACACTTAGTGCTACAGCCCAGCAGTTTCTGCCTTGCCATGTATTTTCTGCCTTTGTGGCCTTCACTCAGGTGAGTTTAGATTTATTCTGGGTTCTATCGATAATGATTGCAACAAATTTTGCACGCGAAGCAGCCACATGCCAATAGATGTGATAAAAGAGTGGAAGTTGAAAGGCAAATACAGCATCTGGTGTGCTAATGTCATACCGAGCGGACCACGCTATCAAAATTACGGCAAAGAATATGTATCGGTACCTCTTCATTGCTTATGCTGGTGGTCATGATCGTACAGTAAACAGGATGCCTGGCATTCACGAGAGACACAGCCTGAGTTTCCTCTAACAGTAAAAATTTCACATCAGTAACCATGTAGCTCTAGTCTGCAGAGGAGCCCCAGGAAAAATAGATAAATTTTGTTGTCGATAAATCTTAGAAAAGTAAAACAAAGATTACTACATCGCTCCCGTCTTACGATAGGCATAACGGTAATGTTAACTTTGACTACACCCTCCTCTGGGAAATCCACACGCACTGGTTCTTGCGGCAGACATAAGCTAACTGGCTCCAGAGGAGTAAGTGCAGCTGCAGTCGACGACTGGTCGCTACGAACTATGGCACCGAAACGGAAGGTAAGCGAACCCCTACCCTAAGGTAGGTACCCCGATGGTTGCAATGAGCACAAGCAAATGTCCGGATTTAGCGCGCTGGGTAACTCGACGAAGACAGCGCCAGGCTTGGGGATCGTTCTCGGGACCACAAGCACAACTGTGCAGCACGCAACGTCCGCCGTAACCGTGGTTACGATACAAAGGGATATACCGAGCTGCTCGCAAGTTATGCAAAAGCCAATCTTCAATGAACGAAAATTTGAAGGCGATTCTAAGAAAAGAAATAAAAAGTCTTCTACCGATAGCAACAAACCTGGCCAGTACCATTGCCCGTACCGTACCTTTTTCATTGTTTGTGGTCACAATTTTATAACAAAAAGTCATTTCTAATTGGATCATTTTTAAAAAGAACAATAAAACTTG
>LQNS02276622.1:2228740-2239131 GCA_001587735.2 Parhyale hawaiensis
GAAGGCGATTCTAAGAAAAGAAATAAAAAAGTCTTCTACCGATAGCAACAAACCTGGCCAGTACCATTGCCCGTACCGTACCTTTTTCATTGTTTGTGGTCACAATTTTATAACAAAAAGTCATTTCTAATTGGATCATTTTTATAAAGAAAAATAAAACTTGAATGCCTCGTGACGTAAGACCATCTGCCGCCGTGGAAGCAAATCGCCCTGGTGGAGGAAAATTCAACGCCATCGTTTTTTATGGTCGGCTAGGTCCAGTTTTTGACATGGGTCACATCTAGGTCAACCCACCAAACTCCCTACAAAAAATTATGAACATTGCTCAACTCCTTCGACCACTTATTAGGGGGGCAGATAAATATAGTTAAGTCTTCAACGAAAATATTGTCACCTCCCTCACTTCGTTCGCGGGTAATGAAGATAGCAACATACGCTGTGCTTATGAACACAGAAACATATTTTCAGTAATACCCGTTCTAGGCTATCATCAAAACTTTCAGCGAATACCAAATAGTTTATTATGTCTATTAGGAGTTGTTTTTGGTGAACAGCTTCAAACGTTTATCCAGTATGAGTTTTTCTCTTAAGAGGTAGGTTTGTTAGGAGTGTTTCCTCTGTATTATATTCAAATCGATCGGATAATCCAGCGAAACGTTTGACAGTATCTTCTCAGATGTCGACGTTTAGAATAAATTCTCCATTTTGTAACTAAATTGACAACTTGTTCATATTTTTTTGGCTCTGCATAGTCAAAATATGATTCCTACAATGTAAAATTCTATTATGGCGACACTGATAGCTCAGAGAGACAGGAGCTAATGATGACGTCACAGCGATCGTGAGGAAGTACTGTGATGCGCTTAGGCGTTGTGCCGTGCCGCCCTTGGCGCACTCAAGTGCTGATTGAGCTTCTATAATTCAGTAGACGGTGAGGTAATCAATAGAGTAATAATTACTTTATAATTGAGTAGTTTGAGTCACTGATCCCACTCTAAGGGGTCAATTACACGAGGCTAGTTTACTCGCAACTAGCTGGCTGGTTGACATCTTGGAGAGTAAGCGAGTGAGATAGTGATGATTACACGTACTCTCTCAGGAGCCATATACTGTAGACAGCGAGTGTAATATTATTGGCATTGCACGATACCTAGCTCTTTATAGAATATTTATAAATTTTACAATTGTAGTGTTTGTATATATTGTTGTAATGAATATTTTGGTGTCGATCCGATACCAAAAATCACTTCATGACATGTCAAAAAAGTAAATTTACAAAGTTGGGTATCGGACGTGCCTAGCTACGATAATTGGCCTACGTTGTGTCTAGGATACACTCATTTTTATTTGTTTTATGATGTAAATAGATAAAATGGGGCATTTGAATATTTTTTTAAGACTGGCATTTTTGGGGGCAGATGCTTAAGGGATCAAGGCCTCTTTAAACGAGGCTAATTTACTAGCAATTATGGTGACACTGGGCAAGTTTACAAGCTAATAGTCAACTCGCCAGCGAGTAGCGAGTAAAAGTTAAGCACGTCCAGCTTTACTCGCAGCTTTTTTACAAGCTGCTAGTTCACTAACCAACATGATGACACGGGGCAAGTTTACCAGCAGCTTGTAGACTTGTCAGCTTGTAGCGTGTAAACTAGCCTCGTATAATTCACCCTTAAGAGAATGAAAGCGGAAGCAAGCAAAGTAGGTACGAACGAAAGCCATCCCGAAGGCATGGCTAAGATGACCTACAGGGTCCCTCGGGGGCCACTGCTCCCTCATAACATAAGGTATGGAAAGGATGAATACATATTACACTGAAAACTAGGTCCTCGCTTTTTCTTTTAAATAAAATCTAAAACGTTAAAAATGGCAAGAATTAAGTTTCAAACCTAGTATAAATTTCGTTCGCCTTGAAATATCCACGCACCCCCGAGGCCAGCACCGAGTTATTAGTAAACTTGAATTTCTCCAGCGTTGCTGTTCCCCGAGGACGAAACTAGATAATCTTTGTTTCTTAGCAGTGTGTTTGCACACGCTAATAAATTGATAAGTTACTACAGTTTTAGTAGTGATTAGAGTTCGATGTGTGTACTAGGCAGTGTTTGCACTGTGTAATAATTTGATAGGTTACCATAGGACGTATTAGAGATTACAGCCCGCTTTATTGCGAAGTGAAGGGCGAACAATAACTTTTTAAGTACAGGTTTCCTATCTGGCTCTTGTCGCGTGAGATTGTGCCATATTGCAAGTGGTGTGTTGGCCGAAGGATTCGAGGTACTTCTGTGTTTTAGTTTATAAGTCGCCCAAGGGACGTCCTATCGAGTTATGTTCTCATTGCGTTTCGTAGACATTGTATATATTTATGCACTGTATGTTATTATGTTGATATTTCATGCCTTTCTGTCAGAAATTAAAAGTGCAGAAAAGAAATAAATGAATTAGTCATTTAGAAAGATGTAGTCCAGCCTTTCACGCTACCTGGTAAAACTCCTGGGAATGAATTCCCTCGCTGTAAGAGGTATGAGAGCAAACTGATCTTATAATTACTAAAACCACCAATATACCAATCGGAATTTCTATGGCCCTGAGGCCCAGCTTAAGAAGGAGATATAATTTTTCGAATAACTGAAATAGCTACATATTTAATTAATATATAATAACGGCTATAAAATTATAAATATTGCAATAATTCTAGGGCTAATTCTCTATTGGTAATCGTTGGATTGGCCTCTCTAATTCTTAACCTTTTAGTGCCTGCATACTGTACACATACAGTATGTCAACATTAAATATAGTGTATGAACGAAATTTGATGTTTAGGACTGTGAAAATGTGTTCGTATATACACAGCGAAGTCGGTGGTAACTCTGAAATATCGACAAAAAGCTCAAACGTAAAGCTATTACGTTAACACAACCTGCAGAAGCAGTTCGATCATCGTAGAAGCCTATACCTAATGCAATTTGTTAAATTGGAGTTATCGACTTAGCTGTCTACAAAAGTATATTGTCACAGCCCTAGTGATGTTCAATTGAAGCATTAAAGGGTTAATGGCTTCTTGCTGCAACAAGTGACTCTGGTCTTCCGAGCGGAACGTGGATGAACTTTCAGATTAAAATATCCAAATCGAAATTAAGCAAACCCCCCATGGTATTTTCAGTGACAAAAAAATAAAAACATTGCCGAGGTAGACAGCACATTGAATGTTTCTTGCAGTTAGTGCAGCTGAAGTACCTCTTTTGTATACACTGAGCATACAATGCCTTTGACGCACCTCGTTAATTTCCATTTTTTCAGGGCTGAATCAATCTACTCTTTCTAATGTAGCTCTTTAATATTTCAGAAAGAGTGATGAGCTCCTAATAGAAAGTACTTGCGATTGGTTTATACAGGCATTAATGCGGTCTTCCAACGGATTCGTGAATAATCATTAACTTGTTACGCTGAAAGATTTTTACGAGGCCTGCTAAGTGAGTTTTTCTTCAGCTAAATTTTTTAAGGCAATTTTTGTTCAAATTCCGCACTTTGTATGTAACACTTATGCACCTGACCCATCCTGTAACGCATTACCTTGCAGCCCTCGTCAGCTGAGGCGGGCACAGATCCTAAGAGAAGCGAGGCATTCCATCTTGGGATTGTTGCTCTAATGAGCACTTATGTCTAGCAGCTTTATAGCGAAGGTCCCCATTGGAATTTTCTGCTTTTACTCAGAGCAGTATTTTCCTATGAGGATGCATTTGAACCCTCTGACCAGGACACCCTGGTGGTTCACGTACGGACTCCGAATAACTGGTTGATGGAATGCGATAGTTCTATGATATTTTATAGCTTTCATAACATTGGTGATGTGGATTAGTTGATAATTTGAAATTCTAAGAGGCAAAGTGATGATTAATAGAACTATTACACCAATTTTTCAAACAAAAATTTAGTTAATGAAATAGTTAACCCTCTACTGACACTTTCCATCATATAAAAAGTGAAAGATTTGTTTAATCCTCTGTAAGGAATTGCTCAAGATAATTATTGAAAAACAAACTTAGGCCAGTTAAATGTAAAAATCAACTATATGTGATGCTCTCTGCAGTGATATCACACGAGTAATTCTACCTCCTATGCGAATGACATCACGCTTGATGCTGTGAAAATGTACAGAAATGTAATACACTGTTGTCATTCAGTGCATACATAATCTGGCGGGGGATCCGTGTGTCTCAAGTTGTTTTCAACGGAAGTTCTTTGAAAACTGAAGTTATGGAATTACTGGCTTAGAGGCAAAGGTAAAGTCAACTTGACCATACCCACCTGGGAAACCCGCATGCACTGGTTTGTGCTGCAGATATAGACCAACAGGCTGCAGAGGAGTACACGGCTGCAGTCGACACAGATGTCTAGATCAATGGCGCCAGTGGCGGAAGACTCCACGCGACGATATCTACGGCCCCCAACCCTGCCCATTGCCGGGGAAGGTCAGTAAACCCACAGTAGTATGCAGACCGGATGCTGACCGATCACATCAAGCGCGCAAAGTTCTTGCCTAAACTGGGAGTGAGCTTCGAGTCTGCGGCCTCGAGAGTCAAAGTCAGACGCTTTAATCTGCTGCTACTGCAGGTTGTACAATAGTTTTCTAGATCACTACGAAATACTAATTTGACCCATTTCAACTGAAGAATATAAGCAGGTCCTTACGGCGTGCTTTGTCAACAGATATAACTCAATAAATTCGCCTTTACAGTAAGTTAAAAAGCTTGTTTTGAATGTATGAGCACAGCTTTTCTAAGCGCACTATGGTCAACAAACTTAGCTAGAATGGAAGTACATGAGTGCCGCGCCGGAACGGGGGATCACCTCATCACTAATTAAGATCCGCCTTCCGGTGATATTCCTTCCAGTGAGAGCTAAAAAAAACGTTTTTAATCTTAAACCGCAGTGTCAAATTTTCTTTACTTTAGAAGCAATGCAATTCGTACGAGGGGCAAAATGTTGGTCCGTTGGGTTAGGGTTAGTTCAGCGTTCATAACTCCAAGACACTCCCTGTCGACTGGTAACGCAGTGTAGCCACTATAAAGGAGCGTGACTCGCAGCGACCAAGAGTAGTATTGAAGTTAACATATGATTTGACAAGCGTTAAATTGCCATTGATTGCCACAAAATGACACGTTGCTCTATAACCGCTTCTTATGCATCTGTAATGGCTACTTTACTCACGACACTCGTATAATGCCAGTGCTTGGGGATACCTAAATAATAGATTCTTAACATCGACTTCCGTGTGAGTCGTGATTATTATCGAAAGTTCGTCAAACAATACATGACAATCGACGCACCCAGAGCACTGGATGACAAAAAGTGCACGAATAGAAATTTGAATAAATAAAAAGGTCAGATTTGCATTGTTCTCAATTCGCATGACATTACGGTATTATTCCATATCTATTTCATGCCTCTGTACCCGAAGCATACACTGTGATCCTAAGAGACGAAGAAAGAAGGGACATAGAGAAAGCTAAAATAAACATGGAACCCATGCACGAGGGTAATACCATCCAGTATCGACGCGTATGGACACAGGAAGTCGATAAAGAAAAGGATGAAGAGGACAAAGCATCATCAGTAGCCTTACCAAAATGGAATAACTCAAACTGGACGCAAAAGACAAACGGCACAAAGGCCTAGCTAAGGCTAAGTTAACTGGCGGTTTCCCCTGGGGCGCTGCTTTCCATTACAAATTTAGAAAGGGTGAACCTAACTAACCTAACCCTATGGCGCATCGTACGCCCCCTGAGGTGCATCGCGGGTCACTTACAACTTTCCCGGACGGAGCAGGTTTTCACGCTTTCATTGCTGCAGTTTAATGCTCGTTTACAGACGTATTGTTGGACTGTTATCAGAGCAAGTGCTCCATGCAGTTGTTCCATTAAATAGTTCTTTGCTGAAAGTATGCAGATTGTATTTTGTTTTCGCATTTTTCGGTTTCATACGAACGGGACTCTTTCCATTAACAATGTTTTCCTACAGTACAAAACAAGTCTGAACTCGCATGACCCTATTATAAGTAATGCTTAGAAATTCCTTGTAGCTACATGCACATGGAAAATTTTGAAATTTGCATACTTCAGATACATATAATTCGGCCAAATATTGTCAGATTCCTTTCATTGATGTGTTATTAAAAAGCTTATGGAAACCCTTTTCAGAATATAATATATAGCTACCATGCATAAAACTCAGTTTTGAAAACTTCATCAAAGTGACTGGTTTAAGTGGTTTTGTTGTGGAGGGTCACATATATTGCTGAATGCTTCGATCAGAAATATTTCTATACTATGAGCGAATATGAATAAATCTAGCTATATTGAGTAGGAAGAATTGGCTTTTTAGTTCAGCAATTAGGAATAATTGTTGATCAAATCTTTTGTCACAGCATCTAGAGAGTTTTATGCATGTATGGATAGATAACACTTCGGAGAGAACACTTTCAGCGGAACAAAAGTTTCCCGTTACATACCCCTTGCGCATACTCTACATTCATATTTAGATACGCACCCAGCGCATTGTTATTAGAATTTTAGACACAGTTTGTTACAACATCAGGACGTTTGTATGTATCATGTGTGTATGTGTGTGTGTGTTTTTAAGTTACTGAGCTCATCTCGCTTTCAATTCCATCAAAATTTAAACGTTTCGGTTCGGATGCAGTCCATATTGCAGCCCTAACTTTGCAGTAGAGTAAAGTAGCACATAAGGCAATTCACCTAGCGCGATATTCTCACTACGCGACGGGAAAGTGAGTCTGAGGAATTCACACAACGCGATTCATACAGCGCGAATTGTGCGGTAACATTGATAGTCTCTCCTTGATGTTTTCTACGATATATATTCTAAGAAAATGTCCTTTCTGCGGTAACTAAGATAATCTAACATTTTAAGATATATTGAAGCTACTGTTGCGCACCCAATGATAGCCCAAAGTATATACGAAGAGGCCATTACACGAAACTTGCACATTCTTCAATACATTTCAAATTCAGTAGAATGTATTTTTAAATTTATAGAATGCTTGCACTCCGTAACCCTTAAAATTTGCATGAAGTACTATTTGAAGTAACCAGTCAAGCAGACATTTTTTAATACTTTACTTTACCCCTAAATTACGTTTTCTATGAATTCCAAGGAAAAAGTTTTAGATCGCGTTAAGTGGATAACCGTATAGCGCGAGTACAAAAAGACGTGCTATGTGGTACTCTACTGTACTTCAACTCTGCTTTGTTTTCCTAGCTTATTATAGTGAACATCAAGGTGTTTTCCTACCACCCGACGAAGCCACGAACTGGTGAAGTAAAGCACGGATGAATTTCCAATTTTGACCACGTTATTGGAACGGCCCGCTGATTTAGTAGATGCCCTCTCAAACAAGAATTTTGTGGAAATGCAAAAGGCGGGACACGTTCTGCAGCGTACAGTACCCGAAACACGAGGCGTACTCTAGGGAAATTTATTTGGACCTACAGCCTCCCACATTTTTCCTTTGCTACTCATTCACTTTATAAATCGAACCGCCTTAAAGAACGGATGAAATTTGAGTAATGAAACGCAGCTCTATGATTTTGGTGCATTATATCTACTTGAGTTTCTAGCTTCAACTGCAAAAGGCGTATATGAAAAACCGCAACAATCCTGGCGAATATTTTGATTATGGAGTATGTACATTTACCTCACTGTATTTGTTGTTAATCGTATAATGGCACAAGAAAAATGGTTTCTCGCACGTATATCAGTGCGAGATTCCTCGTGTATATATATATATATATATATGAGGAACGCTGGTCCAAGTAGGGTTAGTGGGGACATTTACATGTGCCAGTACCACAAATTTTTGGTACAGGTTACAAAAATTATCACGGGACAGCTCCAGCTCATTTCTACGCTCTCCATAGACTTGGTAAGTCTACAGGCTTGAATTTCAGTGCAAGTTACATTTTTGTCTGGAGCACAGTCTCTCTGCCAAGGCCAGCATAAAACGCCAAAATTACCGTAATGAACGCATTTGGACACTAATTTAAGTGAAACTCAAGGTGGCACGCGGACACAATGTTGTCCGGAGCCGTGAAGGCCATTCAGGAGGCGCCCTCTGATCGAGCCGATATAATGGCAATTTTTGCCCATGTCGGCGGTCCAGGAAGATTGGAGGCTTGCGTCCATTGATTGGACGAGCATGAGACACTTTGTTACTCACACTGTATGTCAAATGTTTATGAAAATGACAAAACAAAAAGGATACGCATCTTGAAGGCAACGGATCTTGACGTTACCCCGTTACTTGGACGAGCGAGAAACACGGTGACTCACAGTGTATTTCATGTGTATATCAAAGTGAGATATCAGGAATTAGCAAAACGGTTTTTCGGTGTCGTGGGGGATTGAAGTTTCTGTGTTACTTGGGCGAGTGTGGTGCCTAGTCTGTCCTTCAAATTCACGAACATTGGAAAGATGAGAAACTGCGATTAAGTTCAGCGAAGAGCACGAACCCTAAAGTCTATGTGCCGCATTAAGTGATTTACAGATTTTATATGGCCTTGCACTTTTCACAGAGATCTTGCAACATGTCCTTTCCATGTAACAGACCGCGTGGGTACACATTTTTACATTTCTCACAAATAATTGCGTATTCTCCAGCGGGGAATATAGTTGTCGCATTTCAAACATCAGTCTGAGGAATGTAAATTCGATGTACGAACAGCATGAGGAACTTTGAACTCAGCAGGTCTAAACTTAGACTTATGCGCTATTCTTGACCGTTCCAGAAGCTACAATCAAAAAAACTGCTTCTAGAGCGACCAAAAATTTTGTCATCGCAGCGTATAACAGTCAGTTATTATTAGGGTTGAGACTCTGACTTGCATATGATATGCTGCATATGCACGGTAGAACTGTGTGCATATTTTGCATATTATACGCAGGCATATTTACCACAATGCATACAATATGCACGTGCATGCTTTATGCAAGTGCATAATCAATGCATCCTGTGCATATATGCGAATTTTCTAGGACGCTTGCATATATGCAAAGTCACTACCCTAGTTATTATAGAAAGCTAGGGACAACATTATCATACCCGTTAATCCAACACTTCCTGCGTAACTATTCTACCCACACCCTCGATCGCTTATACATATATACCAGTGAGACTCCCAGGAGCTCAGTCTTACTCCCGTAAACTGTAATTTACAGAAGACTCTAATAATTGGGTTATTTCCAACAGCTGCAAGTGTATTTGAAACGAAGAAGAAGTAGTATTCTCTTAACTTAAGCCTCCCAACCTACAGAGTACATTGTGTTTCAAAGAGAGGAAAAAAGGACATACATAGAATAACAGAAGAAAACGTGGAATCCACACACGAGTCACCATACGTAGGAATAGCACGTCTGGAAAGATTAGGAAGAACAGTGAAAATATTATCGGCAGTAGGAGTAGGAAGGAGGAAGGAAGCAAAGGAGTTACGAAGGCTTTGTTCTAGATGTCGAGACACGGCCGTAATGGCAGATCTCAAAAGAAAAATAATGGGGACTTTAAAGTCAAATATCTCAAGAACTAAGCATTTCCAACGGAAACTTAATTCTTGAAAAGTTTTAGAATGCCTTAATTTACCTAAATATGTAGACAAAAATACCATATGTGATTAATGTGCAGTTCAGAAATTAAAAAATATTAATTTCTTAGTTGATGCTAAGATGTTCATACCTAACTGCTAGTACAAGATTGGATCTTAGTTTCTACATGTCTCCTGAATGCACAGTGCAGGATTTGGAATAATTGGCTCAAGAAAGAAACTGCCTGCACTGAAGTATTGATACGTATTACCTAAACCAAAGAATACAATGTATTAATTTATGACAAAGGTTTTACTACAATCTAAAATATCTTCCCTCTATTTCTTAAGAACAAAAGAAAAAACTGGTTGCTCTTGACAAGCCAAGTCGTCAATATTGAAAACTGTGAAATTGAAAGTGTCATCTTCCGGATACACCGCACCGTTGCTTTGTTGGAATTCCCTTGGTGTTAAGTTTAACCAACTAACGCAAACTCTATTTTCTTGACAGTACTACTAAGCTTACAAAAATAGAGGTTTACTTTGGTCGTTGATGAGTTAACTTGCACCCTGAACCTAAAGGGCTAAATGAAATCGAGTAACTCGCGACAAAGACATACCAAAGAAAAGAAACTGACCCTGTCTAGTCAGTCGACTCAGCGATGCAGCGTATCTTCCATGTAGTTTCGTTTGGAAGCAACGGGTGACCTCGTTACAGCCGATAGTATGATTGGATTTTATTGCTTCCTGACAAATGATCCTCTTAGTGTGATTGGCTGCGTATTAGCTCGGGTGGTAGTT
>LQNS02276622.1:2239231-2249567 GCA_001587735.2 Parhyale hawaiensis
ATTATATTCAAATCGATCGGATAATCCAGCGAAACGTTTGACAGTATCTTCTCAGATGTCGACGTTTAGAATAAATTCTCCATTTTGTAACTAAATTGACAACTTGTTCATATTTTTTTGGCTCTGCATAGTCAAAATATGATTTCTACGATGTAAAATCGATTATGGCGACACTGACAGCTCAGAGAGACAGGAGCTAATGATGACGTCACAGCGATCGTGAGGAAGTACTGCGATGCGCTTAGGCGTTGTGCCGTGCCGCCCTTGACGCTCTCAAGTGCTGATTGAGCTTCTATAATTCAGTAGACGGTGAGGTACTCTATAGAGTAATAATTACTTTATAATTGAGTAGTTTGAGTCACTGATCCCACTCTAAGGGGTCAATTACACGAGGCTAGTTTACTCGCTACTAGCTGGCTGGTTGACATCTTGGAGAGTAAGCGAGTGAGATAGTGATGATTACACGTACTCTCTCAGGAGCCATATACTGTAGACAGCGAGTGTAATTGGCATTGCACGATACCTAGCTCTTTATAGAATATTTATAAATTCTACAATTGTAGTGTTTGTATATGTTGTTGTAATGCATATTTTGGTGTGGATCCGATACCAAAAATCACTTCACGACATGTCAAAAAAGTAAATTTACAAAGTTGGGTATCGGACGTGCCTAGCTACGATAATTGGCCTACGTTACATCTAGGATACACTCATTTTTATTTGTTTTATGATGTAAATAGATAAAATGAGGCATTTGAATATTTTTTTAAGACTGGCATTTTTGGGCGGCAGATGTTTAAGGGATCAAGGCCTCTTTAAACGAGGCTAATTTACTAGCAACTATGGTGACATTGGGCAAGTTTACAAGCTAAAAGTCAACTCGCCAGCGAGTAGCGAGTAAAAGTTGAACACGTCCAACTTTACTCGTAGCTTTTTTACAAGCTGCTTGTTCACTAACCAACATGATGACACGGGGTAACTTTACCAGCAGCTTGTAAACTTGTCAGCTTGTAGCGTGTGAACTAGCCTCGTATAATTTACCCTTAAGAGAATGAAAGCGGAAGCAAGCAAAGTAGGTACGAACGAAAGCCATCCCGAAGGCATGGCTAAGATAACCTGCAGGGTCCCTCGGGGGCCGCTGCTCCCTTATAACGTAAGGTATGGAAAGGATGAATATATATTACACTGAAAACTAGGTCTTCGCTTTTTTTTTAAATAAAATCCAAAACGCCAAAAAAATGGCAAGAACTTAGTTTCCAACCTAGTGTAACTCGTTTGCCTAGAAAATTCCACGCACCCCCGAGGCCAGCTCCAAGTCATTAGTTTACTTGAATTTCTCCAGCGTTGCTGTTCTCCGAAGACAAAACTCGATAATCTTTGTTTCTTTGAAGTGTGTTTGCACACGCTAATAAATTCATAAGTTCCCTTAGTTTTTCTAGTGATTAGAGTTCGATGTGTGTACTATGCGGTGTTTGCACTGTGTAATAAATTGATAGGTTACCATAGGACGTATTAGCGATTACAGTCCGCTGTATTGCTAAGTGAAGGGCGAACAATAATTATTTAGTGCAGAGTTCCTATCTGGCTCTTGTCGCGTGAGATTGTGCCATATTGCGGGCGGTGTGTTGACCCAAGGATTCGAGGTACTTCTGCGCTTTAATTTATAAGTTGACCAAGGGACGCCCTATTGAGTTATGTTTTCATTGCGTTCCGTAGACGCTGTATATCAATGCACTGTATATTATTATGTTGATATTTCATGCCTTTCTGTCAGAAATTATAACGGCACAAAAGAAATAAATGAATTAGTCATTTAGAAAGATGTAGCTCGGGCTTACACGCTACCTGGCAAAACTCCTGTGAATGAATTCCCTCGTGGTGAGAGGTATGAGAGTAAACTGATCGTATAATTACTAAGACCACTAACATCACCCATCGGAATTTCTAAGGCCCAGCGGCCCAACTTAAGAAAGGGAGATAATTCTTGGAATAGCTGGAATAGCTACATATTTAATCAATATACAATAACGGCTATAAAATTATAAATATTGCTATAAAAGAAACGGCAGCTGAACATTATTATAATGTCTAACATGCAGTGCATGGGGCATGTCCATCGGCCAGAAGGCTTCCAAAGAAAAGTACTGTAAAGGGAGAGCAAAGCATGAGGGATTAATACATCACTCAAGTCTGTATGTCTTCCCTACTTTAAAGGCTTGAAATGAAACCGCAGTGCATGCGTTACGTTGAATTCTAAGGCTAATTCTCTATTGGTAACTGTTTGAATGCCTCTCTAATTCTTAACCCTTTAGTGCCTGCATATTCTGCACATATGTTAACATTACATTTAGTGTATGAACGAAAATTGATGCTTAGGGCTGTGACAATGTGCTCGTATAGACAGCGAAGTCCTTGGTAACCCTAAAATAACGACAAGTAGCTCAAACGTAAAGCTACGACGCAGAAGCAGTTTGCTGTAGGAGCCTATGCATAATGCAATTTGTTGTTTGGAGTTATCGACTTAGCTGTCTATAAAAGAATATTGCCACAGCCCTAGTGATGTTCAATTGAGGCATTAAAGGGTTAATGGCTTCTTCATGTAGCAAGTAACTCTGGTTTTCCGAGCTGAATGTGGATGATCTTTAAGATTAAAATACCCAGATCAAAACTAAGCAAACCACCGATGGTATTTTCAAAGAAAAAAAAACAATGCCCCGATAGACAGCACATTGGATGTTTTTTGCAGTTAGTGCAGCTGAAGTACCTTTTTTTTGTATACACTGAGCATACAATGTCTTTGACGCACCTCGTTAATCTCCATATTTTTGAGGGGTGAACCAATGTAGCTCCTTAATATTTCAGAAAGAGTGATGTGCTTCTAACAGAAAGTACTTGCGATTGGTTTCAACAGGCATAATTAATGCCGTCTCCCAACGGATTCGTGAATAATCATTAACTTGAAACGCTGAAAGATTTTTACGATGCCTACAAAGTAAGTCTTTTCCGAGCTAAAACTTTGAAGGCAATTTTTGTTGAAATTCCGCACTTGGTATGTAACACTCATGCACCTGACCCATCCTGTAACGTAGAACCTTGCAGCCCCCGTCAACTAAGGCGGAAACAGATCCTAAGAGAAGCGAGGCATTCCATCTTGGGATTGTTGCTCTAATGAGCACTTATGTCTAGAAGCTTTATAGCGAAGGTCGCCATTGGAATTTTCTGCTTCTACTTAGAGCAGTATTTTCCTATGAGGATGCATTTGAACCCTCTGACCAGGACACCCTATTGGTTCACGTACGGACTCCGAATAACTGGTTCATGGCATGCAATGGTTCTATGATATTTTATAGCTTTCATAACATTGGTGATGTGGATTAGTTGATAATTTGAAATTATAAGAGGCAAAGTGATGATTAATAGAACTATTGCACCAATTTTTCAAACAAAAATTTAGTTAATGAAATAGTTAACCCTTTAATGTCACTTTTTTATCATATAAAAAGTTAAAGATTTGTATAATCCTCTATAAGGAATTGCTCAAGATAATTATTGAAAAATAAACTTAGGCGAGCTATATGTAAATATTAACTATATGTGATGCCCTCTGCAGTGCTATCACACGAGTAATTCTACCTCCTATTCGAATGACATCACGCTTGATGCTGTGAAAATGTACAGAAATGCAGTACTACACTGTTGTCAAGCAGCACATAATCTGGCAGGGGATCCGTGTGTCTCAAGTTGTTTTCAACGGATGTGCATTGAAAACTGAAGTTATGGAATTACTGGCTTAGAGGCAAAGGTAAAGTCAATTTGACCGTACCCCAACTGGGAAACCCGCATGCACTAGTTTGTGCTGCAGATATAGACCAACAGGCCCCAGAGGAGTATACGGCTGCAGTCGACACAGATGTCTAGAGCTATGGCGCCAGTGGCGGAAGACACCATGCGACAATATCTCCGACACCCTCCCCCCCTCCAACACTCCCCATTGCTGGGGAAAGTCAGTAAACCCACGCTAGTGCGCAGACTGGATGCTGACCGATCAAGTCAAGCGCGCAAAGTTCTTGTCTACCTGGAGTGAGGTTCGAGCCTGCGGCCTTGAGAGTCAAAGTTAGACGCTCTAGTCTGCTGCTACTACGAGTTGTAAAATAGTTTTCTAGATCACTACGAAATACTAATATGACCCGTTTCAAATGAAGAATATAAGCAGGTCCTTACGGCGTGCTTCGTCAACAGATATAACTCAATAAATTCGCCCTTACAGTAAGTTAAAAAGCTTGTTTTGAATGTATGAGCACAGCTTTTCTAAACGCACTATGGTCAACAAACTTAGCTGGAATGGAAGTGTATGAGTGCCGCGCCGCAACGGGGGATCACCTCATCACTAATCAAGATCCGCCTTCCGGTGATATTCCTTCCAGTGAGAGCTAAAAAAAAACATTTTTAATCTTAAACCGCAGTGTCAACTTTTCTTTACTTTAGAAGTAATGCACTTCCTACGAGGGGCAAAATGTTGGTCTGTTGGGTTAGGGTTAGTTCAGCATTCATAACTCCTAGACACTCCCCGTTGACTGGTATCGTTGTGTAGCCACTATAAAGGAGCGTGACTCGCAGCGACCAAAAGTAGTATTGAAGTTAACATATGATTTGACAAGCGTTAAATTGCCATTGATTGCCACAAAATGACACGCTGCTCAATAACCGCTTCGTATGCATCTGTAATGGCTACATTACTCACGACACTCGTATAATGCCAGTGCTTGGGGATACCTAAATAATAGATTCTTAACATCGATTTCCGTGTGAGTCGTGATTATTATCGAAAGTTCTTCAAACAATACATGACAATCGACGCACCCAGAGCACTGGATGACAAAAAGTGCAAGAATAGAAATTTGAATGAAACCCAAAGGTCAGATCTGCATTTTTCTCTATTCGCACGACATTACGGTATTATTCCATATCTAGCTTAAGCCTCCGTACCCGAAACATACACTGTGATCCTAAGAAACGAAGAAAGATGGCAATACCCTTGCACGAGGGTATTGCCATCCAGTATCGACGCGTATGGACACAGCAAGTCGAGAAAGAAAAGGATGAAGAGAACAAAGCATCATTAGTTGCCGTACCAAAATGGAAGAACACAAAGTGGGCGCAAAAGACAAACGGTACAAAGGCCTAGCTAAGGCTAAGTTAACTGGCGGTTTCCCCTGGGGTGCTGCTCCTCATTACAAATTTAGAATGGGTGAACCTAGCTAACCTAACCGTATGGCGCATCGTACGCCCCCTGAGGTGCATCGCGGGTCACTTACAACTTTCGCGGACGGAGCAGGTTTTCACGCTTTCATTGCTGCAGTTTTATGCTAGTTTACAGACGTGTTGTTCGACTGTTATCAGAGCAAGTGCTCCATGCAGTTGTTCCATTAATTTGTTCTTTGCTGAAAGTATGCAGTTTGTATTTTATTTCCGCATAATTCAGTTCCATTCGAACGGGACTCATTTCATTATAAATGCTACCATCCAGTACAAAACAAGTCGGAACTCGCATGACCTTATTATTAGTAATGCTTAGAAATTCCTTGCAGCTACATGCACATGAAAAATTTTGAAATCTGCATACTTCACATACTTATAATTCGGCCAAATATTGCCCGATTCCTTTCATTTATGTGTTACTGGAAAGCTTATGGAAAACCTCTTCAGAATATAATATATAGCTACCATGCATAAAATTTGTTTTGAAAACTTCACCAAAAAGACTGGTTTAAGAGGTTTTGTGGTGGAGGGTCACCTATCCTGATAAATGCTTCAACCAGAAATATTTCTATACTAAGAGTGAATGTAGATAAATCTAGTTATGTATACTATATTGAGAACGAAGAATTGGCTTTTTAGTTTTGCAAACAAGACTGACTGTGGATAAACTTTTGGTCACAGCATCTAGAGAGTTTTATGCATGTATGGATATATAACACTTCGGAGAGCACACTTTCAACGGACCAAAAGTTTTCCCTTACATACCGCTTGCGCGTACTCTACATTCATATTTACAGTAGACACCGCACCCAGCGCATCGTAATTAGAATTTTAAACACAGTTTGTTACAGCATCGAGACGTTTGAATGTATCATATGTGAGTGTGCATGTTTTTTTTTTTTTTTTTTTGTAAGTTACTGTGCACATCTCGCTCTCAATTCCATCAAAATTTACACGTTTCGGTTTGGATGCAGTCCATATTGCAGCCTTAACTTTGCATTGTAAAGTACCACATAACGCGATTCACATAGCGCGGTATTCTCACTAAGCAGCGGAAAATTGAGTCAGAGGAATTCACACAACGCGATTCATACAACGCGAATTGTACGATAACATTGATAGTCTCTCCTAGATGTTTTCTGTCATATTTATTCTAAAAAAATGTCATTTCGGCGGTAACTAAGCTAATGCGACATTTTATGATAAATTGAAGCTAATATTCGCATCCAATGATAGCCCAGAGTATATAGGAAGAGGCCATTACATGAAACTTGGACATTCTGTAATACATTTCATATATAGTAGAATATATTTTTAAATTTATAGAATATTTGCACTCCGTGTGTCCTTAAAATTTGCCTGAAATACTATTTGAAGTAATCAGTCAAGCAGAATTTTTGGGACACTTTATTTTACCCCTAAATTACGTTTTCTATGAATTTCAGCGAGAAAGCTTTAGACCGCGTTATGTGGATAACCGTATAGCGAGAGTACAAAGTGACGTGCTATGTGGTACTTTACTGTACTTCAACTCTGCTTTGTTTTCGTAGCTTGATATAATAAGCATCAAGGTGTTTTCCGACCTGCCGACGAGGCCACAAACTCGTGAACTAAAGCACGGATGAATTTCAGGTCTTGACTGCTGTTAGAACGACCCACTGATTTATTAGATCCTTTCTTAAACAAAAAAAGTTGTTGAAATAGAAAAAGAGACACACGTTCTACAAAATTCTACAAAATTATTTCAGTTACTCGAACACACGAGGCGTACTCTAGGGAAATTTATTGTAACCTACAGCCTCCTGTATTTTTCCTTTGCTGCTCATTCACTTTATTAGTCCAACCGGCTCAAAGAACTGATTAAATTTGAGTAATAAAACGCAGCTCTATAATTTTGGTGAATTATATTTACTTGAGTTTCAATCTTCAATTGCGAAAAGCGCATGAAAAACTGTAGCAATCCTGTCGAATATTTTGAATACGCTGAATGTACATTTATACCGCTGTCTTTGTTTTTAATCGTATAATGGCACAGGAAAAATGGCTTGTCGCAGGTATATCAGTGCGAGATTCCTCGTATATATATGAGGAACGCTGGTCCATATAGTGTTAATGGGAACATTTACATGTGCCAGTACCGCAAGTTTTTGGTATAGGTTACGAAAATTATCACGGTACAGCTCCAGCTTATTTCTACGCTCTCAATAGACTTTGTAAGTCTGCAGGCTTGCATTTCAGTACAAGTTGCGTTGTTGTGTGCAGCGCAGTCTCTCTACAAAGGCCAGCATAAAACGCCAAAATTACCGTAATGAACGCATTTGGACACTAATTTAAGTGAAACTCAAGGTGGCACGCGGACACAATGTTGTCCGGAGCCGTGAAGGCCATTCAGGAGGCGCCCTCTGATCGAGCCGATATAATGGCAATTTTTGCCCATGTCGGCGGTCCAGGAAGATTGGAGGGTTGCGTCCATTGATTGGACGAGCATGAGACACTTTGTTACTCGCACTGTATGTCAAATGTTTTCGAAAATGACAAAAAAAGGATACGCATCTGGAAGGCAGCGTATCTTGATGTTACCGCGTTACTTGGACGAGCAAGAAACACGGTGACTCACAGAGTATTTGATGCGTATGTTGTGCGCGATCGATTGCGCTGCGCAAACGATCGATCGTTCAAATTTTAAAATGGGAAAAAACAGTCCTTGCCTCCCATAACCTACTAAACATTAAACCCGAAAATAGTCCAACTTACCCGAAACTACGGCCTAATACCTACAACATCCATCGTTTGCGCAGCGCGATCGATCGATCGCGCAAATCCATCGATCGCGCACCACATGAATATGAAAGGAATTAGCTAAACAGCTTTTCGGTGTCGTGGGGGCTTGAAGTTTCTGTGTTACTTGGATGAGTGTGGTGCCTTGTCTGTCCTTCAAATTCACGAACAGTGGAAACATGAGAACCTGCAACCTCAGCGAAAAGCAAGAATCTTGAAGTCTATGTGCCGCATTAAGTGATTTACAGGTTTTACATGGGCCTTGCACTTTTCACAGACGTCTTGCATCATGTCCCTTCCATAAATGCCTAACAGACCGCGTTGGTAGACATTTTTACATTTCTTAGAAATAATTGCGTATTCTTCAGCGGGCAATATAGTCGTCGTATTCCAAACATAAGTCTGAGGAATGTAAATTTGATGTACGAACAGCATACTTTGAACTCAGCAGGTCTAAGTTAAGACTTATGCGCTATTCTTGACCGTTCCATGCAGAAGCAAAAATCAAAAAACTGCTTCTAGAGCGACCAAAAATTTTGTCATCGCAGCGTATAACAGTCAGTCAGTTATTATTATGATCGTGACTCTGACTTACGCATAATATGCTGCAATTGCGCGGCAAAACTGTTCATATTTTGCATATTATACGCACTTTTTAAACAGTGCCTATTTACCACAATGTATACAATATGCACGTGCATATTTATGCAATAACGCTCTGCATATTTTATACAAGTGCATAATATATGCATCCTGTGCATATATGCAAATTTTCTAGGACCCTTGCATACATGCAAAGTCACTACCCTAGTTATTATAGAAAGCTAGACAACATTATCATACCCGTTAATCAAACACTTCCTGCGTAACTATTCTACCCACACCCTCAACCAATTATGCTTATATACCAGTGAGACTCCCAGGAGGTCAGTCTTACTCCCGTAAGCTGTAATTTACAGGAGGCTCAAATAATTGGGTAGTTTCCAACAACTGCAAGTGTATTTGAAGCAAAGAAGTAGTGTTCTCTTAATTTAAGCCTCTCTACCTACAGCGTACATTGTGTTTCAAAGAGAGGAAGAAAGGACATACATAGAATTTAAGAAGAAAACGTGGAATCCACACACGAGTCAACGTGCGTAGGAATAGCACGTCTGGAAAGTGGAGGAAGAACAGTGAAAATATTATCGGCAGTAGGAGTAGGAAGGTAGAAGGAAGCAAAGGAGTAACGAAGACTTTGTTCTAGATGTCGAGACACGGCCGTAATGGCAGATCTCAAAAGAAAAATAATGGGGACTTTGAAGTCAAGTATCTCAAGAACTAAGCATTTCCAACGGAAACGTAATTCATGAAAAGTTTTAGAATGCCTTAATTTACCTAAATATGTCGACAAAAATACCGTATGTGATTAATGTGCATTTCGGATATTTCACAAAAAAAACCGATATTAATTTCTTAGTTGATGCTAAGATTTTCATACCTAACTGCTAGTACAAGATTGGATCTTAGTTTCTACATATCTCCTGAATGCACAGTGCAGGATTTGGCATAATTGGTTTAAGAAAGAAACTGCCTGCACTGAACTATTGATACGGATTACCTAAGCCGAAGAATACAATGTATTCATTTATGACAAAGGTTTTGCTACAATATGAAATATCTTCCCTCTATTTCTTAAGAACAAAGAAAAAACTGGTTGCTCCTAACAAGCCAAATCATCAATATTGAAACCTGTGAAATTGAAAGTGTCATCTTCCGGATACACCGCGCCGTTGCTTTGTTAAAATTCCCTTGGTGTCAAGTTTAACCAACTAACGCAAACTCTATTCTCTGGACAGTACTACTAAGCTTACAAAAAATAGAGGTTCACTTTGGACGTTGATGAGGTAACTTGCACCCAGAACGTAAAGGGCTAAATGAAAGCGAGTAACTCGCGACAAAGACATACCAAAGAAAAGAAACTGACCCTGTCTAGTCAGTCGACTCAGCGATGCAGAGTATCTTCCATGTAGTTTCGTTTGGAAGCAACGGGTGACCTCGTTACAGCCGATAGTATGATTGGATTTTATTGCTTCCTGACAAATGATCCTCTTAGTGTGATTGGCTGCGTATTAGCTCGGGTGGTAGTTCTTATACAGTGTCTCATTGTCATTGGCTCGGGCTCCAACCCTAACAAAACTTAGGGCCGCATTAGAGGGTGGCCAGGGCAGGGGCGCAGGTGGAAGGTAGGGATGAGGTTATTTTACGTTACAAGCGGCCAGCTCATGCGATGTTTAGCAGGGACAGCGACTGCGAGGTCCCT